>CM038792.1:288453565-289053565 GCA_021764765.1 Vicia sativa
GGAAGAGTGTTCTCTCCAGATATTCTCCTCTAAAAGACACCGCGACTCCGCCGCATTCCGGGCCTATTCAATCCGTTCCCAAGAACCAGTGACTCATCCTCGTCACAGAAGTACCAAAGGAAGTTATCAAGACACTCAAACAAGAAATGGAGGAAATTCCAAGATTATCAAGAAGAGTGATTACAATGTTGTGGAACAGCTTAGGACAGACCCGTCCAAAATCTCCATGCTTGCTCTGCTCTTGTGCTTCGAGGCTCATGCTAATGCCTTGGTGAAGTTTCCGAAGAATGTTTCACGCATCTCAAGACACTACCACCGACCAATTTGAAGTTTGTATTGCTAGCCCGCCGCCAACAACGGCCTAGGTCGATGTCGATTTGACTGCCGAAAGAAACACAACAAAGCCTTGCACATCTCTCGTCGAATGCAAGGGCTACATTGTCTCATGTTTTGGTGGATACTGGTCTTCTGAATATCCTCCGAAGACCTGCTTTTGACCCATTGATGTCGAAGGGTTGTTTCGAGACCAAGGACATAATTGTGAGAGCTTTTGACGGTTCTAAACGAATGCGTTGAGAGCTCATCACTGTTAAAGTCGGTTCCTGCACTTTGATTCTACTTTCTTTGTCATGGACATCCGTCCAGCTACTCTTGCCTACTTGGACGCCTTGATACATGGGCAAGCGCTATACCTCTACCTTGCATCGTTGAAGTACCCGGTGAAAGGGAAAGTTGTTACAGCAGGTGGTGAAGAAGAATATATGGTCAACATTCACAGTCATTCGATACCTCGAGATGGAGGGTGAATTCTTCGAGACCCCTTGTCAAGCTTTTGAAACAATTCCTAGAGTCATGCCTGTTAACTCTCCTGCCACTCCGAATTACGCGAGCTCCGCCTAGATGGCCTCACCGAAAGATGCTCCGCAGCTAGTTGAAGGAGGTAGTACTATTTGGGGACAACTCCTGATCTTCCTTTCAAACCGACAAGACCGGCTTAGGCTTCACCGTCAAGGGTCGAAGATGATACGCCGCGAACGTGCCGGCCAACTTCCTTTCCGCATCGCCCGTAGTGGAATCCATGTTATAGAAGACGCATTTACGACTTCGACATCAGCAAATGGATCTTCCCAACTCCGCACAATGGCCTGTGAATCGAAGACTAAAGACGGCATACCAATCTCCTTTAGTCGTGAGTACTGTTTTGTTTTTGCTTTTTCGATTTCTTTATGTTTTGAACAATAAACTTTGAAAGCCTAGTGCCTGCCCGGGGCATCATGGCTCGCTTCGCGAGGGTTATTATCTGTCGCTTTTGCGCATTTTCATTCAATAAATTCGTTGGACTTTTGCATTCAATTGTTTGTTTTCTTTACTTTATCACCCCTTCAAAAAGCTATGTGTTTCTTACACACACCCACGTGATAATTCACTCCGAATCTCTAAACATTATGCTATTGCTAAATATGACTTCGATAATCCGATCTACCAAGCCGAACACCGAAAGTGAGGAGATTGTGAAGTGCCAGGAGAACTTGTCGACTACTACAACAAGAAGAGCGAGTTATACACCAACACCTAAGAGCAAGTTGAGGTTGTGAATTGGGTACTGACGAAGATGAAGAGATCAAGATAGAGCGGGTCTTGAGAACAGTGTTAAAGAAAGATTGGTTCAGATGCTACGAGACTATATTGAGGTTTTCGCTGGTCACAATGGAAGACATGCCAGTTTAGACATTGATATTGTGGTACACCGATTGCCGACAAAAGAGGGTTTTCCCAAAGGAAATGTAAGGTCCGTGGCATGCGTCCTGAGATGTCAGAGAAAATCAAAGCCGGTTATGAAATGCTTCAACGCCGGCTTCCTAGTCATATTTCCTATCCACAATGGGTTGCAAATGTGGTGCCCGTACCAAGAAGGATGGCACGAATGTGTGTGGATTACGTGAGATCCGAACAAAGCAAGTCCGAAAGATGATTTTCCACTTCCCATATTGATGTACTGGTCGGACACCCGCATAAGATAAGGTTTCTCCTTCATGGATGGTTTCTCCTACAATCGATTAAAATGGCTCTCAAGACATGGAAAAGACTACTTTTGTTACACGCAAGGGCACTTTTTGCTACAAGGTTATGCTGTCGACCGAAGAACGCAGCGCCACTTATTAGCGCAAGGTGGTGACATTATTTCATGACATGATTCATCACGAGATAGAGGTCTATGTTGATCACATGATAGCTCGATCACGCATGTAAGAAGAACATCTTGATCATTTGCGTAAACTATTTGATAGGTTGGAAGTACAGATCGAGACTTAATCCTAACAAGTGCACCTTTGGAGTCGATCCGAAAACTCCTAGGTTTTGTTGTCGTGGAAAAGGTATTGAAGTTGATCCCGCCAAGGTTAAAGCTATTCAAGAAATGCCATCTCCGCAAAGACCGAAGGAAGTCGAGGTTTCCCGATCAATTACATTGCCGATTCATTGCACACCTAATCGCCACCGTGAGCCAATCTTCAAGTTACTTAAGAAAGATCAAGTAGTGGAATGGAACGACGATTGCCGATTGCTTTTGACAAAATCAAGGAGTACCCACAGAATCCTCCTATCCCGATGTCACCGCCAAAGGAAGACCTCTTATCATGTACTCGATGCAGAGAACTCAACGGGTGTGTGTGGGCAACATGACGAGTCCGGTCGAAAAGAGCATGCAATATACTACCTTAGCAATAAGTTTACCGACCGTGAAACAAGATACTCACAAATCGAGAAAACTTGCAACGCTTTGGTTTGGGCTGTCACGACTAAGACAAGATATGTTGACTCACACTACCTTGTTGATTTCAAGATGGATCCGATAAAATACATATTTGAGAAACCAGCTCTCTCAGAAGAATAGCAAGATGGCAAATGATCTGACCGAATATGACATCCAAAGACACTTCTCGTAAAGCGATCAAAGGAGTAGTGGCCGATCATTTGGCTCATCGCCATAAATGACTATCGGCCTATGCGTCAATTTTATGAAGATGTTTTGTTAGTCGATTGTGAAGAACCAGCCCGGACGATGACCCGAACAAGGATCCCGATGGACCATGGTTTTTGATGGAGCCTCGAACGCGACTTGGCAATGGCATTGGTGCCATCATTACATCCCCCAGCGGACATACGCCTTTCACCGCCAGATTATGTTTCAGCTGCACTAACAACATGGCCGAATATGAAGCGTGCATCATGGGTATCAAAGTCGCTATTGACTTAAGAATCAAGTTCTTAAGTGTATGGAGACTCAGCTTTGGTGATTAGTCGATTGGGCAAGAGTGACTAAGCATCCAAACCCTCATCCGTGACGAGAGCATGTTCGAGTTTGATCCCCTATCAAGAGATTACTTTGATCACATTCCACGAGAAGAGAATCACCAAGCGCATTATGGCTACTATGTCATCTATGTTCAAGGTTAAATGGGACAACGAGGCCCCATCATCATTGAGAAATTTGACGAACCAACAGATTATTATGAAATTGACGAGAAGAGAAACCTTGGTACTATGACGGAAGAGGTATCTTGAGACCAGAATATCCAAGAGGGCATCCGTCAATGATAAGAAATTCATGAGAAGATTTGCATCCAAATTCTTCCTCAGCAACGACATCTTATACAAGCGCAACCACGATCTGTGTTTACTCCGCTGTGTAGACCAGAAAACAACAATACACATCATGGAAGAGTTACACTAGACATTTGGTGCCCACCCAGTGGACACACCATGGCTAAGAAGATTCTGAGAACGGGTTACTATTGGTCCACCATGGAAGCTGATTGTCACCGTTATGCTCGATCTTGACACAAATGCCAGATTTACGCAGACAAAGTACATGTACCTCCTGTCAATGTTTTAACCGCCTCCGTGGGCTTTTGCAATGTGGGGCATTGACATGATTGGAGAAAACTGCCCACCGCCCAATGGACATCGTTTATCCTTGTGGCGATTGACTATTTCACCAAGTGGGTAGAAGCAGCCTCGTCAGATCCGTTACCAAGAATGTTGTGGCTCGATTCATCAAACATAATCTTATCTGTCGATATGGCATTCCCGAAAGGATTATCACAGATAACGGTTCCAATCTCAACAATAAGATGATCACCGAACTCTGCACGCAGTTCAAGGTCAAGCATCACAACCCTTCTCCTTATCGGCCTAAGATGAATGGCGCAGTGGAAGCCGCCAACAAGAACATTAAGAAGATTATACAGAAAATGACAGTGACTTATAAAGATTGGCATGAGATGTTACCATTTGCTCTTCATGGTTACCGCACTACAGTACGGACATCAACAGGGGCAACCCCCTTCTCTCTAGTATACGGTATGGAAGCCGTCCTACCAATCGAGGTTCGTATACTCAACCGTAGTCCTCCAGACGCAGAAGTTAGGCGAAGACGATTGATCCGACTGCCTTGACCAAATCAACCTGATTGATGAGAAACGACTCGCATCCATCTGCCATGGACAGATCTATCAGAAACGAATGATCAGAGCATTTAACAAGAAGGTCAAGCACCGGGTCTACCAAGTCGGTGATCTAGTAGTCAAGCGCATCATTCGCCACAAGGTGATCCTGTGGGCAAATGGACTCCCACCCACGAGGGACCGTTTGTAGTCAAGATGAGTTTTTTCGCGGAGCTATGATACTTAGCACCATGGATGGTAAAGACTTCCCACACCTGCGTGAACGCATATAGTCAAAAAATACGATAAAGAGACCCGCTAGGTCGACCGACCTAGGCAAAAATAAGGCATCCCGCGAACCAAAAGGGTTCGGGCAAAAGTTAAGGATATATACAAAACATGTACACCCTGCAAGTCGAAACCCGAAAAGGCTGGTGGGCAAAAAGGGTATCCTAGACTCGAAACCCGAAGGGCGGTCTAGGCAAAAGTTGGGATTTAAGCGCATTTACTATGCCTCTTCCAGATCACCCGCTTCTGCACTACTATCAAGATTCAAGATTCAAATGGCACAATCAGTCCACTCACTTCTAACCGACAGTTAAGGAGATGAGATAGTTGAAATATATGAGTACTAGCATAGTTGGAACTTAACGAGATTGTTTCCGCATAGCTTTTACCTTTCTGTGTAAAAACTACTTCCATACGCCACATTTCAAATGAATACAAATTCTTTTCTTTACATTTTTTCATTGTCGCTTGCAATAAGTCCAACGCTTGCTTTGAATGATTATATGCATTTGACAATAAGAATCTCTTCACAAACATGGAAAAGTGGACATACAAAAGTATTACATGTGCTCTAGGAATCGAGATGACGACGAAAGTCACCGCATTTCTCACGCAGCGTGATCCCACAAAGGTGTCGCTACCACAAGTCTTCCCTCAGCCGAGTATATGCGTCCCCGAACAAAGGATTCCACTCTCACCGAGCAATGTTACATCGGGCCTCCAAGAACACTTCATCCTGCACCGAGGTATTTGTCATCGCAGAATATCTCCCAACAATTTCTTTTCTCCAACAATGGTATCCTGACTTGAGACTTGGTCGATAGTGCACCGAGGAAACCTACACCTCTTATTCCCAATGAGACTTCAATGTGCTCCAACCCGGTCTCCCAAAGGACCATCAAACGCCTCCAAATGAGATCTACCCTCAAAATCCCCAAGAGAGCGCCCTAATTTCCTCCGTGATCTACATTACAAAATACCCAACAGATTGCATCTCGACTCTCCTCCAGCAGGTCTATGTATGAGATCTCCAACAACGAGTTTCTCGCCTCTACCTTCCTCAACAATATCTAGGCTCGAAACTTGGTCGACAGAGTAATCGAGGAATCAAAGCTATCTTTCTTCTCGTGATCTTCATCCTCAAACGTAAGTCGAATCCTCAAGCGTAACATCCGCATCTTCTTCAAGATGGATATGTTTTGAAATACCACAACATCTATCATTCATACATTACTCATAAAAGTCATAATTGTGCATATTTCATTCATATACATTGTCATGCATCATACTTGCATAAGACTATCAAATATTCTATCAAAGTTTTCTTGTTTTTTCCAAAACATGTGAAAGTCACTTTGATGCAAACGGGTCCTGTGATTAAGCCCCGAATCTCGACGGAAAACTATCCAAAGACCGCCCCTAGTTATCCTCCGACAAATGGTCCAGATTAAGCCCCAATCTCGACGGAAAACTATCGAAGACCGCCTCCCCTAGTTGTCCTCCTCACGCCTGGTCCGTGATTAAGCCCCGAATCTCGACGGAAAACTATCTCGAACGATCGCCTCGTTGTCCTCCGACAACGGATCCGTGATTAATACCGGCTAGACGGGAAACCCTATCCGAACGATCACAAGTTATCCTCCGATAATGCGGATTAACACCGATGCACAACAAGGAAGATATCCACATCTTGCCAACTACTACCTCCCTCGTAGTAATCAAGATTTAAGATTTATTATTCGATTCCTTATTATCAACAAAGAATCACTACGCCTAGCATACGACTGTCAAGGTGACGCGCCAGAGGATGCAAACCCGAGTTCGATTCTCCGCGCTCGAAACGATTTAATCTTTGATTGATTTATAATGATGCCGCATGAGCATCTTTATTATTTTCACACAAGAAAGATGATTTAATGATTATGAAAAAGGGGAAATGAAATACCCTCAATTGATATTGGTATGCATAACCGACTAGCGCAAACTAGACGCAACGCATTGGGGAGATTTTGAGTAAGGGGATTATATGAAGGAATAGATGGAGCACCCTAAATATATATAGTTATCTATAGCTTTATATATGAATATATTTGATATGTTTGTGTGTTTTAATTTGCTATTTCTATGATTGGGAAAGTTTCTCCTTTGGGATTTTAAGAAACATGAGATTATGGGATTCTAGGTTTTGTTATTATTGTGCTCGCAAAGATCCGTGGATCTTCTCGAGATACATATCCCCTGTGGGAATCGGAGCATTTGTAGCTCGGATCTACTGTGGTTCTATGGTTTGTTTGGTCCGAGGGAGATAGAAATTTGCTCGGCAAGGATGAGACCTTGTGCCTCACGTATTCTCAAAAGGATGTTGAGAAAGTCGTAGCAATCGTAGTTCCCACTTATGCTAGTGGAAAGCAACGGGATGTTAGTAAGAGACAGACAAATGTCATCTTAATGAAAAATGTATCTAATCTATTTCATCACATACATTTTTGAAAAGTTTGACTGTTTGAAATCTTTCGTCGTAAGCTATCGGTGTTTTGCTCGAGTGTACAAGCGTTACCACTTACATGTTTAAGAAAGATGTTTGAAAAAAGATGATTGAATCTTTTAACTGTAAGTATTGGGCATTTTGCTTGAGTGTACAAGCGTTACCACTTACAATTTAAGAGATGATTTTGTTTGAAAACAGTTTGAAAAGAGTTTTGAAAAGTTTTGAAAAGTTTTTTACTGTATGTGATGTAATAGATAATATACTTCTTCCATAGAGATGATAGATGTCTAAATCTCAAGGAGAAATTGATTGGATTAAAGGGATGCTTTTAAGAAGCCCATGGGTCCTTGTATTGTTAGCCCAAGAGGAGGCATTCCGAGGGTCATCGAGGGTCATCGAGGGTCCTTGTATAAAGCTCAAGAGGAAGCTATAGGGTATGGATGGCTTTGTGTTAAAAGGGATTTCACCGAGAAACCATCCTTTTGGAATGAAGAGCAATTTCACCGGGAAATTTTACTCTCTGGGGATTTGAAAGTGATTTCACCAGGAAACCATCCTTTCAGGGTTCTATCTTAGCGCGGGTGATTCTTTGTATTGGAAGCCCAATAGGAGGCTGTTAAGAGATTTCCTACCTCTTTCATTGTATGATGCCCAAGAGAAGGCTAAACTCAATGAGGAGTTCTTTTGAACGAAGCCCAAGAGGAGGCTCACTCAACAGGGGAATGTTGTCTTATATGAAGCCTAAGCGGAGGCTAAACTCTGTGGGGAGAGTTTCTTTGTACATAGCCCAAGAGAAGGCTAGACTCAACTGGGTATGAGTTGTCTTGTATGAAGCCCAAGCGGAGGCTAAACTCATGCTGGTGATGAATTGTCTTGTATGAAGCCCAAGCGGAGGCTATATTGTGGGGAACCTATTGGTTAGACTAATTGTTATGTTATGATTAGGCAGTTGTATAAACAAGTGTGTGTGTGATATGTATTCACAGGAGTTTATGAAGGAAATATAAACAATGCATGATGTTTATTTTACAGAAGTTTATGAAATATAAACAAGTGTCTGTGAAACGAACGTTTAAAACGAGCGTAACTTGATTATTTACAAGCTTGAACTGTGTACAAGGAAATGAATATGTACACGAACGAGTATTTATATACAGACAAAGATGGATGTACATAGGAGGGTAGGGACTTACACCATAAGGGAGGCCCATTGGTTTGAAAACAGTTTCACAGGGAATAATGCTCCTTTCAATACCAATGGTATTCAGTGTATATGTACAGACGAAACAGAAACGAACGATCGAAGTTTGTCTGTGAAAAAGTATCTGTATTATGTACAGATAAAAGTTTTGTATGAAAAGAATTTGATATGTACAAAAATATGTACATAAAAGAATGTTTTGTTTGTATATACACAAGTAAAGTGAAAAACAAACGATCGAAGTTTGTCTGTACTTGAGTATAGAAAGTATCTGTGTTATGTACAGATAAAAATTTGTATGTATTTGAAGAGAGTTTGATATGTACAAAGAAATATTATGTACATAAGAGAATGTTATGGGACTTACACCGTGAGGGAGGCCCATTGGTTTAAAAGCAGTTTCATAGGGAATAATGCTCCTTTCAATACCAATGGTATCGGTGTATAAACAAACGAATGAAAATAAACGAAAAAAATTTGTTTATGTTTGAATATTGACAATGATGATTTGAATATGTACACGTAAAACTAAGTATGTACATAAAAGGGTTGGGACTTACACCATAAGGGTGGCCCATGATCGATTGAGAAATTCGAGAAAGAACGAATTTGATTTTATCGCTTAAATCGGATCGATCGTGGTAAAAGATGTAAGCTTTGATGAAATGTTTTGAAAATGATTTTTAAAAGTGTTTTGAAATGTGAGGTTCACTTATGAAAAGTTTTGAAAAAATCGGAAGTCGAAAACTTGAAAATTTCACCTTAAAAGGAGGTTTGAAAAGTGTTCAGACGCCGTTGCTCGATTAAAATATAATCGATGAAAGTTTTTCTGATTTTGCACTATCATAAAATAGATATATTTATTGACAAGTGTTTAAAAATCATCTCAAAATGAGAAGTTTTGATTGGTCAAAAATTTGTGAAAGTTTTGAAAACATGAAAATTAGAAAGTTATAAAAGAAATGGTCCTGATGGAGTTGAACCCATGACCAATGGGTGACACACGTGGTGAGGAGACTAAGAGCAAGCAAGCTACCACTAAGCCAAACGCGCTTGGTGTTTAGTGGACTGAACACGTGTAAATGAGGGATTGAAATTTTAAAATTCAAATTTGAAAACCATGAAGAACACGCCGATCCTGGTTCTTCGTTTTGATCTTCGATTGCCAATTAATCTAAAATCTTCGCTTCTCAACGAAATTGAATGATGTAAAATGAAACTTGATCGATTTTGAACAACGAACATGATAGTAACTTAATTGCATTTATTTTAAGCCCGAACGATTTAGGTTTCAAGAACACTATGAACCCTAAACCGAAAAATTCAAATTAAATGATGTATGTTTGATGATTCTTGGATTTTTGAGGGCTATTGATCGTTAGAGTGCAGAAAGAAAACGGTCGTGAGTTTTTTTGTTTTGTTCAAAGAAAATGGATATCACAGGTTTGTTCTAACTCGTAAAGTGAGAATCGAATTCGATCTTAGAGCGCTTCCGTAACGGATTTCTTGATCATTTGAGCTTCATCGGCATGTATGGAAGCTATGAATGGTATGCTTGCTTTGAGCTTGCTTCAATCTTTCCAACCAAGTCAACTCGCATGCATCGAAAATGGCAACTAGATTTTGATGTTAATCGTGTTACAGCTTGGTGCTAATGGTCCGGATCATAAACATGATGTATAGTGATGATGTTTGAGTCATTGAACAACAATTGCTCAAGCCAAACTAACAATTGATTCATAAGGCTTGGAAGTTTGAAAAAATGAAAATGAAATCTGATTTTGGCTTGGTTTCAGCTTGATTTTAAGTTACAAACAAGTTTGATAATGATATTGAAGCATGTTTGACACCAAATTTTAACATATTTTCAATCGATTTTCAAAAATGCAATAATTCTCCAATTTGCACTATGTTTCTTAATTTTCAAGAAAGAAGAATGAAAGCATGGATTTGTGATGCTTTGGTGTGTATTGATCATGGAATGATACCTCTATTTATAGGCCAATGTCTTCAAATGTTAGGCAAGCAATTTGGCATTGGTAATTCAAACTTGCTTAGAGGGCAAGGAAGTCTTTTGCATTAATGCAAAGGAAGCTTCCTTCTTTTAACCATGGTTAATTTCCAACTTTGATCCAATCTTATCATAATTATCCCATCTGATTTTTATCAGTTCTTATCTCATTTTGGCAAGGTGGCAAGCTTCTAGAAAGAAGAAATCCAAAAAATGACCTATAATGTGAAGTTTTGAACTTTGAAAATCAAGTTCATGGAGCCTTATGTTTCAATTTCAAAAGTATGGCTAGACTCCATGGATTTGTGAGTTCTTGGACATTTTGGAAAGCTTATTTCACAAGCTACAACTTTCATGTTTTGAGTTTTTTCAAATTCAAATTGGAACTAGGTGAAACAATGGCATGAAGTTTGAAAAAAATAAGAAATTTCAACACTTAGAAAATTTTCTAAGTATGAAAACTTTTGACTTTTTGTTGACTTTTCCAAATCCTTTGATTTTTTATGATCATGATGGATCATTTGAAGTATTTTGATGATGGAAAAAGTTTTGTTTTGAAAAAATTGACCAAAAGTCAAAGTTTGACTTTTCTGTGCAGATGAAAATTCATCGATGTTTCAAAATTGATCGATGAAATGCATGAACTCGTGATGTTTTGAATCCGTAAATTAGGTCAAGATGTTGTATCTAAGATATAATGACCAATCTCTATCAAAAAAGTTATTTCTTGTTCAAAAAGTCAGAGAATACTCATGCCAGATCAAAACCCTAATTGGTCGATCCTTGATTGATCTGTGAAAGAAATGAGTATCTGATGATCAGAGGCTGATGATTTGATCAAGATAGATCAAATGAGGTGAGAAAAATCAAACCCTAATTGATTGTCTCTTGAATCGATGAAAACTGATGAAACCCTAATTTTGACCCGTGATCGCTACACCCGATTAATGTCGCTCGAATTGTTAGTTATGCGATGATGCAATGGTGGTATATTAGGTCAAAATTGGGGTATGACAGATGCCCCTATTTAAGTTTCTTTAACCGAGAGATGAAGATGAATATCTTCGCTTTGATAGGTATAAAGAGACTTAAATATCGAATCACACAAATTTTGGACCTAAGATACCAAAAGATGCGAATGATGCAAAATGATTGAAAAAGTTTCACCCGATAACTATCAAAGAAATGACATGACGGGGAAAATTTGTGAATACGTCCTCGTTAGGGAAAGAAGGATTCACAGTATGAATATTTGTTTTTTGGGAAACAAAGAGATTACCTTCACGCCTTGTGACAATGTTTAAGGTAAGTGAAAAATGTTATTACCAATTATCGCCTTGTGATAGTTCATGGTAATGAGTTTGAAGATATTACCAATTATCAAGTGATAACTATAACAAGGTAAATCTTGAGAAATTTTGTTGAGTATTCAATTTTGTGAATATCAAACAAATGAAAGAAACAGATCTCAAAATGAGTTTTAAAGATATTACCAATTATCAAAGTGATAACTATAACAAGGTAAATCTTTTAAAACATTGTCAGATATTCACTTTGTGAATAACAGACAATGAAAGAAACAGAACTCCAATGAGTTTTTTCTTCTTGGATAAAATCTTCCGAGGATCTCTTTTGAGAAGATGCGCATTTTGATTGGAAGGCATGTGTTTTCTTTAGATGTAAAGACAATCGGCGGGAAATTTCTCGTATACCATGATTTTGACTTTGTCGAGAAAACAAATTTTATGACAATTTTACGAATGAAGAGAAAGATAAGCAGTCGCGATGAGGCTATTGCTTATTGCTTTGTTGATTATAGATGCTTTTATCCAGAATGAACCGAAAGAAAAATCAATCAAGACATTATTCCTAATGAGGAATGATCCCACTGGGAATGTGGTGGAGAGAAGAAAATGTATTTCTGCTTGGGGACTCGCCGGGGAAAAAGGAAAATGTATCCTTTCTGCTTTGGAGATATTCCATCGGGGATGACTTGTACTTACATGAGTAAGCGTGACTTATACCGTTGATATGGAAGCAAACATTTCAAAAGGTGCAAAATGCAATGAATGATGCTATTATGTATGAATGTCATGAATGTTATATGCATACTAACAATACTTGACAAAGACACTAAAGAGATATTTGGGAAAAGGACCGCCACACCGAACAAATACTTGGTGAAAATTGCAAAGAATGTGCGTATGTTCACTAATGAAGAATTTGAGTTGCGACTTTAAACTTTCCGAGAAAGGCACTTCATTGGCAACTTGGTTGGGGATTCTTTTTGGAATAAGAATACCCTTTGATGATTTCTCGCTGAGGAGAAGATCAGAGCTTGTTTTATCCTTCTGAGATTGAAACACTCTTGGAGAAACCGTTGAAGTTTTTCCTGTTCATTGTTCAAAGAAAATTTTTGCTTTTTGTTTCAAAATTTTGAAGTAAAATTCATTTAAAACATTTTAGTTTCAAAAGTGATTTTCACAATAAAAAGCGTTATTTTGCAAAAATGTAATAAAGTAGGAATTGCAAACAAAAAGCACAAGGCTCAAATTTATTGATAGAATGGTAACCACCAAATGCGTGATTCCATGAACTATTTACAAAAGTTGGAAATGATAATTTATTAGGAAAAGGCTACATTGAAAGCAATAACCGCTACTATCCCTAACAACTTTGAATTCCAACCGTGTTTGTCGCTTCGTAAGAGTTGATTGAAGATCCGTTGATGGAAAATTCTTCGATTGACGGGCATGGATCGTTAGCAGCTACTTTGTCATTTTGTGTATCCTTGTTTTTGCCTAGATTGCCTTTTCGTGTTTTCAATCTATCGTGATTTTGCTTTATTGTCTCTAATTTTGCCCGATTGCCTTTTTAGGTTTTCAATCCACCGAGACGCTATTTTTGCCTAAGCCGCCCTTTTCGGTTTTCGACTTACCGAAATGTCTTTTGTTTTTTTTTAGACAAAGTATTTCTTGACCGCATCAAGATTCACAGGACGCGGAGTTCATCACCATCCATGGTTGTGAGAGTCATAGCACCGCCAGAAGCTTCTTTGACGATGTATGGGCCTTCGTAATTAGGAGTCCATTTGCCCCTAGAATCTGAAAAGATGTAATCTTTTTAAGCACGAGGTCGCCTTCTCGGAATTCACGAGGTCGGACCTTTTGTCGAAAACTTTCTTCATTCTTTTTGATACAGTTGTCCGTGACACGAGCGGTCGCGCTTTTCTTCAATTAAGTTCGTTGGTCGATCCGCTTTGACACCATTTCTCGATAGCTTGGTTTCCATGAGAACTCTCATTGATGGGATCTCAACTTCTACGGGGAGCACCGCCCATGCCATATACTAGAGAAAAGGAGTTGCCCCTCATGAAGTGCGATCAAGCACGATACCCATGCAGCAAATGGCATTTCGTGCCGCTTTGTAAGTGATGACCATCTTCGACGATCTTTTGATGTTCTTGTTGGTCGCTTCAACGGCGGCTCATCTTTGGCCTAAGGAGATGAGTTATGATGCTCGATCTTGAACTCCTCACACGTTCCTTCATCATTTTGTTGTTCAAGTTTGATCCATTGTCCGTAATGATCTTGCTCTAACTCCATATCGGAAAATGAGGTTGTTCTTAATGAACCTCACAACCACTTGTCTTGTGACATTGGCGTAAGATGCCGCTTTGACCCATTTGGTGAAGTAATCAATAGCCACTAGAATGAAGCGATGTCCATGGACGCTTTTGGTTCGATCATCCCAATCATATCGATGCCCCACATGGAGAAAGGCCACGGAGAAGAGAGAACGTTGAGTAGAGTCGAGGCACATGGATCTTATTTGCGAGATCCGCACTTGTGACATCTTTTGACGTGTTTACGCAATCGGATTCCATCGTTATCCAATAGTATCCCGCTCAAGATTTTTCCGACATTGCATGCCCATTTGAATGGGTTCCAAAGGACCCTTCATGCACTTCATGGATGATCGTGTTCGCTTTGTCTGTCAACACATCTCGAGCAGTAACCATATCAAGTTTCTTTTGTAAAGAACATCTTCATTGAGGAAGAAGTTTCTAGAAAGCCTCCTTAGAGTTTTCTTATCCTTGTACGATGCCCCAGTGGGTACTCGTGTTTGAAGGAATCGCTTGATGTCGTGGAACCACGGCTTATCGTCAAGACCGCTGACAAATACATATGTGTCTTTCAAGGCCTCGATGCGGATCTTAGGCATATCGCTCCAATCGTTGACTTTGAACATGGAAGATAGAGTAGCTGTGCCCGCCATTCGATTTTGATCTCGAGGGATATGATGCGCTTCAACTTTGTTGAAGAAAGTCAACAACCGCCTTGCATAATCTCCGTAAGGAATTAGACCAAGATGATGAGTTTCATACTTGTCTTTGATTTGATTGATCACTAGGGCTGAATCTCCATATATGTCAAGGATCTTGATCCTCGTGTCGATGGCTTCTTCAATACCCATGATGCATGCTTCATATTCTCGCTATGTTGTTGGTGCAATCAAATAGCAATCGCGGAAAACGGATATGAGAACCCTCGGAGTAATGATGATCGCCCCAATTCCATTGCCAAACACATTAATCGCTCCATCAAAGACTAGGCCCCACCGACTCGGATCCGGTCCTTCTCCGTAACGGTTCGCGCAATCTTTCATCTTCAAGTACATAACATCTTCGTCGGGAAGTCATATTTGAGAGATTGGGATTCATTGAGCGCCGATAAGCCAAGTGATCGGCGAGAATGCTTCCTTAACCGCTTTGAGCGCGGTATGGATGTCATATTCGGATAATAGCATCCGCCATCGAGCGATTCTCCCCAAGGCGTGTTTCAAATACGCATTGATCGGGTCCATTTTGAGATTAACCAAGTCGTGTGATTGATCATGTATTACGGAGACGTTTGTAGCCCACACCAAGGCACAACATGTTTTCTCGAGCATGGAGTAACGAGTTTCACACCGTGAATTTCTTACTCGTGTAGTAGATGGCATGCCCTTCTACCGGCCGTCTTGTTGTCCAAGCACGCAGCCCATGGACTCTTCTAGTACGGTAAGGTATATGATCAATGGTCTTCCTTCACTGAGGGATCAAGATCGGTGGTTCCGACAAGTATTCCTTGATACCGTCGAATGCTTTTGACAATCGCTGTCCATACAACCTTTCGATCTTTGCGGAGAAGCTTGAATATCGCCCACGTAGCACTATCCGAGAGATAACTGGAGATGTAATTCAATCGTCCAAGAAATCCTCTTACTTGCTTTTCCGACGTGGCGTAGGCATTTCCGAATAGCCTTGACTTTGTCGTGGTCAACTTCAATTCCTTTTGACCGATGATGAAACCTAGGAGTTTTCCGCCTCACCCCAAAGGTGCATTTGTTAGATTCAGCGGTTGAAACTTCCTTAGTCGTTGAAACAATTTTAAGAGATAGCCTATATGCTCTTCTTCAAGGTCGACTTTGCTATCATGTCGCCCACGACTTCGATCTCTTTGTGCATCATGTCGGAAGAGAGTAGTCATTGCCCTCTCGTAAGTAGCGCCGCATTCTTTAATCCAAATGGCATTACTTTGTAGCAAAAGGTGCCCCACGGCTGATGAAAGATGTCTTCTCCATGTTCGGAGCTATTCTCGATCCGATTATAACCAGAGAAACCGTCCATGAAGGAAAAGACGTTGAATTTTGTAAAGGCTATCCACTAGCATGTCGATATGCGGTAGGAAAATCCTTTGGACTAGCTTTGTTTAAGTCCCAGAGTCAACACACATTCTCGACCTTCCCATCTTTCTTGGAGAGGTACTATGTTGGCTAGCCATTGAGGATATTCGTATAACGAGGAAACCAAAGGTCGAGCTTTTGAACTTCCTTTTGATTTTGTCGCCATTTTGTGGTGAACTCTCCTCGGCCGCTTAATCGGGCGGACACTCGTCTTAATGGCAAGTGATGCTCCACGATGCTGGTATCTAAACCCGACATATCCGGTAGGACCAAGCGAACACATCAACATATTCTTTGAGAAGATTTATCGCTTGCCTTTGACAATCTGAGTGAAGTCTCGATATTTACTTTTTCTATCTTCCTCGTAACCCAAGTTGATTGCTTCTAGAGGTTCTTTATGAGGCTGAATGATCCTTTCCTCGTGCTTTAGCGCCTAGAAATTTCATCGGGATCTCTTCTTCAACTTTCTGCGAATTCATGTGGGATTTCGAGTTGGGAGAGAGTATTGCTTTCAATGGATTTGTCCATCCGCTTAATCTGCATTTTTGATTTATGTTTAAAAAGTTTTATCATCATTTTTTGTGAAGAAAATTAATGTGAAAGTGTATGCAAATTAATTTTTCATTATGATTTTTTTTTGAAGATTTTTTTTATTGTGTTTTTAGGATTATCATTTTAAAAGGGTAAAATGAAAATAAACACGAGTGTGGAAACAAAACAACGGCTTTATTTATGATTCATAATATGAACAAGGCCCTAAAATACAAACTCATTTGTCTTGGGCAAGACAAAGAGAAATTATTTAAAAGCTAAACCCTATAAAACATCTCTTCGCTTTGGGCGAAGCGAGAGTTCAAAACAAAAAGCAAAAATAAACTACTTAGAGCTATGAACATTAGTCCTAACTTCAATGTGTTTCCAGAATGACGAACTCCTTGGAAGTCGAGGTACTCGGGTAATTTTCCGCTTGGTTTAACCCTTGAGTAGACTTTGATTGCTGGTTGAGCAGGCTTTGAAGACTCTGAACAATGGCCCTTGCCTTTTGTGCTGCTAAAGCGATCTTCTTGATTAACAGATCGGGAAGCACGAGATATAGCATTTGTGCTACCTGTTGATCTTTGTGTTGAATATCGGGATGTTCCTTCCAGCCTTGGAGTGAAGAGACTCGTTGTCGGCGACACTTTCTAGATCGTATCCCGAGTCGCACTCTTGATCTTCAAAGGATCATGTTGATGTAGTGGTAACCGACGGCTTGGTGAAATCCACGACGTGTTGAAACAGAGATCTTCGCTTGGGATTCGATTTGTGATTAGGTTGAGAAGACGAGTATTCTTCTTCTCGATTGACTAGGGTATTCAAAGTCATCACCCCATCCCGTAGGTCGGATATCTTCGATCCGATTTTGAACTTTCGCGCAAGATACTTTACCATGTAGTCAAATTTACCACTTGGTTCTCCCAAGGTATCCCAAACTTCAAAGGATCATGGATTTTTGCGTTGTTGCAAGGACATGTCTTTGAATTGATCAGTCGGTGCATATGATTCCTCTTGAGACACATATTCAGGGCTATTCAAATAAGTGCTCCACTCTTCAGATTCAGATGGATCGTCCTCATCTTCTTCAATGGTTACAACATTAACCTCTTATGAACAGGTTTAAGAGACCTCCACTGTGAAATACTTCCTTGATCGGGGGAAGTGCTTCATCCTTTGGTTTGTTCTGGGAGAAAACAGGTGTGAACCCGAGTCCGGCTTTTGTTCCGTTGTTGACAATTTTAATTACTTGTCCCCATCCTTCAGCATTGCCATCTTTCACAATCTGTGCCGCTTCTCTATATGAAGAGATAGATGATCCGCTTTTGCTAGCGATTCATCTTCTAACGGATGCTCCGGAGATGCGCTCTTCAATGTAATTAGCTGTGATGAAAGAGAAACTGGATAGATGACTTACAAGTAAAGCTTGTTCACCACTGATGGTCACCAACTTTCCATTTACTGTGAATTTTAATTTCTGATGGAGAGTAGAAGTTACTGCTCCTGCATCGTGGATCCAAGGTCTTCCTAGTAGGCAATCGTAGTACCGTACATCCATGACTTGAAAGTAATTTGAAAAGTGTGGGCCAATCGTCATCGGAGATTAACTTCCCCAATAACCGACTTCCTTGATCCGTCGAAAGCTCTTACTATTATGTCATTGAACTTCATCGTGCCTTTTGTAAGCTAAACGAGCGAGCCGCTTTTGGCATTACATTTAAAGATGAACCCGTATCCACCAACACATTGGATAGGGAATCGACCGCAAATCATCGAGATGTGCAAGGCCAAGTTGTGATCTTTCCTTCTTCCGTAAGTTCCTCTTCACTAAAACTCGATTATTGCAGTCGTTATGTTGGAGACGATCCTCCAAATTGGTCTCGTAGTCACATCGTGATCCACATAAGCTCGGTCTAGTACTCTCATCAAAGCTTCGTGAGCTTCGGAGTCGAGGAGTAAGGACAATATCGAAATCTTTGAAGGAGTTCAGATTAGTTGATCTACGACTTGATATTCGCTTTTCTTGATCGCTTTAGTATTTCTTCAAAGTCTAAGTTGATGTTGGTTCTATCAAGAGAACCAATATTTGTGTGGGTTAACAATGGGAATCGCAGATTCTCGCAGATATGTTAACCGGGTTTTGTTTGACAATGGGAACCGCAGCGGTCTTGGTGGTAATGGAGTGTACTCGCCCACTTCGCTACTCGTCCGATTCTATATTGACATTAGTCGCAGTAGGCATGGGTTTCTCCTTCCCATCCTCTATCGTGGTTGCATTGTATCGTAAGGAATTGCTCGTAGAACTATATTGAACAGGACCAGGTGGGCAAATCACCAAAGGAGATGTTGGAATGCTGGAACCACTGTACGCGATCTCCACATGCTTGGGTATGTTGAAACAAGGGATGATGATGTTTACTTCAGGGTTTTCCGAGTTGATATCTCGAGACTAAAAGCTCATGCGAAAATGCCTTATCAGTATTTACGCCATGATCATCTCTGTCAGAACTTGTAAATCACCGATGTCTAACAAATACCGGATATCGGCTCTTATGGTGGAACATCCTTGAATATTCTTGGAGCGATGCGGCAAGATGCGAATCATGCTTAGTGAAGGTGCTCATGGTAATCGTATGCTTCATGCGATGCACCAAGTTTCCTTTGATCAGTTTACGCCTCAGAACGAGATACCGTCTGTATTTCTTAGCATTAGATTCACCGAGTGTCCACTATGACCGAAGTGGATTGGCTTGCACATTCGGACTTGTGTTTCGAAGGAAAGAAGATTAGTCACCAATCTAGACTCCGCTTTCAACGCTATGCAATGCTCAAGGTCATGGCCCGTGCCCTTGGTGAAAAGGCCAAGATGCATCCATTTTGTACCACCATGGTAATTTTTCGGAACCGAGGTGGTAACCTTGTCTCAGATAGATTCCTTTCTATCGTCAGAGGGTAAAGTTATGTGTACGCTATGGAATTGGGTCGAACCGAGTGACCCGAGGCGCAGCTTTGGTTGTTAAACCACCGAGCCCGCTGACGGTCATTGAGTTTGTTGATTTTGTTGAAATTCATGGAGCAATTCCCGTGTTTGAGTTGTGTTGACGCGGGTGCTATGGCAGCCACCGTTGTTGTTGAATGACATTCTTACGTGGTTTCTGGATACCATTCCTACGCCATGTTCTTTTTCCTTGGAAAACTGGTTCCAACCTTCTTGTACCACTAGAAGATCCTACTTCCTTGGTTAGACGTCCTGTTCGAACTCCTCTTCTAATCGATTCCCATGCTCACCATCGGTGAAATCTCCGGAGCTAGGCGATCATTCGCCATAGTAGAATGAGCCCAGAGTATTCAAGAATACCTTAGTCATCTCCTTCTTCCAACGTGGGTCGACTTGGGCGAATTTCCCTCCATCGTAGCAAGATATTCTTTGAATGTCTCTCTTCTTTTGAGACATGGAACGGAGTTGATCCTATGAGCCATATCCAAGTTAAATTTGTATTGTCGGACAAAGGCTTTGCCTAGGTCATTGAATGTTTGGATATTCGTGTTTCAGCCCCATGTACCATTTCAAGGGCACCGTGAGACTGCCCTGAAGTAGTGAATTAGCAATCATGATCCTCATTGTACGTAGACATTTTCTCGGCATACATCGTGAGATGACTTTATGGGCAGGAGTTTTTTGTACTTTCAAAGTCGTGGACTTTGAATTTTGGTGTATTCTTACGCGAGGAACTAAGCATAGATCCTCGGCGTTTTCCCAAACAATTTTTCCCGAATCGCTTTTATCTCAAGTCGCATTTTATGAAGTCGCCTCGGAAATTTTCCATTAAACCACGGATTTTGTGTTACCGCTCGAGTGTGATGAACTTCTTCGTCCATGGTAGCGCACTACGTAAGTCGAAGTTCGCTATGATGAGAAACCGGCATTGTTACTTGTGGAAGAGTTATTCCACGTATGGAGTAAATGTAGAGTTTTGTTAAAAGTAGGTATTTCAAGCGAGATTGTTTGAGAAGTCGGTTGGCGAACTCCGTACAAAGTTAAAAGCGTGCCCCATGGATAGCCTTCCGCATACCGAAAAGCGAGCTACTAGTCATGCAGCTGAGAGAGTAGTAGTGTCTTCAAGTTGCCGCTTGGTTTTGACCGCCGATGTCGCTTGTTGACTTTGCGTCCGGGCAAGTGAGTTGACCAAAGATATGAGTCTTTCCACTTCTTCTTGTAGTGTAGTTACCGTACTACGGAGTTCAACGCTCTTGCTCAAAGTTCTCCATTACTTTTCTTCTTTTGATCTAGTATCGACGCTCGAGTACCGTGGACGCGGTCGAGAAACTCTAAGACGCCGATACCGACGATCTTTCTATCTGCTCGAACTGCTTAAGCTTTTCAAGTCGGTAAAGTATGAAACCGTGAAAGTGTCGACTCTAAACAATAGACTTAAATGCAAAGTATGATGCATGAATATGATTGTAAAGAGAAGAAATTTCAAAGAATTTAATGCTAAAAGAGATATTTCGCAAATATTTGGATGGAAAACACGAATTTTATTAATTATTGAAAGAAGATTACAACAATTGTTTTTGTTGGAGCATTGCTCACACAAATGATAAAATAAATGATAAAATTACAAACTAAATTGAACTAATTAAACGCCTTCGCTTGGATGAAGATCCAAAGGCTTGATGCTTTCAACTTCGTGATTTCCTTTCCATAACGAGCTTTTAGTTCGCTTTCTCGCTTTTAGCTTGTTGATGACTCTTCCACTGTTGGGAGTAAGATTTTTATTCATCAAATCTTCAAGCTTCCTTTTCTTTCTTTGACGAAATTCTTGATCGCGTCATATTTCTGATGAATCTCCTCATCTTTCTCCATGAGCCATTGATCCTGGAAGTAAAGCGTCTTTTCATGATCTTGTACTTGCTTCTTGAGTTTTTCATTCTCAAGGTTAGCCTTAAGAAATTTTTTTCCAAAGTTTCTTTCTCAAACCTTATTTTGGTCAAGGCTTCTTGGTATTCTCTCACAGCTTCGACGGGAAAATTTGTTGATTTGGAGGCGATTGAGAACATGGGATCCTCATAAGCGTAAGGCATTCAAATTCCTTCGCTTTTTCTTTACCCCGTGTGGGTTTCATGGCTACACAATTCTTTGCTTTCCCTTTTCTTTCCTTCGGATGTGATGCCAAGCTTTGATCATCTTAGCTTTCAACCCCGGGAATCCTCTCCTTCATGATAGAAGTAGCTTTCACCAGAAACCAAAAGGTTTACCAGACTATGATCCGAGCCGACGCCTCGCTAAAATGGGTTGTAGTTGATTCCCCTTTGTACCAATGAGAGGTACGCTGGCAAATTCTCCACAGCCTCAATGATTTCCATCTCATTGTCCGCCAAGGTATACCAATGGATATCGCGCTTGTAAGAGACATGATCCTTCTTGACCAATGCCACTCGTCTTTGTTTTCGCGGAAGATAGGAGATTTAGGCAAGTGCGAGGTAATCCATTTGAAAAACAGAGGTACACAGCACACGATAGTTCCGTCTCCTTGACGATTCCTATGATGAATAGAGACGTACGTATCTCCGAGCAGAGTGGGAACGGGATTTCCAATCAGAAAGATCCTTATGGCGTTAATATCAACGAAATTTGAGACGTTGGGAAACAACACCAATCCATAGAGGAGCAAAGCTAAAATAGCTTCAAAGGCTATCATACTACCAGCTTCAGAGAATTTGAGAGCCTTCTCCATTAGGAACTTTGAAGTCAGTCCTAAGAGTTTTCCTCTAGTAGTTAGGTTTTGTCTATCTCGATTTCTTTATGTGAGTCATCGCTGTAATGACCGTGACTTTGAATGGCTTCCAAACCATTGAAAGGCACTTTGTCCGACATCGAGATACCTAGGATATGCGCGCATTTTCCAAAGTAGGCATCAACCGATAATCGAAAAGTGAAGCCGATAGATCGATCGTAGAACCGAACGAAAGTTTTGAGAAGTCCTTCATCAACGTTAGCTGCTCGTAAGAGTTAAAAGAGTTCCATAGCGCTCAAACCGAGGGATCTTCTACCAAGGATGCTAACTCTTTCAACTTTCCTACGCCAGAATTCTAAAACTGTATCTTTTGGTGAATCTCCTCCGACGTCCATCACTCTAACCTAAAATATTTTACAAAGAAAAATCTCTAAATTCTTTGGAAATGGGAAGAGAAATGAAGTTTTTTTTTTAATGAATGAATGAATGCATGAATGCGGCAAACATGGTTAGTAGTTATACACACAAGCGCTCAAGTCACGAGCATGAAGCCAACGATAAGAATCAACGTGGTTAAGTTCTAAGGGCTTATTCATCTCGTGAAACGGGTTCTATCGATAATACAGCTCAACACTCCTCTTTGAAATATTATCGAATTTGTTGAATACGATGGTCCAATAATATTTTTCAAGAGAAACTCCTCGATCGTAGTATCGCATGACAATTACCGGCTTACACCGAATAATTTGCACTACATCCTAATGGCTAGATGGTTTATGTGTTCTACAGCCCACTCAACTTCTTAAGTTTCCCGAAATGCCTTCGCAATTACTTGCTAAACACAATACCCTCAAGACAACCTCCAAAGGGAGATATAAACTTCGTAAGTATTGAACTTCTCACGTATTAATACCTCCACCTAGATCTTAAAATGTTTCTTAAACCGGTTAGGATTTCTTTCCATCGATGAAATCGCAAACACACAATAAAGAAAATGATATATGCAAAACATAAAAGCTTATCCCCTTTCTTTTCTTTTTGAAAACAAAAAAAGCTTGGTGCTCTCGGGCAGAGTAACGCGTTTTCTTTTTTTCTGAAAAAAAATCAAAATTTCACAGACTTCACAGAGTCGCCATTTTTCCCGTCACAAAGGTGACGCGCTAGAGGATGCAAACGTGAGTTCGGATTCTCTGGCTCGAAACGATTTAATCTTTTGATTGATTTATAAAGATGCCGCGAGCATCAAGCTTTATTATTTTCAACACAAGAAAGATGATTTAATGATTATGAAAAAGGGGAAAGCTGAAATACCCTCAATTGATATTGGTATGCATAACGACTAGCGCAAACTAGACGCAACGCATTGGGGAGATTCTGAGTAAGGGGGATTGTTATATGAAGGGAATAGATGGAGCACCCTAAATATATATAGTTATCTATAGCTTTATATATGAATATATTTGATATGTTTGTGTGTTTTAATTTGCTATTTCTATGATTGGGAAAGTTTCTCCTTTGGGATTTTAAGAAATGAGATTGTGGGATTCTAGGTTTTGTTATTATTGTGCTCGCAAAGATTTGTGGATCTTCTGCATACATATCCCCTAGTGGGAATCAGAGCATTTGTAGCTCGGATCTACAGGGTTCTATGGTTTGTTTGGTCTGAGGGAGATAGAAATTTGCTCGGCAAGGATGAGACTCAGCCTCACGTATTCTCAAAAGGATGTTGAGAAAGTCGAGCAATCGTAGTTCCCACTTATGCTAGTGGAAAGCAACGGATGTTAGTAAGAGATGACAAATGTCATCTTAATGAAAAATGTATCTAATCTATTTCATCACATACATTTTTGAAAAGTTTGACTGTTTGAAATCTTTCGTCGTAAGCTATCGGTGTTTTGCTCGAGTGTACAAGCGTTACCACTTACATGTGTAAGAAAGATGTTTGAAAAAAGATGATTGAATCTTTTAACTGTAAGTATTGGGCGTTTTGCTTGAGTGTACAAGCGTTACCACTTACAATTTAAGAGATGATTTTGTTTGAAAACAGTTTGAAAAGAGTTTTGAAAAGTTTTGAAAAGTTTTTTACTGTATGTGATGTAATAGATAATATACTTCTTCCATAGAGATGATAGATGTCTAAATCTCAAGGAGAAATTGATTGGATTAAAGGGATGCTTTTAAGAAGCCCATGGGTCCTTGTATTGTTAGCCCAAGAGGAGGCATTCCGAGGGTCATCGAGGGTCATCGAGGGTCCTTGTATAAAGCTCAAGAGGAAGCTATAGGGTATGGATGGCTTTGTGTTAAAAGGGATTTCACCGAGAAACCATCCTTTTGAATGAAATTTCACCGGAAATTTTACTGGGATTTGAAAGTGATTTCACCAGAAACCATCCTTTCGTGGTTCTATCTTAGCTGGTGATTCTTTGTATTGGAAGCCCAATAGGAGGATGTTAAGAGATTTCCTACCTCTTTCATTGTATGATGCCCAAGAGAAGGCTAAACTCAATGAGGAGTTCTTTTGAACGAAGCCCAAGAGGAGGCTGACTCAACAGGGGAGTGTTGTCTTATATGAAGCCTAAGCGGAGGCTAAACTCTGTGGGGAGAGTTTCTTTGTACAAAGCCCAAGAGAAGGCTAGACTCAACTGGGGATGAGTTGTCTTGTATGAAGCCCAAGCGGAGGCTAAACTCATGCTGGTGATAAATTGTCTTGTATGAAGCCCAAGCGGAGGCTATACTGTGGGGAACCTATTGGTTAGACTAATTGTTATGTTATGATTAGACAGTTGTATAAAAAAGTGTGTGTGTGATATGTATTCACAGGAGTTTATGAAGGAAATATAAACAATGCATGATGTTTATTTTACAGAAGTTTATGAAATATAAACAAGTGTCTGTGAAACGAACGTTTAAAACGAGCGTAACTTGATTATTTACAAGCTTGAACTGTGTACAAGGAAATGAATATGTACACGAACGAGTATTTATATACAGACAAAGATGGATGTACATAGGAGGGTAGGGACTTACACCATAAGGGAGGCCCATTGGTTTGAAAACAGTTTCACAGGGAATAATGCTCCTTTCAATACCAATGGTATTCAGTATATGTACGCATTTAAACAAACGAACGATCAAGTTTGTTCAGGAAAAGTATCTGATATGTACAGATAAAAGTTTTGTATGAAAAGAATTTGATATGTACAAAAATATGTACATAAAAGAATGTTTTGTTTGTGTATACACAAGTAAAGTGAAAAACAAACGATCGAAGTTTGTCTGTACTTGAGTATAGAAAGTATCTGTGTTATGTACAGATAAAAATTTGTATGTATTTGAAGAGAGTTTGATATGTACAAAGAAATATTATGTACATAAGAGAATGTTATGGGACTTACACCGTGAGGGAGGCCCATTGGTTTAAAAGCAGTTTCATAGGGAATAATGCTCCTTTCAATACCAATGGTATCGGTGTATAAACAAACGAATGAAAATAAACGAAAAAAATTTGTTTATGTTTGAATATTGACAATGATGATTTGAATATGTACAAGTAAAACTAAGTATGTACATAAAAGGGTTGGGACTTACACCATAAGGGTGGCCCATGATCGATTGAGAAATTCGAGAAAGAACGAATTTGATTTTATCGTTTAAATCGGATCGATCGTGGTAAAAAGATGTAAGCTTTGATGAAATGTTTTGAAAAATGATTTTTGAAAAGTGTTTTGAAATGTGAGGTTCACTTATGAAAAGTTTTGAAAAAAATCGGAAGTCGAAAACTTGAAAATTTCACCTTAAAAGGAGGTTTGAAAAAGTGTTCAGGACGTCGTTTTCGGCTCGATTAAAATATAATCAGATGAAAGTTTTTTCTGAAAATTTTTGCACTATCATAAAATAGATATATTTATTGACAAGTGTTTAAAAATCATCTCAAAATGAGAAGTTTTGATTGGTCAAAAATTTGTGAAAGTTTTGTAAAAACATGAAAAATTAGAAAGTTATAAAAGAAATGGTCCTGACGGGAGTTGAACCCATGACCAAAGGGTGACACACGTGAGGAGACTAAGAGCAAGCAAGCTACCACTAAGCCAAACGCTTGGTGTTTAGTGGACTGGAACACGTAAATGAGGGATTGAAATTTTAAAATTCAAATTTGAAAACCATGAAGAACACGCAAGATCCTCGGTTCTTCGCTTTGATCTTCGATTGCCAAATTCAATCTAAAATCTTCGTTTCTCAACGAAATTGAATGATGTAAAAACGAAACTTGATCGATTTTGAACAACAAACATGATAGTAACTGTTAATTGCATTTATTTTAAGCCCAGAACGATTTAGGTTTCGAAGAACACTATGAACCCTAAACTGAAAAATTCAAATTAAATGATGTATGTTTGATGATTCTTGGATTTTTTTGAGGGCTATTGATCGTTAGGAGTGCAGAAAGAAAACGGCCGTGAGTTTTTTTGTTTTGGTTCAAAGAAAATGGATATCACAGTTCGTGTTCTAACCTGGTAAAGTGAGAATCGAATTCGATCTTAGAGCGTTTCCAGAACGGATTTCTTGATCATTTGAGCTTCATCGGCATGTATGGAAGCTATGTGAATGGTATGCTTGCTTTGAGCTTGCTTCAATCTTTCCAACCAAGTCAACCCGCATGCTGAAAATGGCAACTAGATTTTGATGTTAATCGTGTTACGCTATCGCTAATGGTCCGGATCATAAACATGATGTATAGTGATGATGTTTGAGTCATTGGAACAACAATTGCTCAAGCCAAACTAACAATTCGATCCATAAGGCTTTGAAGTTTGAAAAATGAAATGAAATCTGATTTTGGCTTGGTTTCAGTTTGATTTTAAGTTACAAACAAGTTTGATAATGATATTGAAGCATGTTTGACACCAAATTTTAACATATTTTCCACTGATTTTCAAAAATGCAATAATTCTCCAATTTGCACTATGTTGCTTAATTTTCAAGAAAGAAGAATGAAAGAATGGATTTGTGATGCTTTGTGTGTATTGATCATGGAATGATACCTCTATTTATAGGCCAATGTCTCTGAAATGTTAGGAAAGCAATTTGGCATTGGTAATTCAAACTTGCCTTAGAGGGCAAGGAAGTCTTTTTTGCATTAAATGCAAAAGGAAGCTTCCTTCTTTAACCATGGTTAATTTCAACTTTGATCCAATCTTATCATAATTATCCCATCTGATTTTTATCAGTTCTTATCTCATTTTGGCAAGGTGGCAAGCTTCTAGAAAGAAGAAATCCAAAAAATGACCTATAATGTGAAGTTTTGAACTTTGAAAATCAAGTTCATGGAGCCTTATGTTTCAATTTCAAAAGTATGGCTAGACTCCATGGATTTGTGAGTTCTTGGACATTTTGGAAAGCTTATTTCACAAGCTACAACTTTCATGTTTTGAGTTTTTTCAAATTCAAATTGGAACTAGGTGAAAAAATGGCATGAAGTTTGGAAAAAATAAGAAATTTCAACACTTAGAAAAGTTTCTAAGTATGAAAACTTTTGACTTTTTTGTTGACTTTTCCAAATCCTTTGATTTTTTATGATCATGATGGATCATTTGAAGTATTTTGATGATTGAAAAGTTTTGTTTTGAAAATTGACCAAAAGTCAAAGTTTGACTTTTCCGTAGATGAAAATTCATCGATGTTTCGTAAATTGATCGATGAAACTGTGAACTCTCGTGATGTTTTGAATCCGTAAATTAGGTCAAGATGTTGTATCTAAGATATAATGACCAATCTCTATCCAAAAAAGTTATTTCTTGTTCAAAAAGTCAGAGAATACTCATGCCAGATCAAAACCCTAATTGGTCGATCCTTGATTGATCTGTGTAAGAAATGAGTATCTGATGATCAGAGGCTGATGATTTGATCAAGATAGATCAAATGAGGTGAGAAAAACTCAAACCCTAATTGATTGTCTCTGAATCGATGAAAATCGATGAAACCCTAATTTTGACCTGTGACTGCTACACCCGATTAATGTTGTCTGAATTGTTAGTTATGCAGATGATGCAAATGTAAGGTGGTATATTAGGTCAAAAATTGGGGTATGACAACGACTCATTTGCCCTGGATGGCATCTTAAGCCCATCTCCGACTACTTATCAACGTTTCTCCATCTGTGGAATGCTGCATATTTGGTTAAAAACCAGTACAAACCAATAACTTCATTCAAAGGTGAGCACGAAGTTCAACATGCGACTCTCCGGATGGCATCTTAAGCCCATCTCCGCGCTCCTTCCACTATCAAGAACATCTGCAGAGCCTAGCGACGGCACTCCCCAAAGACGACCTTTCCGTGATGGCATCTTAAGCCCATCCCCGCAATTCTCCTATCAACATTCTCGAGTCTAGCGCACGACTCATCCCCAAATAAGTTCCACTTTCTCCAAATGGCATCGTAAGCCCATTCCCGCATCATCCGCCAAATGAGTGCAAATTTTAGGTATTGAGTGTTCAATCATCTTCTACCTTCAGTCACGAAAGACAAAGCGTGTCAATCTAACCTTCCAAAGACAAGAAGATTGAACAGGCAGTGTCATACCCCAAAATTTGCCCTCCATCTTCTCAAGATATTTCATACATCCATGCTCAATGATTCCTCAAGAGTTGATCAGACAAACTCTCTCCTAGACAATCAACCCAAACTAGGGTTTGGTAATTCTCAGATCAAGATGGACTTCCAACATCTCCAATGGTCTTCATGCCTCCTCATATGCTTCAAAGATTCTCCATGTCAAGTTTCAAGCCTCACAAGTCAAGATTGCTCGACAATTGCTCGATGGTTGAAAATCACTGATTGGACAAAAAGTCAATTGTGGTCAACATACAGTCAAACTTCATAATTTTTGGTCAACATCCTCATTTTGAAGTTACATTCATCATTTGATCAAGGGTTGATCATGATTCATCAAGAAAACTCAAGATTTGCTCAAAAGTCAAACTTTCTAAATTAGGGTTTCTAGGTGAAAAGTCAACTGAACTTTGACTGATCATAACTTCTTCATACTTTCTCAAAAAATTTTCCACCACCTCTTGTTTTGAAGGAAATTCCATTATCTACAACTTCATGTCTCACAAGAATGTCCAAAAAATGCTTCATTTGAGAGGTATGGCTCAAAACATTATAGGTCATTTTCAAAGTCAACAAAAAGTCAACATTTTGTTTTGAGGATATATTGAGCATGGAAACTCCAATTGAGATGAGACCAAAAAGGTTGGTTAGAGGACTCTTAGAGATTTCCAAAAAGTCCAAGAACACTCAAAAATGTGGAAAATTGAGCAAGATACCCCATTCACAAGTTGGGCAATTTTGGACAATTGCACAAAAGGACATTTTGGTCAAAATGCAAAATTTTTGGGCCTATAATCTTTTGATCCAAACTTGTTCATGACATTATTTGTGACTCATAAATGCTTGGCTATAATTTTCTATTTTAAACCATTTAATTCAAAATTAAATTATATAAAAAATGAAAATAAGATATCTTTTCAAATGGGTTGGATTTTTATCTTACTTGAGGTCCAAGGAAGCCCACCAAGCATACCAATTTCGTGATAGCATGCATATGGAAAGAAAAAATCAAATTTTTAAGGAAATTTGATTTTATTTGAATGAGAAATATTGCACATTGATTAACCAATCTTTTTTCACTCTTTTTTCTCTCTCAAATTCCTCTATAAATACTCAGCCTATTGCCAAGCACAAGAAACGAAACCCTAGCCCAATACACAACCCTTATTTTGCCAAATTTTTCAAAGAATTGTCAATTTTTCGAGTTTTATTCTCCAGCCACTTCCAGCCCTCAAAAACCATTCCATTGTCTTCAGGAGATAAGTTTGAGGCACACCTTGCCAATGGTTAAAGCAAGTGAATCGATGCATATACATACATACATATTCAATTCTTTTGATTTTCGATTTTACTATTCTCGCCGTTTCAATTGATTCTAATGCCTTTTGTGTTCTTGAGACTCCATATACGATCTGGGCAATCGCTTCACGCTTGAACGTCAAAATCATGAGATGCCATGCCTAGGTTTTTCGAACTGCTGAGCTTGAATCGATAGCCTGTGTTTTCAATCAAAACTAATGCCACCAATGGATTCGGAGGGTCGATTTAGGGGTAGGGTCCCCTTTCCCATTTATCGCTCGTATTTTGCTTGTTCCGCTTTGTTGGTCGGAGAGACGACGGAGCTAGGGCTCCGCCGCTGACGCTTGCTTGACCGGCGAGGCTGCGTATGCTATAACGCCGCTCGATTCGCCTCTCATTCAACCCGACCCCACCACCGACCGTGTTTTTTACTTCCAAACGGTGACGCTGCGTGCACTCATGATCTCATGCCAATCCATGACACAAAGAGCCACTTGTCCTAGTGGTAAAGACGCCTGTTCCCAGATGCTCCAAAGGGTCATCAGTTTGATCCTCACTGGCACCAGTTTTGCTATTTTCCTTTACAAACTCATATTTTCTTATTTTTCCATATTTTCATTTTATTTAATATTTTCATGTTAATTTAATTTCTTTCATATTTTTATTTCATGCATTAAAAATCATCAAAATATTTTTTCCTTTTGCATTTATTTCCAGAAAATACTTATTTAATTTATAAAATTAAAAAATATTATTTTACATGCATATTTATTTTTATTCATAATTTAGCATTTAAATCACATTTAATTAGTTTTAAATTATTAAAATGCATTCAAAAAATCCCAAAAAATTATTTTAGCATATTACTAATTCATTAGTTTTAAATTTTCTAATTCAAAAATTTGCATTTTTACTAATATTTTTCTCTTATTCGATTTCTCTCGTATTTTCCGATTTCTCATTCTTTTACAGGTTATTCCGTTTCAGACGTTTATTCTTTTACTGTTTTCTTTTTTCTAATAATGTAATTGCTTATGGGATGTAATAGTTTAAATTAGGTTTTTATTTTCCGCAAGTTTAAATTATGTATCTGCCCCAAAGCCATGTAATAGCGTAGGACATTTATCTTTCCACATCTTTACATTCCGCATTTTAATTTCTGCACCCTATAAATTGCTAGTAACTAGGCGTGTATGGCAAGATAATAACCAACATAGCTCACTAATTTTAAAGATAAAATATCTGAATCAACACATTCTTTTTCACACATGCACCCCTTAGGGTAATTCTCTCTCGCTGCCTTACGAATTCAAATGGTCAAGTCCCTCGAACGTAGAGGTATCCTAGCACCGTTGCCTTCAAAACAAATCATCATAGTCCCTTCGATACAAAGATCATAAGACCCACGATGTCGCCTCCGAATACATGATCTTGACCCCTCGATTGTTGCCTACGAAAAATGATGATAGTCCCTTCGAATGTGCTAGGATACTTCCTCCTACAAGTTGCTTTCTATGACCATCCGATGTCCCTTCGAATGTCCCTTTTACATCCAATAAATAGAGTTACCTACCAACTAATGGTATGGCTAGCGCTATTCTAAAGGAACGTAAAATAACACGAAAACGACCAATTCTGAGTAGGTAATAAGACTTTTAGTTACTTGCTCTATCAAATGCTTTTCACACCTCACACTTTTGTCAAAGTTCAAACTCTTTTCAAAACAAAACATTTCCAAACACTTTGTATACATTCCTACATGAATCATTACAAAGTCAAAGCGAAATGCCTTTTCAAAACATTTTTTCAAACACACAGAAAGCAATTTTTAAAGTGATCTAAGAGCAACTAAGAGCCCGTAGATAACTACGGATGGAAAGGGGTGCTAATACCTTCCCTTTTCATAACCTTCTCCCTTACTCAGAATCTAACGAAGGTCTTTTTCTGTACTTTTACCTTCCCTTAATTGGATAAAAATAAAAGTCAGTGGCGACTCTTGCTATCCGCACATTTGCGATACAAAAACACTAAAAAGTCAGTTCACCGTGTTACAATATGTGCAAGCATAAATGTCATGGGGATAATTCTTTTGTTTGTGAGGCTACCTTGCAAAAACAGAATTTCTTTTGGATTGACTTTGTTTGGATTCTCCCAGCCAAAAATCGTACAACCAAGCAGATAGCGAAAAACACGAATGGTCGGTTTATGGATACTCGAGGCTAAGTTTCCTTCAAAAGAATTGTTGTCAAATTTGACAACCAGTTCCAAAATGTAAGAGCCTCGAATGACCATTCAGAATCCAAAGGTGCTTCACAAACTGCACCTTCCCTATGAGGTATTCCTAATAAGTCAGCAAGTTCGTCGGTGGAATATTGATATTCAACATTGAACATTCTAAAACTCACCGTACCAGCCGTGCTGGAAGTGTTATGGTTAACAGTATAGATTAAGGAACTTAAAAATTCCTTAGTCAGCCTCTCATAGGTAGGTGCCTTCTGATAAAAAATGCCATACAGTCCTATGTTATCTAACATGTAAAATATACTGTGATAAATCCCTAAAGCATACAAACAATCTTTCTCGACATACCTGGTAGAGAGAGTTTTGCGAGTCCGTAATTTCTCCAATAATGTCCTCTTCCTATCTCCAGCCCTCCCATCACGAATAATAATGCCATCAAACTCCATTGTTGCTCTTTTAGGTTGAAAAGGAAAGGTGAAAAATGGGTTTTTATAGAATGGTGGTGAAAATGAGTTTTATTGGGTTTTAATGGAGGAACTTAAAAATGGAAGTTGGAATGATTAGTTGGATAATGGGTAAATGAGAAAGTTATGAACTTCAGTGGATTTTGATGGAGGTTTGGAATGTGTAAAAATGGAGTTTTTGAGGTTGAAAGAGGCAAAAGTGGAGGGTTTTTGAGCATTCTGCCCCAAATTAACCCAGACGTCATGGTGGGCGCCATCTTCGTTGGGTCGTGGCTAGATTGCTTTTTGGGCCATTTTTTAGCTATTTTTGCTTAATTTGGGGGTATCCATAGGAATTTTCATGTATCCTTGATATTTTTAAGCATGAAATTTGTTAGTTAAACAATAAAATAAAATTGAAATGACAAAATATAAGAAAAACACACACATACACACACACACACACACACACACACACACACACATATATATATATATATATATATATATATAAAAAGCAGCAATGTACGAAAATAATAACAGGAAAGTAGGAAAGTACATAAGCAAATACAAAGCGAAAATATAAAAGATGTCTGCAAAAGTAAAACGAATGAAATACAACAACTGTCGGTCTGAATAAGTGAGGTCATCAAGGTGCTGGTGTTTCCTCAATGCAAGTCGATCCTCGAATCTCAGCTAGTTGAGGGCGTAGGTCACTGATCTCCTGATATAGCGCCGGGCCCGCCGCATGTGTAGCATCGCACACCTCAACTGCAGAAGTGAGATCTACAACCTCCTAACGAAGCTCTGCCATTTGTGTGTGTAAATCTGAGATATCTCTGCGCATCTGAGAAATTCCTTGGTGAGCGTCTGATCTCTGCAAGATGAAATTGTAGATAGCACAATGGTCCTCTCTGAAGGTGATAATGGACGGTACTCAGGTACTGAAGGCGCCCTAGGCTCATCAATGGTCTCTCTCTGGCCCTCTAAAACATAAGCCTAATTTGTCGGGTTATAGACATAGATCATCCGTGGATCGGGCAAGATAAAGTAATGGATGGTTTCACCATCAGTTAGGAGCCTAAACTAGTTTGGGTTAAAGGAGGCTCTCCTCATTACACCACGGTCTAAGTAGAAATCAATGTCCATCAAGGTATACCCACAGTAAGAGGTTAGGTGATGCAAATTTTTATCAAGACCCATGGAAGATGCTATTTGTGTCAATGTTCCACCTACACGAATAATTCCCTTAGAGGAGGAGGCAATGAGGTGAAGGTTCCAGAGCATGATGTTTCCACAAGCTACAGGGCGTGACTAGGTGGTACAAAATAGGAACGATATCTCTTCAGCACTAACATGGGTATCAATATCACTATTTCCAAGGAAAGTATGGGCAATGATCATCTGAAAGTATCAGAAAGTTGAGTTATGAATTCTGGGGGAAAACTGTGTGGAAGGGTCAAGGCCTCCTCCACTTGTGATATCACTCTATAATATGTTGATGAACCTACTCATAAAGTAACCCAAAGGGAGCTGGTATGGCATTAGGGGTGGTCTGGAAACCTAGTAGATCACCGAACTCCTTATGATTAAAGGTGTAATCCGTCCCAAATAGCCTGAAGCTAATATATCCACTGTGAGTACCATTAGAAACATATGGCTCATAGTCAGAAGAGCTGAGAAATTCCAGGGTAAGGTTCCTGAGGTCACATTCATCGTGATCGACAACTTCTCCCACCGGTTGGTTGCGAGGTACTCACATCGGCTCAATACCTAAAGCCTCCATGCACCGGAATCGTGGTATCTCATAGGTAACAAATGACGGTGGATAGAACCTCATAGCGCCTCCTCCGTGCCTCATCTCGAAAACCACGGCATATCATGAAAGCTTTGCATTTTGAAAAGTGGGTTAGATGACAATGTTGTAACCTGAAAGTATAAACATAATGAATATTTAAGTCAGAATAAAACAAAGTATAGTAATAAAATAAAATAAAATAAAATAGAATATAATAAAGTGAAAGAAAAACCATGGGTTACCTCCCATGCAGTGCTTGTTTAACATCGTTAGCTTGACAGTTAGGGGTCGCATCTTAGAAGTTGAAACCGGTGGTTGGATCAGAGTGTGGCTTGAGTAGTCAAGTGGAATGTCACCTCCCTCGTAGTTCTTTAACCTTTGTCCATTTACGATGAAAGGTTCGCAGGAGTTGTTTTTGACTTCAACTGCTCCAGAATTTAGGACTTTAGAGACCTCGTACGGGCCGATCCATCTTGAGCGCAGCTTGCTCGGAAAAAGTCGCAACTTGGAGTTAAATAGAAGAACAGGATCTCCGACTTTGAAATATTTCTTTATGATTATTTTATCATGTCATGATTTGGTTCTTTCCTTGTAGATTATGGAATTTTAATAAGCATTCATACGGAGTTCCTCTAGTTTATGGATGTCTAGGATACATTTTTCACCGGTTGCTAAGTAATCTAGATTCAAGTTTTGAATGGCCCAATAAGATTTATGTTCTAGATCGAAGGGTAAGTGACAAGATTTTCCGTAAACCGCTTGGTAGGGGTGGTTCCTATAGGGTTTTATAAGCGCTATGTAGGACAATATAGTGCTTTTTTAGTTTTTGAGACCAATCTTTCCTAGATATTGAGACAGCTTTTCCGTGATCGCTTTAATCTCCTTATTAGAAACTTCAAGTTGACCACTAGTTCGAGGATGGTAAGGGTTGCTACTCTATGCTTGATCGCATATTTTCTTATAAGCTTATCAAAGATCCTTGATATAAAATATGATCCCCATCACTAATGACTAGATAGGTACTTCAAACCGGGAAAGATGTTGTTTTGAATAATATCGATCATACATAAAATCATAGTCGAGCTATAGACACGCCGGTTGGAGACTATGGAGGTCGAGTATGGACCGCATACATCTCGCCATACGAAGTCATGATCTAGCTCGGCTAATAAAGCGAGCATTACGGTCAAGACGGAGAAATCGCCACATTAATCTCCGGCGCGCATGTTACACATCGAGGTCATCATTGCTAAATGGCGGATGTTATGCATCTTTAAGTTGATTTAGTTATGGAACTATGGGATAAGCCTTTATCGAGCTAAACGTGGAAGTCACGTAAATTGTATATATAGGCTCCCGCCAAAGGGATAAGCAAGATAATCATTAGCTTGGAGTTCAAGATACTTAGCTTGAGCCTCCTAATCCCTAAATACAGATATATATATATATATATATATATATATATATATATATATATATATATATCGCTTTATCCCCATGAACATATCGCGCCCACCGTGGGGCCTTAGTGAAATCAATCCCAGGCCACCGCACTATATATGATAGCACGATGTCAACAACATCACCAACCGATCCTCCAGATCTGGCACAATTGATGGCCATGATCGATGATTTGTGTCAGCACAATGACACTCTACAAGATAGCGTTCAAGCTCTTCAACGGAGGAGCTTGGACGAAACACAAGACCAAGTGGCAGAACTCTTGGAGCCACAATCATTATCTCTAGTCATTTGGGAGGATGTCGTTCCTAAGAATTTCAAGCCTCCAGTCCTAGAAACATATGACGAGAAGAATGGCCCTTAGGAGCACATCATTTTGTTACCAACATGATGGCATTAATAGGGCAATAGATTCTCCAAATGCAAGTTAATGGCTAGAACTTTTAGGGAATCCGCCACGATGGTACATGGGATTGCCACAGTTTTCCGTGGTTAGTTACCAAGATTTCAACAAGAAAATTATCCAAAGAAGTTTAAACCGCCACCGAAGGTGGCCAAGATTTATTCAATGTTAGACAACGCTCAGCGTAACCATCGGGATTTCATGGCCAAATTTAATGAGGAGACCATAAAGGTATCTCACCCCAATCATGAGATCTTTGTGGGGGCGTTTTAGAACGGACTTAAGACGGGGAAATTCAATGAGTCTCTAGCTCAGAAATCGGCCAAGAGCTTGGACGGAATTATTACCCGGGCTGAATGTTATGTGAAGGGTGAAGAAAGAAACATGGAGAAGAGAGCCCGAGATGCTAAAGAAAAGAGCAAAGGGAGAGATGATATCTCAGATCAAAATTCCCGGTCTCGGGATCAACCAACGACCCGAGATCATGTCCGGGAGAAACGACCTCTACGGCGGAGTCGTCAGGCTTTGAGACCAGGCTAAATCTTCACACCTTTGAATGCTAGAAGGGAAGATATTTGGAGAAACGTGAATCATTTGAACTTGTTTCCTAAGCCGTGGAAGCTAGAGAAAGTTAATTCCGCGATGGGAAAAGACCTGGAGGCTTTGTGTGAGTACCACCGTATCAGAGGACATAAGACTGAGGCCTGCGTTCAGTTACGAAGAGAGATTGAGAGGTTGATCCAGAGGGGTAAGCTTTCATCCTATGTGAAATATAGCCCGGAACAAGGCGGAAAACGCAGTCCTCCTCCAAAGAGAGAGGAGGCTTCTGGTTCACCATCAAAAAAGAAGGGCAAGGAAGTTGAGGAAGTTCGTAAGGCAAGAATAACCCGGCATACACTCAACACCATTTCTGGAGGATTTTTTGGAGGTGGATCCACCAGCGCAACTCGGAAGAGGTATGCACGGGGTGTAATTCATGTGGCTCAGGATGGGCCAACCAATGATGATCCCGGGGTGATAACTTTTTCCCGAGAGATGCCAAAGAAGTTTTGCCTCATGAAAATGACCCCATGGTTATTGAGGTACAAATTAGAGACTAGCGTGTAAAGCGAGTGTTGGTCGATCTAGGTAGTTCAGCTGATGTCACGTATTGGGAAGCTTTCAAAGGAATGGATTTTGACACCAAGGAGTTACTTCCGTTTAATGGAACTTTGGTAGGCTTCTCCAGCGAAGCAGGTCCAGGTGCTGGGTTATCTCCTAGTGTTAACTACATTTGGAACCAATGAGAATGCCAAAGATGTCTGAGTACGTTACTTGGTAGTCAACGCTTCCTCTCCATACAATATCATTATAGGATGACCCTCGTTCAATTCTCTAAGAGGCGGCTTTATCAACCTTATACCTCACTAGGAAGTACCCATTGGGTGAGGGCCGCGTCGGGATTGTCCAGGGAGATCAGGGTTTGGCTCGGAAATGTTATAAAGACAACATGAAGATTAAGAAGAAGTTGGTGCCTGTTTAGAGCCCGACATACCATAAAGTCAATGTGGTAGATATCAATCCTAGATAGGATCCTAAAGAAGATAGCCTGACTCCTCAAGAGGAGACAAAGGAAGTACATATTGGATCCTAGCCTTCAGAGATTAATCACATAGGGACGCAACTTTTCGCTGAGGAAGAGGCCGAGATAATCCAGGTTCTGAGACAGAACTTAGATCTCTTTTCTTGGAAGCCCGCGGATATGCCTGGGATAAATCCATAGATTATGTGACATCATCTGGCTCTTGAACAGATGTGAAGCCGATATCTCAGCGGAAGTGGAAAATTGGTGAAGAAAATAGGAAGGCCGTTGCAGAGGAAGTTGAAAAGTTAATCAAAGCAGGATTCATTGGCGAAGTTCAGTACCCGACATGGCTATCTAACATGGTCATGGTGAAAAAGAAAAATGGGAAGTGGAGAATGTGTTTAGACTTCACCGATCTTAATAAAGCATGTTTGAGGGATCCCTATCCCCTGCCACACATAGATCGGTTGATTGATGGAGCTTCAGGGTTCTGGCTTCTTAGCTTCTTGGACGCCTACTCAAGGTACAATCAAATCAGAATGAACCCAGCGGATGCTTCGAAGACAACTTTCATGAAAGATCGGAAGAACTACTACTATCGTGTGATGCCGTTTGATTGAAGTTTATGTGGATGACATGGTGGTTAAGACGGCAGTATTGCAAACATATGGTGGATATTGAAGAGACCTTGCGTTTATTCGAAATATAACATGCGCTCAACCGACAAATGTACGGTGCAGGTCGGCAAGTTCTTAGGCTTCATGCTGACAAGCCAAGGAATAGAAGCTAACCTGGATAAATGCCAAGCAATTATTAACATGAGAAGTCCTGCTACAATACGCAAAGTACAACAACTAACTGGTCGTTTGGCCGCATTGTCTCGTTTTTTATCTTGTGCAGGTGACAAGTCAATTCATTTCTTCACGACTATTAGAAAGAGAGCCGAATTTGAGTGGACTGAAGCATGTGCGCAGGCATTCTGGGAGGTGAAGCAATTTCTGTCAACTCCTCCAATTTTGACTAGACCAAGAGAAAATATACAGCTGGTGTTGTATCTCTCTGTATCAGATCATGCAATCAGTTCGGTCCTGGTGCAAGAAGTAGAAACCAGAGAGCGTCCGATGTATTTTGTTAGTAAGGTGTTGAATGGAGAAGAGCTAAGATACCAAAAGATTGAGCGGTTGGCACTAGCTTTGGTAACAGCTGATCGAAAGTTAAGACATTACTTTCACGGGCATCCAATCCTGGTGATAACCAACTTTCCTCTAAAGCAAATTTTCAAGAAGCTGGATCTGGCGGAGAGAACGGTGTCCTGGGAAATGGAGTTGTCCGAGTATGATATCGACTTCAGTCCGTGTACTAGCATAAAATCTCGTGTCCCGCAGATTTCATTGTAGAATTGCCGCAAAAGATTCATCAAGGTGGATTATTTCTGTTGACGGATCATCAAATTTGAAGGGGAGTGGCGTTGGAATAGTCATGGAAGGTCCTGGTGAGATAATACTGAAGTATTCTTTACGATTCAGTTTTCAAACAAGCAACAATCAGGCTGAGTATGAGGCCTTGACATCCGGCCTGAGGTTAGCTTTAGAAGTTGGAGTGACCCATCTGCTTATTCGGACGGATTCACAACTTGTCGTCGGGCAGGTGAGTGGAGCTTTTCAAGCGAAGGACCTTATTTTAATAAAGTATGTACAACAGGCACTGTCATTATATAAGAGATTTGAGGCTATTGAGATCTGTCACGTCCCAAGGGAGGAAAATACCCGGGCCGACTTACTAGCTCGTCTAGCTAGCACCAAAGGATCCGGGATGAACAAATCGATAATACAGGAAACGTTAATGTTGCCAAGCATTGAAAAAGAGGAGATGCTAGTAGTCGAGGAGGAAACCGGCTGGATGTCTCCCATCATAAGGTATCTCCAGCATAATGTTTTACCTGATGATAAGGAAAAATCCAGGCAGGTTAAGAAGATTTCAACAAGGTTTGTAATGGTTGCGGACAAGTTATACAGGATGGGGAGAGCTTCTATGTTGCGTTGTGTGTTTGAGGAGAACACTCTTTTAGTGATGAAAGAGGTTCATGAGGGTATTTGCGGAAACCATGTGGGTGGTCGGTCTCTGTCCAGCAAGATACTGCACGCAGGGTACTATTAGCCTACTATGTTGAAAGAAAGTGTTCATTTCGTCACTTATTGCACAAAATGCCAAACGTTTGCACCTGGTATTTATACACCGGCCGAACTTCTCCACTCTGTTTTAGTTCCGTGGCCTTTTCATCAATGGGGGGCTGACATCCTCAGGCCATTTCCTGTGGCATCAGGCCAGTTAAAAGTTCTCATTGTAGCGGTGGATTACTTCACTACGTGGGTAGAGACCGAGGTGGTATCCTGGATATCAGCGGAGCATGTACGTCAGTTTTTTTGGAGAAATATAATTTTCCGCTTCGGACTTCCCCTGGTTATTGTATCCGACAATGGGACATAGTTTGCGAGTGCTTCTGTCATGGAGTTTTGCAAGGATCTTGGAGTTATGAACAAGTTTATCTCTATAGAGCATCCACAAGCCAACGGTCAGGCATAATCAGCTAACAAAGTGATTCTTAATGCAATAAAAAAGAAGCTGGATGAAGCTAAAGGATTATGGGCGCAATACCTTCATGAAGTCTTGTGGTCCTATCACACTACCGTTCACTCAACAACTCGTGAAACACCTTACATAATGGTTTTTGGTGTCGATGCTATGATTGTTGTAGAGGTCACCTTACCATCATGGAGACGAGAAAATTTTGAGGAAGGAACTAACAACCAGGGTTTGGATGCTGAAGCCACAACCCGACGTTTCGCCACAACTCGTCTTAAAGCCTTGATTCAAGATACTTTGCTTGAATCAGTGATAGGCACAACCCTGCGTTTTGCCACAACTCGGCTTAAAGCCTTGATTCAAGATACTTTGCTTAAATTAGTGACAAGCACAGCTCAGCGTTTTGCCACAACTCGGCTTAAAGCCTTGATTCAAAATACTTTGCTTGAATTAGTGACAGTCACAACCCGGAATTTCGCCATCACTTGGCTTAAAGCCTTGAGTTATTTTTTAAAACTTGATAAGGTATGACTTAGCGAAACCTCGAAAAAGTACTCGGGGGCTAGTTTGCCTACATAGACTAATTATTCTCAATAAACAGAGGATCATGCCTTTCTAGCAAAGTCTTCATGGCTTAAAATAAACCATTTGACTTGGGGGGCTATTATCGCATATCTCTGTTCACGAAACCAAAGCATTAAATAATCCATACAAGCAGACGTTAAACATTTTGAAGAATATGAAATACGTAGTGCTAAAATAAAAGCCCAGAGGGCAATTGTTTAAAATTTTTACAAAGTGCACCCACCAAAAAGGGGTGACTAACGTAGGACTAAAAGTAAAAAGATAAATTTTGAGGTGAGAAACATCAGCAGTAATCGGCTCTTTACTCAGTGTGGCGTCGCTATCACCATCGTCAACCTTCAATATATTCCCATCCACAATAGACTTGAAAAAGTCAACCTCCGAGATGTCGAGATCTGGGTACAAACAGGCGACCTGGGCCTTTGCTCGGTCAAAAGCCACATCCCCAGCATTTAGCACATCTATCTGAGACTTGTCCAAAGCTTCTTTCAGCTTGGAGCATGATTTCTCTGAAGCTTGTAGTTTGGCTGATTGCTCGGCAGCTGAGGTCTTCACCATGACAAGTTCTTCTTCCAAGGCTTTCATCTTTTCATCAGTTTCTAGTGCCTTAGTCTTAAAATGGGAATTATCCTCATTAAGAGATTTCTCGTTCTCGGCCAGTCTTTTGACTTCTTGCTCTAGTTCAGAATTTTTCTTGTCTACATCATCGCCGGACTCGAAGAGACCCCGGGTTAGAACAACACACCTCATCAAATATGAGCTTAGATGTTGTGTGATCTTCTGAGGACCAAGGCTCTTCAATTTATTCACATCTTCTGAAGCGTTGAAATGGTCATACAAAAATTTGATGCCATCGAAGTCAACAGACCAGAACTTGTTATCGGATGAAGGATGGTTTGAACTGTTGCCGGTTTCTTTCAATAGAGTGGAAACTTCCCAATCTGCTTGATTTTCCTCGTTTTCCATCACAGTCTTCAGCTCCTTTAGAGTTTTTTCACCAGTCGGCTTGGCGTTGGAGAGGCGTTTGATAGGGGTGGCCGATATCACTATGGTTTCTAGCACATTTTCTTTAGAACTCGTGTTCTTTTTCTTCTTGGGTGCCCGTATCTCTAAGCCGTCCAGGTTTGATTTGGCATCGGAGGGGCTACTAGCACCCATCCGAGCAGCACGAGCCTCCGTCATCAGCTTCTTTTGCTCCTTCACTGGCATGTCATTCATCTTGTCTTCATGATGGAAAGTAAGGAAAGAAGTTAGTTAAGAGAATTAAATCTAGAAAGAAGGCAAAGCGTAAAAAGAAACTTACCCAGGAAGGCAAGGATTTCATTTTGGGATAGTGTTAGCAAATCCCTAACTCTGATTGGCCGGAAAGAATCTAAGATCCCAAGAGATAGGGTTTCAGGTTCACTTAAGGCGTCATAGTCAAAACTGAAGATGGGTGGTGGGTTGTTCGTCCAATACAAAGGAAATTTATGATGCCCGTCAGCGCCGTAGATAAGCTGTGGGCATCGAGGATCACATCTAACTCAGAAGAAATGTTCCTTGTAGCCTTTGAAGTTGGTGGTATAGGCTTGAAGGAAGCTTCTCTTTGGGATACCGCTGATAGAAACCCAACTTCCGGAATCCGTGTTCTTTATTTCAAAAAAAGGAGAAGAATAACCCTATAGTTGGGGTGATGGTCAGAGCTCTACAAATCAACTCAAAAGCTCTTATAAATCCCCGACTATTCGGGCGAAGTTGAGAAGGGGCTACGTTCACTGTTCGTAGTATGTCAGTTTTAAAGTCGGTGAAAGAGAATTGTATATTTAATTCTTCTACGACCCCGGCATAGAAGTAAAATCACTCAGGGTTTACTCCCTTGGGTCAGGACATACAGACATTTTCCCCGGTATCATAGGGTTCCAGGATTACATCACTTTCATTCCCCGTGGAGGAAACATTCTGTAATACTGTGGGAGAACTGACTTTGAGATTTATTTTGCTTTTTATCGCAAATGTTGAGGATAGCAAGAGTCGCCATCGACTTTTCTTTTATCCAATTAAGGGAAGGTGAAAAGAACAGAAAAAGACCTTCGTTAGATTTTGAGTAAGGGAGAAGGTTATGAAAAGGGAAGGTATTAGCACCCCTTTTCATCCGTAGTTATCTACGGGCTCTTAGTTGCTTCTAGCTCATCTTTTAAAAATTGCTTTCCGTGTGTTTGACAAAAATGTTTTGAAAAGGCATTTCGCTTTGACTTTGTAATGATTCACGTTGGAATGTATAAAAAGTGTTTGGAAATGTTTAGTTTTGAAAAGTGTTTTAACTTTGACAAAAGTGTGAGGTGTAAAAATATGTTTTGATAGAGCAAGCAATTAATAGTCTATTACCTACTCAAAACGGTAGTTTCCGTGTTGTTTTACTTTCCTTTAGAATAGTGTTATCTGTACCATTAGTTGGTAGGTAACCCTATTCGTTGGATGTAGAAGGGACATTCGAAGGGACATCGGATGGTCATAGAAGGCAACTTGTAGGAGTATCCTAGCACATTCGAAGGGACGATCATCACTTTCGTGAGGCAACAATCGAGGGTCCAGATCATGTTTTCGTAGGCTTACATCGTGAGTCTATGATCTTGTATCGAATGGACTATGATGATATGTTTGTAGGCAACGGTGCTAGGATACCTCTACGTTCGAGGGACTTGACCATTTATTCGAAAGGCAACGAGAGAGAATTACCCTAAGGGGTGCATGTGTGAAAATAGTGTGTTGGATTCGGATATATTATCTTGCAATTAGAGGTGATCTATGTTGCTTTTATCTTGCCATACACGCCTAATTACTAGCGCTTTATAGGGTGCGTAGTAAATCATGGAAAGTAAAGTGCGGAAAGTAAAGGTCCTACGCTATTATATGGCTTTGGGGCAGTTACATAATATAGGAGTGCGAAAAGTAAAGTGCGGAAAATGTAAATCTATGCTATTACATGATAAAAACCTTATACCTATACATCCTTTCTAGAATTGTAAATGCGAAGTAAGAAATAGATAATCGGAATAAGAGAAAAATGTTAGCAAAATGTTTTGAAAATTAGTAGAAAAAAAAGGTTTTTAGGTTAATAGTGATAATTAGATGATAGAGTATTTTTTTGGAATTTTCTGGATTAGTTTTAATAAGAAAAAGCAATTAAAAGTCAATTTAATGGTTAATTAACAATTAATTAAAATATGCATGCAAAAATATTAATTTTTATGTCAAAAATTAAATAAGTATTTTTCTGACCTAAATGCAAAAAGAAAATATTTTTGGTGATTTTTTAATGCATGAGAAAATTATTTGGAAAGAAATTAAAATAGAAAATAAAATATGAAAAAGATAAGAGAAAGGGTTAGAGGGCTTCTGGATAGGATTCTCCCAGAAGCTGGAGCCTCTAAGAGATCCTTGGCGAGCATGCCTGCACTGCACACTGGGAGACTTCACGCATGGGAACGCTCCGTAACCTTGGATTTCGGAGCTTAGCTTGAAATGCCTGGCACGCCTTCTAGGGCTTTCATGGAGCACGCCTAAACCGGAGTTTCGGGCCCAGAGCGTGGCATGAAGGACCGTAAAGCGTGATTTCGGGCAAGCCTTCCGAGAAACCGAAATATAGCAAAATAGGATGAAAAATAATGGCAAAAGGTGGTTCAAACCCATGCTCTTTTGGAACAAGTGACTTAGTGCGCAGAAGTTTAACCATTGGATGAGATACATCCATGAGTTAAGTTACATGGATTAATAGATATGCAAGAGTTTCTCTTCTGATTCAAACCAGAAAAGCCCAGATCGGACCTCCGGTCATCTTCTCCGGCGAGATGATTCTGGAAACCTGCAAAATAGAAAGAGTTTGAACAAGATATTAAGGCTACCCCCCCTAAATCGACCCCTGCGAGTTCAATGGTGGTATCGGTTTGCCCTAAAAACCCTCGCATAATCGAGCTCGACATAAGCAAATCAAACCGCCTCTAACAATGGCGATCCTTATTTCGCTTAAAGCTTGCATGTAATGCATCAAACACGTTCTAATGGATGTCTTGAGTTCATACAAGAAATTAAAAACAATTAGTAATGCATGAATCAAAGAAAACGAATTTCAAAAGTTTACCCAACTAGTGAGACTTGTATAGCACGATCTGGAACGGCTTGGCTTCGTGTAAGGGCTGGGATTGATTGCTGGAAAGCTCAGGAATGCAATGGAATGCTTGAATCAACTTGAAACCTGCTGGAAAATAGAATTCGAATTTTGCAACTTTGAGAGAATTTTGTGATTTTTAGGGTTGGTTCATGAGGCTAGGTTTTCGTCCTCTGGTCTTGTGAATGAGTCATGTATTTATAGAGCAAGGGATTTGATCAAAAAGAATGAAAAAAGATATGGCTTTGAATGCAAAAATATTTTCTTGTTAATTTTCATCAAATCTTTCCAAAATTTGATTTTTCTCTTCCTTGTATGAGCTTGCACGAAATTGGTATGTATTGTGGCTTCCTTGATCCTCAAGATAGATAGAAATCCAACCCAACTTGTTTTATACCTTGTCTTCATATTTTATTTAATTTAAAATTGAATTAAATGCTTTTAAATTAAAAAATAAATCAAGAAAATAGGAAAAGGTCGTGGCAAGGTGTAAAGAGGTCATGGATAATATTATGATCAAGTTTGGATCATAAAATTATAAGCCCATTTGGAAAAAATTTGCATTTGTCACATATTTCTCTTTGTGCACCTCTTCAAAAATGCTCAACTTGTGCAAGGTGTATCTTGCCCAATTTTTAACATTTTTGGGTGTTCTTGGACTTTTTGGAAAGCTCTAGACGTCCTCTAAATAACCTCTTTGGTTTCATATCAATTGAGGTTTCCATGCTCAATAACACTTCTTTACAAAAAGTTGACTTTTTGTTGACTTTGAAAAGGACCTATAATTTTTTGATCCATAACTTCCCAATGAAGCATTTTTTGCCCATGCTTGTGAGACATGAAGTTGTAGAGAATTGAATTCTATTCAAAATGAGCTTTGGTGGGAAAATTTCTGATAAAGTATGAGAAAGTTATGCCTGGTCAAAGTTCTGTTGACTTTTCCTTCACAAACCCTAATTTGGAAAGTTTGACTTTTGATCAAATCTTGAGTTTTCTTGATGAATCATGATCAAACCTTGATCAAATGATGAATATTACTTCAAAATATTAATGTTGACCAAAAATCATGAAGTTTGATCAGATATGTTGGCCACAATTGACTTTTGTCCAATACAACCGATTTTCAACCATCCGAGCAATTCGTCTCGAGGAAACTTGACTTGTAAGGCTTAAAACTTGACATGGAGATTCTTGAAGCATATGATGAGGCATGATAACCATTGGAGATGTTGGAAACCACCTTGATCCGAGAATAGCCAAACCCTAGTTTGGGTTAATTGCCAGGAGAGGGTTTGTCCGTCAACCTCGTGAAATCCTTGAGTATGGATGTATGTGATGTCTTGAGAAGTAGGAGGGCAAATTTTGGGTATGACAAATGCCCTGCTCGCTTCTTGTACCGAAGGGTTAGATTGGCATGCTTGCCTTCGTGACTGAGGTAGAAGATGATTGAACACCGAGTACACCGAAATTTGCACTACTGCTGATTGATGATGCACGGAATGGGATTACAGATGCCATTTGGAGAAGTCGAGACTTCTGTGGGGAATGAGTCGACGTTAGACTCGTGAACGCTTCCTAATAGGAGAATCGCCGAGATGGGCTTAAGATGCCATTTGAGAGACTCGATGTCGGGGAATGAGCCGATGCTAGGCTCAGAGATGTTCCTCAAGGTATAGGGAGCACGGATGGGCTTAAGATGCCATCCGAGAGTCGACGTTAGACTCTCGGGCTTCTTTGAATGAAGTTATTGGTTTGTATTGTTTTTTAACCAAATATACAGCATTCTAAAAGTGGAGAGATGTCGACAAATAGTCGGAGATGGGCTTAAGATGCCATCCAAGGAAACTGAGTCATACGCCAGACTCTATAGTTGTTGTTGATAATAAGAGAGAGTCAGAATAAACCTTCGTCCTGGTTACTCTGGGGGATAATAGTTGGCAGAATGTGGATATCTTCCCTATCGTGTTTCGGGTGTCGATCCAATGCCTGTTGTCGGAGAACAACTTCGGGTGGTCGCTCGATAGGGTTTCCGCCTTGCTTCGGTATTAATCCTTAACCTTCCATTTGAAATGATCTCATTTGTCTTTCGGATAGGTTTCCGCCTGTTTTCGGTATTAATCCTCGGACCTTTCATTTGGAAATGATTCGACGGCCTTTCTGGATAGTTTCCGCCTTGCTTCGGTATTAATCCCGGACCGTTGTCACGTTGTTTAGATAGGTTTCCGCCTTAAGGTTTTTGACCTTTCGCTCAAGTACTTTACCCGTTGGGGAAAACAAAGAAACTTTGACAGATATAGTTAGTCTCATGCAGATTATGATGCATCACAATATGTATGAATGATATATGCACATGTTATCACTTTTATGAATAATGTATGAATGACAGATGTTGTGGTATTTCAGAACATATCCATCTTGAAGAAGATGTGAATGTCCCACCGAGATTTAACTTTGGGATGAAATTGATGAAAACCCTGCTTTGGAGGAGAAGGAAAATGTCTTTGATTCCTCTGATGCACTATCTGACCAAGTTTCGAGCCTAAATATCAATGTTGCAGGGAATAATAGAAACCGAGAGATACTCCACTGGGGATCTTGTGCGTAGACCCTGTTGAGGATAGTAGAAACTGGGAGGCACTCGGGGATCTGCAGGCCGATCTCGCCGGGAGTATCCGATCGCTGTCGAGACCGGCCTAAAGAACTGGTTCTCCGGCTGGGGAATAAGAGATGTAGGTTTCCTCCGATGCACTATCTGACCAGGTCTCGAGTATGAATATTGCTGCTGCCGGGGGAATGATAATCGTCGAGAGATATTCTCGGGATAAATATCTCACCGAGATGAACCATATCGCTGAGACCACGTAACAAGGTTAAGTTTGCTGGAATCATCGCCGACTAACGTGATGATACTTGGAACGTCGAAACTAGCGGAAGGAAATTTGTACTCTCAGAGAAGGTTTATCGTGAGCGATACCTCGGGATTGTACTCTAGGGAAAGTTTTGGTGACTTTCGTCGTCATCTCAATTCCTAGAGCCTGTAGTAATTATCCTTGTTCATTCGCTTATGTTTCAGAATGATGTTTAATCAGATGCATATAATCATTCAAAGCAATCATTGGACTTTATGCAAAACAAACAAGAGTTTAACATTGTAAAAAGAAAGAACTTGTATTAATTTGAAAGGTGGTGTATGGCCAAGTAGTTTCTATACAAGGAAAGTAAAAGCTATGCGGAAACAATCTCGTTGAGTTTCAACTATGCTAGTGCTCATATATTTTGACTATCTCATCTCCTTGTTGTCGAGAGAGTGAGTGGATCGACGCCATTTGAATCTTGAATGCCGATGAGTAGTCTAGGTAGGTGATCCGACGAGATATAGTCGTACGCTTAAATCCCTAACTTTTGCCTAGACCGCCTTCGGTTTTCGCCCAATGATACCCTTTTTGCCCAAGCCGCTTTTGCGTGTTTTCGACTCTGCTGTGTACATGTTTGGTATATATCCTTAACTTTTTCCCGAACCCTTTGGTTCGCCAGATGCCCTTATTTTTGCTCTAGATCACCGACCTAGCGGGTCTCGCTTATGCGTAGTATCTTTGACTATGTCCGTCATTGTGGTGTGGAAGTCTTCGCCATCCATGGTGCTAAGTATCATAGCCCCACCGAAAATACTGCCTTGACTACAAATGGTCCCTCGAGGTGGGAGCCCATTTTCCTCGATCACCTTGTGGAAGAATGAAGAGCTTGACTACTAGATCACCGACTTGGTAGACTCGTTTGACTTTCTTGTTGAATGCTCGATCATTCGCTTTTGATAGATTTGTCCATGGCGATGGATGCGAGTCGCTTCGTCGATCAAGTTGATCCGTCGAGAGTCCGGACCCACTGCCTTCTCCTAGCTCAAGGCCCCGAGGACTCTCGTTGAGGGTATCTCGAACCTTGATGGGTAGGATCGCTTCCATACCGTAGATCACGAGAGAGAAAGGGTTGCCCTCGTGGATGTTCGTCAGAGGTGATAACCATGGAGAGCAATGGCAACATCTCATGCCAATCCTTGTAAGTCACTGTCATTTTCTGTATGATCTTCTTGATATTCTTATTGGCGGCTTCCACTGCGCCATTCATCTTAGGCCGATATGGAGAAGAATTATGATGTTTGATCTTAACTCATGCGTAGTTCGTGATCATTTTGTTGTTGAGATTAGAGCCGTTATCTGTGATAATCCTTTCGAGAGTGCCATACCGACAGATAAGATTATGCTTGATGAATCGAGCCATAACATTCTTGGTAACAGATGCGAACGAGGCTGCTTCTACCCACTTGGTAAAATAGTCAATTGCCACAAGGATGAAACGGTGTCCATTGGAAGCAGTGGGCTTGATTTCTCCGATCATGTCAATGCCCCACATTGCGAAAGGCCAAGGAGCGGTTAAAACATTCAGTGGTACTGGAGATACGTGCAATTTGTCTGCATAAATTTGGCACTTGTGACAAGATCGAGCATAGCGGTGACAATCAACTTCCATGGTGGACCAATAGTAACCTGTTCTCAGAATCTTCTTAGCCATGGTATGTCCACTGGAGTGGGTACCGAATGCGCCTTCATGTAACTCTTCCATGATCCATTCTGCAGTTTTCTAATCTACACAACAGAGTAAGCACAAGTCGTGATTGCGCTTTGTATAAGATGTCGTTAAGAAAGAACTTGATGCAAATCTTCTCAAGAACTTCTTATCGTTGATAGATGCCCCTCGGATATTCCTGAGTCTCGAGATACCTCTTCACTTCGTAGAACCAAGGTTTCACTTCTGTTTCAAGTTTATAGCAATATGTTAGTTCATCAAACTTTTCGATGATGATTTGGGGATCCTCGTTGTCCCATCTGACTTTGAACATAGATGACATAGTAGCTAGTGCGTCTGCCAACGGATTCTCTTCTCGTGGAATATGATCGAAAGTGATTTCTTCAAGTAGGGGATCAAACTTAACATGCTCGATATGGAATGAGATTCAGATGTTTCAGATCCCACTCGCCTTTATCCGATCGATCACTAAAGTCGAGTCTCCATATACTTGCAAAAATTTGATTCTTAAGTCAATAGTACTTTTAATACCCATGATGCACGCTCAGACCGCCATGTTGTTAGTGCAATCAAACATAATCCGCGGTGAAAGGAGTGTATCCGTCAGAGATGTAATGATGGCGCCAATGCCATTGCTAAGTGCATTTGAGGCTCCATCAAAGACCATGGTCCATTGGGATCCTTGTTCAGTCCTTTGTCCGTCCTCGGTTCTTCTAATCAAGAATTAACAAAACATCTTCGTCTGAAACTTGACCGCATAGATCGATAGTCATCTACGCTTGATGAGCCAAATGATCGACTACTACACTTTGATCGCTTTCCGAAGTATAATGATGTCGATTCGGTCAAGATCATTTTCCATCTTGCTATTCTTCCCGAGAGAGCTGGTTACTCAAATATGTATTTTATCGGATCCATCTGGAGATCAATAAGGTAGTGTGAGTCAACATATCTGCCTTAGTCTACGAAGCAGCCCAAGCCAAAGCGCCGCAAGTTTTTCGAGCTGTGAGTATCTTGTTTCATAGTCGGTAAACTTTTGCTAAGGTAGTATATTGCATACTCTTTTCGACTGCACTCGCCATGTTGCCCCAACACACACCCCATTGAATTCTCTAACACCACAAGTACATGATGAGAGGTCTTCCTTCGGCGGGTGGCATCAGGATAGGAGGATTCTATAGGTACTCCATAATTTTGTCAAAAGCGATCTGGAAATCGTCATTCTATTACATTACTTGATCTTTCTTCAGTAATTTGAAGATTGGTTCACAAGTAGCGCTTAGATGTGCAATGAATCGGGCAATGTAATTCAATCGTCCCAAGAAACCTCTGACTTCTTTCTCGGTGCAGGGAGCTGGCATTTCTTGGATAGCTTTAACCTTGGAAGGGTCAACTTCAATACCTTTACCACGGACAACAAACCCTAGGAGTTTACCGGATCTGACTCCAAAGGTGCACTTGTTAGGATTGAGTCTTAGTCTGTACTTCTTCAACCTATCAAACAGTTTCCGCAAATGATCGAGATGTTCTTCTTCAGTCTGTGATCTAGCTATCATGTTGTCGACGTAGACCTCTATCTCGTGATGAATCATGTCATGAAATAATGCCACCATAACACGTTGATAAGTGGCACCAGCGTTCTTCAGTCCGAACGGCATGAACTTGTAGCAGAAACTACCCCACTGTGTAACGAAAGTAGTCTTCTCCATGTCTTCAGGAGCCATTTTGATCCGATCAGAATGGAGAAACCATCCATGAAGGAGAAAACCTTATTCGAGCGTGTTTTCGACCGTAACATCAATAGGAGGAAGTGGAAAATCGCCTTCTGGACTCGCCTGCTCAGATCTCGTAATCCACACATATTCGCATTTTACCATCCTTTTAGGTACGAGTACCAAATTTGCAACCCATCATGGATAAGAAGTAATGGCTAAGAAATCGACATTGAACCGCTTTATAACTTCGCCTTTGATTTTCTCCGACATCTCAGATGCATGCGACGAACCTTCGTTTCTGTGGAGGAAACCCTTCGTTGGTAACCGTGTACCACAATGTCAATGTTTAGACCCGCATGTCTTCGTATGCCCAAGCAAAACCTCGATATAGTCTTGTAGCATCCGGACCAATCTTTCTTTGATATCGTTCTCAAGACATGCTCCTATCTTGATTTCTTTTCTATTTTCATCAGCACCCAAATTCACAACCTCCACTGCTCTTCGTGGTCAGATAACCTGCTCTTCCGTAGCAACCAAGTTCTCCCGGCACTTCACAATCTTCCTCACCTTCGCCTTCGCTTGGTAGATCGGATTATCAAGTCATATTTAGCAATAGATAGCTATTATCAATCTAGATTCGAGTGAATCAGCAGTATCACGGGTGTGTAAGAACACATAGCTTTTGAAGGTGGTAAAAGTAAAAGAAACAAAACAAGATTTAAATGCAAAAGTCCAATGATTTTATTGAATGAAAATATGCAAATGATGATAATAACCTCACAACGAGCCATGATGCCCCTGCAAGGCACTAGGCTTTAAAGTTTATTGTTCAACGATAGAAAACGAAAAGCATAATAGAAAACAAAGCAATTACTCCCGCCTAAAGGAGATTGGTATGACATCTTCGGTCTTCCAATCTGTGTCCGCTGTCGGAGTTGGAAGATACACTTGTCGATGTCGAACTCGTGGTCGCCGATCATCCTCCTCGACCTTGATGGTGAAGCCTAAACCAGCCTTGTCGATTTGAAAGGAAGATCGTGAGTCGACCCCAAATAGGTCTACCTCCTTCTTCAACCAGCTTGAGCATCTTTCAATGAGGCCATCCTAGGCGGAACTTGTGTAACTTCAGAGGACCGGAGAGTCAACAGCATGAATGGGAACTATTTCGAAAGCTTGACAAGGAGTTTCAAGAATTCACCTTCCATTTCGAGGTATCGAATGATCAGATGGCTTACCATATACTCCTCCTCATGGCATATCAGAACAATCTTCCCTTCACCGGGTAATTTCGATGCAAGGTAGGTACCGCCCCATGTATCCAAGGGCATCCAAGTAGGCAGAGTAAGTCGGATTGATGTCCATGACAAAGAAAGTAGAGTCAAAAGTCTGGGAACCGATTTTAACAGGCAGAATGAGCTCTCCAAGTACTGTTTGTTTAGCACCATCAAAAGCTCTCACAATTATGTCGCTGGGCTTCAGGACCAATCCTTCAACATCAAGTCGGTCGAAAGCACTATTCGGTAGGATATTTAGAGCAGAATCGGTATCTACCAAGACATGAGACAATGTAACGCCCTTGCATTCAACATAGATGTGCAAGGCTTTGTTGTGTTTCCTTCCGGCAGAAGTCAAATCAACATCAGAGAAGCCTAGGCCGTTGTTGGCAGCCAGGCTAGCAATACAAACTTCAAACTGATCAGTAGTAGTGTCTTGCGGTACATGAGCATTCTTCAGAAACTTCACCAAGGCCTTAGCATGAGCCTCAGAGCACAAGAGCAGAGCAAGCATGGAGATCTTGGATGGAGTCTGTCCCAACTGTTCCACAACATTGTAGTCACTCTTCTTGATGATCTTCAGAATTTCCTCCATTTCTCGCTTGAGGTGTCTTCAAGAACTTCCTTTGGTACTGTCTCGAAAGGTGATGAGTCATCGTTCTTTCCCCTAGTTTCGGAACCGATTCAATAGCTGGAATACGAGCTGGAGTCGCAGTGTCTTTTGGAGGAGAGATCTCTAGAGAAAACACTCTTCCGGTTCTAGTCACCTTACTTGATCCGGTGATGTTGTCAATGTCAGGAATATCAGTACAAGTCAAGTCAAGACCGCCATGAAGGAGAAGTTGTCTGCTGGAAAACTAAGTGTGAAATATGCTATTCCACATAGAATAGGTTCAACAAACTGGGTGCCAACAAATCACACCTCAACTATCTAAGTGGGGCTGGGAAAGTTCATTTATGCATTTGGCATGAAGATACCATTTGACTATGGTAGTTATATTTCTATCGACCGCATGCCGACATTTCAGCAACAAAGCTCCCATAGCTTTCCCATTCTCATAAGTGGAATTATTCTTCATCAACATCTTGGAATTCTATCTACCTTGGATACTGCATGTAAAAGAGCCACCCCATTGTCTCTCCATCAAAAGTTGTATGCAGGAGCACATGTTCCATACATTGTCTCAACATCTATCAATGCCGAAAACCACCGCCAGGTAAGGTGATTTAATTGCTAACCTCGTAATACGTGAACTGACTTTTGGGAATTTCTTTGCTTTTGATCGCAAAATGTTATGTGTTAGCAAGAGTCGCCACCGACTTTTCTTTATCCAATTAAGGGAAGGTGAAAAGAACAGAAAAGACCTTCGTTAGATTTCGAGTAAGGGAGAAGGTTATGAAAAGGGAAGGTATTAGCACCCTTTCCATCCGTAGTTATCTACGGCTCTTAGTTGCTCTTAGATCATTTTCAAAAAGGTGCTTTTCAGGTGTTTGACAAAATGTTTTGAAAAGGCATTTCGCTTTGACTTTGTAATGATTCATGTAGGAATGTATACAAAGTGTTCGGAAATGTTTTGTTTTTGAAAAGATTTTGAACTTTGACAAAAGTGTGAGGTGTGAAAAGTATTTTGTTTGAGCAAGCAACTAAAAGTCTTTATTTACCTACTCGTAATGGTCGCTGTGTTATTTTATTCCTTTAGAATAGCTTATCCATACCATTAGTTGGTAGGTAACCCTATTTGTTGGATGTAGAAGGGACATTCGAAGGGACATCGTATGGTCATAGAAGGCAACTTGTAGGAAGTATCCTAGCACATTCGAAGGGACAATCATCACTTTTCGTAGGCAACAATCGAGGGACGAGATCATGTTTTTGTAGGCGACATCGTGGGTCTATGATCTTTGTATCGAAGGGACTATGATGATATATTTGTAGGAAACGGTTCTAGGATACCTCTACGTTCGAGGGACTTGACCATTTGTATTCGTAAGGCAACGAGAGAGAATTACCCTAAGGGGTGCATGTGTGAAAGAGTGTGTTGAATTCAGATAACGTTATCTTGCAAATTAGAGGTGATCTATGTCCGTTTATTATCTTGCCATACACGCCTAGTTACTAGAAGTTTATAGGGTGCGGAAAATAAATTGCGGAAAGTAAAGTGCGGACAAGTAGAGTCCTACGCTATTACATGACTTTGGGGCAGTTACATAATAGGAGTGCGGAAAGTAAAAGTCCTAATTAAACTATTACATCCCATAGGCAGTTACATAATATTGAAAAGAAAAGAGAGAAAAATCGTCCGAAACGTTACAACCTGTAAACAGATACATAATCGCAAAATACGAGAAAATTGCATAAGAGGAAAAATGTTAGTAAAAACATGATTTTTGAATGAGGAAAAAAGTTTTAGGTTAGTAATGACAATAAGATGATAAGATAATTTTTTGGTAATTTTCTGAATCGATTTCAATAATTAAAAGCAATTAAAAGTCAATTTAATGGTTAATTAGCAATTAATTAAAATATGCATGCAAAAATATTAATTTTAATGTCAAAAATTAAATAAACATTTTTCTGATTAAAATGCAAAAGGAAAATATTTTTGGTGTTTTTTAAATGCATGAGAAAATTGTTTAAAGATTAATTAAATTAAGATGAAAATATTAAGAAAAATAAGAAAATGGAAAAGTTAGTTTTTGCAAAGTGGTAAAAAGAAGTGTCACAGCCAGGGATCGAACTCACGCTCTTTGAAGAAATCCATCAACACGTTGCCAACTGAGCTAGGCTGCCTTGGTGTCATGAAATTGCAATCAGTGGTTTAAAAGGGAAAACGTGTCATGAATTATAATTCAAACACAGTCGAACACGCATGGACCCCAGTTGGAAGGTGCAAGCCAATCAGACGAAGCCATTACGTCACGCATACCACGCCGGAGTCAACTGGGTCAGCGACGCCGGAGCCCTAGCTCTGGTCGTCTTCTCCGGCTAGCCAAATCTTTAAACCTGCAAAATAAGCAAAATAAAAAGCAAAGGGATACCCTACCCCCCTAATTCGACCCCTGCGAATTCAATGGTACCATCGTTTTGTCCTGAAAACGCCTGTATCGACCGGTTCGAAGAAAATAGTTCCAAATTCCCTAACAATGGTGGTTTATGTTTTCTACTTGCAAGCTTGCATGAGATGCATCATTCATGATCTAATGAAAATCCTGAGTTCATACAAACAACCAAAAACGATTAATAATGCACGAAACATGAAAATCGAATTCAAGAATTTTACCAAACCGGTGAGAGCTAGGGAGCACGATCTAGGATGAATTTGCTTCATGTAAGGGTTGGGAGTGATTGCTGGGATGTCCAGGAACACGAATGAGTGCTTGAAACAACTTGAAACTTGCTGAAAATCCAAAATCGAAATTGCCAACTTTTTGAAAAAATTTGGAATTTTAGGGTTGCTTCAAGAGGCTAGGGTTTCGTCCTTTGGTCTTGTGAATGCAATAGGTATTTATAGAGTGAAAGATTGAAGCAAAAAGAATGAGAAAAGATATCCTCTTCAATGCAAAAATATTTTCTCTTTTAATTCAAATCAAATCTTTTCAAAATTTGATTTTTCCTTCCTTGCATGAGCTAGCACGAATTTGGCAAGTTGTGTGGGCTTCCTTGGTCCTCAAGCTTGATAAAAAACCAACCCAACTTAAATTATACCTTATTTTCATATTTTATTTAATTTAAATTTGAATTAAATGCTTTTAAATTCAAAAATAAATCAAAAAAATAGAAGGTCGTCGTGGCAAGGCATCAAGAGGTCACAAATAATATTATGATCAAGTTTGGATCATAAAATTATTGGCCCATTTGGAAAAAATTGGATTTTGTCAGATATCTCTCTTTGTGCACTTCTTCAAAAATGCCCAACTTGTGCAAGGTGTATTTTGCTCAATTTTCAACATTTTTTAGTGTTCTTGGATTTTTTAGAAAGCTCTAGATGTCCTCTAAAAAACCTCTCTTGTTTCATCTCAATTGGAGTTTCCATGCTCAATAACACTTCATTACAAAAAGTTGACTTTTTGTTGACTTTGAAAAGGACCTGTAATGTTTTGATCCATATCTTCAAAATGAAGCACTTTTTGACCTTTCTTGTGAGACATGAAGTTGTAGAGAATTGAATTCCCTTCAAAATGAGAGTTTGTGGGAAAATTTCTGATAAAGTATGAGAAAGTTATGTGCAGTCAAAGTTCAGTTGACTTTTCTCTAGAAAACCCTAATTTGGAAAGTTTGACTTTTGATCAAATCTTGAGTTTTCTTGATGAATCGTGATCAAACCTTGATCAAATGATGAATGTCATTTCAAAATATGGATTATGACCAAAAATCATGAAGTTTGACTGTATGTTGACCACAGTTGACTTTTTGTCTAATACAACTGATTTTCAACCCTCTGAGCAATTGTCTGAGGAAACTTGACTTGTAAGGCTTGAAACTTGACATAGAGATTCTTTGAAGCATATGAGGAGGCATTATGACCATTGGAGATGTTGGAAGTCCATCCTGATCTGAGAATTGCCAAACCCTAGTTTGGGTTGATTGTCTAGGGGAGGGTTTGTCTGATCAACCCTTGAGGAATCCTTGAGTATGGATATATGAAATGCCTTGAGAAGTAGGAGGGAAAATTTTGGGGTATGACAGCTGCCCCTATTCAATCTTCTTGTACTGGAAGGGTTAGATTGGCATGCTTGCCATTTCGTGACCTGGAGGTAGAAGATGATTGAACACTCGAGTACACCTGAAAATTTGCACTCGCTATTGATTGATGATGCGGGAATGGGCTTATAGATGCCATTTGGAGAAGCTGGAGATTTCGTTGGGGAGTGAGTCATACATTAGACTCAAGAACGTCGCTTGGATAGGAGAATTGTCGGAGATGGACTTAAGATGCCATCTGGAAAGATTGATGTTGGGGATAGAGCCGTATGCTAGGCTCTGCAGATGTTCCTGAAGGTAGAAAAGAACATGGAGATGGGCTTAAGATGCCATCCGGAGGGAGTCATACGTTAGACTTTGTGCTCGTCTTTGAATGAAGTTATTGGTTTGTATTGGTTTTTAACCAAATATGCAGCATTCTGAAAGTGGAGAGATGTTGACAAATAATCGGAGATAGGCTTAAGATGCCATCCAAGGTAACTGAGTCGTACGCCAGACTCTGTAGTTGCTGTTGATAATAAGAGAGTGTCAGGATAAATATTCGTTCTGATTATTCTGAGGGGATAATGGTCGGCAGAATGTGGATAGCTTCCCTGTTGTGCTTCGGGTGTTGATCCAATGCCTGTTGTCGGAGGACAACCTGGGTGATCGTTTAGATAGTTTTCCCGTCTCGTTTCGGGTTTTAATCCTGGATCTGTTGTCGGAGGACAACTTGGGTGGTCATTCAGATAGGGTTTCCCATCTTGCTTCGGGTATTAATCTTGGACCTGTTGTTTCAGAAGTGATTTTTACCTGTTTTGGGAAAAACAAAAGAAACTCTGATAGAATATGGTTAGTCTTATGCAGATTATGATGCATGATGTAATGTGTATGAATGATATATGCACAAGTTATGACTTTTATGAATAATGTATGAATGATAAATGTTGTGGTATTTCAAAACATACCCATCTTGAAGAAAATGTGGATGCTCTACTGGGATTTCTGGCTTCTGTTTGGGGACGAAACGGATGAAAACCCTGCTTTTGAAAGAGAAGATATCCTTGATTCCTCCGATGCACTATCTGACCAAGTTTCGAGCCTAGATATTTACACTGCTGAGGATGGTAGGGACCGAGAGGTACACCACTGAGAAACTTGTGCGTAGACCCTGCCCCTGAGAAAATTTAGAAGGTGCCTTGATGGGAATCTCGTGTGTCGACCCTGCTGGGGAGAATGGAAACTGGGAAGCGCTCCGTCGGGGATCTTGTGCGTCAACCCTGCTGGGAAGCATTTAATTGTTACTGGGGAACAGGGCTAGAGGGACCTGGAGCCCGTTGGAAACTCTGGATGGGGAATAAAATGTAGGTTCCCTCTGATGCATTATCTGACCAAGTTTCGAGTCTGGATATTGCTGCTGCCGGGGAAATGGTATTTGTTGAGAGATATTTTGCTGGGGGTAAATACCTCTGCTGGGGATGAAATGTTATTGCTCAAAGACTGGTGTAATCAGGTTAAGTTGACTGGGATCACTGCTCAGGGACTAACGCGATGAAATTTGGAATGTATACTCCGCTGGGGAAGGTTTGTAGTGAGCGATATCTCTGTGGGGATTGTACTCTGCAGGGGAACGTATTGGTGACTTTCGTCGTCATCTAAATTCCTAGAACCTGTAGTAATTATCCTTGTTCGTTCACTTTTCGCATGTTTGTAAATAGATTTTTATTGTCAGATGCATATAATCATTCAAAGCAAACGTTGGACTTTATGCAAACAACAAACAGTGAAAATTTGTAAAGAGAAAGACACTTGTATTAATTTGAAAGGTGGCGTATGGCCAAGTAGTTTGTACACAAGAAAAGTAAAAAGCTATGTGGAAACCATATCGTTAAGTTCCAACTATGCTAGTACTCATATATTTCGACTATCTCATCTCCTTGCTGTCAGTAGAAAGTGAGTGAATTGATTTTTGCCATTTGAATCTTGAATGCTGATAGCAGTCTGTAGATAAGTGATCTGGACGAGACATAGTCATACGCTTTAAATCCCTAACTTTTGCCTAGACCGCCTTTCGGTTTTCACCACGGGATACCTTTTTGCCCAAGCCGCCTTTGTGTTTTCGACTTGCCGGGTGTACATGTTTTGTATATATCCTTAACTTTTTCCCGAACCTTTTGGTTCCCCAGGATGCCCTTATTTTTTCCTAGGTCAGTCAACCTAGTGGATCTCTTTTATGCATAGTATCTTTTGACTATGTCTGCTCACAGGGTGTGGGAAGTCTTCACCATCCATGGTGCTAAGTATCATAGCTACGCCGGAAAATACTGTCTTGACTACAAATGGTCCCTCATAGGTGGGAGTCCATTTGCCCCTGGGATCACCTTGTGGTAGAATGATGCGCTTAACTACTATATCATCGACTTGGTAGACTCGGTGCTTGACTTTCTTATTAAATGCTCTGATCATCCGCTTCTGATAGATTTGTCCATGGCAGATGGACGCGAGCCGCTTCTCGTCGATCAAGTTAATCTGGTCAAGGTGAGTCAAGATCCATTCGTCTTCGCCTAACTCTGCATCCTGGAGGACTCTGGTTGAGGGTATCTGAACCTCGATGGGTAGGACTGCTTCCATACCGTATACAAGAGAGAAGGGAGGTGCCCCTGTTGATGTTCGTACTGTAGTGCGATAACCATGGAGAGAAAATGGCAACATCTCATGCCAATCCTTGTAAGTCATTGTCATCTTCTGTATGATCTTCTTGATATTCTTGTTGGCGGCTTCTGAAGGAAAATCGCCTCTTAAAATTGCAGCGGAAATTCGATTTTCCTTTGTGATCCTTACGAATGGACATGGTCGATAGAGAATTTTTACCTCTTGTGGTGATTCGGATTGACGCTGTGATCACGAACGTTGATGAAGAACAACGCTCTACTCACCACACGAACACTTGCTTCCGATCACAAGTTAGTCTCACGAACGGAAACTTTGAGTGAGAGAGTGAACGGAATCTCGGCAGGATTCAGACCGAATTTTCATCAAGTGTCAAGCTTCATCACAAGGGTCCTATTTATAAGACCACAAGTGTGGGCTACAAGCTTAAAAGCCCAACAAAGGTCAGAAACTAAAAGCCCAATAAAGCACACGAAAATCATACATTATGATGTATCGTGTATCACTTAAGCATGTGGTACCTTACCATATTCCGTATTCCACTCCGTATTCCATTTAAGTACACCGCACTACGATGTTCCTTATTTTCACTATCTCTCATTAATCGTCTATGTGTGTGACCCCAGAGTTTCGCGACGCTGGCAATTATATTAAATCATATTTAACATAATAAAAAGGAGCGGTATCTAGCAACACATCATCACACCAAGTCACGAAAATGTCATGTGATCCGACAAATCCTTTCCGTGATAATACTTGTGTGTATAATTACCCCTTTGCCCTTATGTCTATATTGAACACAAGGCATAGACCGTGTCATCCTTGTCCGCTCAATATTGGGCCCTCGACATTTATCCTGCTATGCAGATGGGCAAATTCCATCTAGGTCACTCATGTCCTCAAGATGCTTTGTGAAGTACCCATCAACGCCTTTATGATCATCCGCCACGGACAACGCTTGATCAAGAATAAAGCACTGACTCTACATCTAGGTCCATAGTGGTTTCAGTCGAAGGGTGGTATGCACCACTTATCACCATGAGAATAACTTATGACACTTTGCATAACATTCTATGTAGTACTCTCATAGCGGGTCAATCCAAAGATAAATATTACTCCTAATATTTATACCTATGTCAAGACTTGATAACTCCTTATCCATGATCCATGAGATGCGATCATCACTATCTTCATAATAATCTTAATGCTTTAATGTTATCCCACTTCACAATAAAGCTCGATTATGGATACTTTAAGAATAGTGTCCTTATGTTTAATAGATCTCATGATTAAGTCACACTTAACATTGCATTAAACAAACTAACTATTCTAGGGACTTTATTATTTCAAAAAAGAGAACATAATAAAGAAAAGCCTTTTATTATTTAATAAATAATTCGATACAAGTACCAAAAGGTATTGGCCTCTAGGGCTTACACCAACAATCTCCCACTAGCACTAGAGCCAATCAGCATACCCTAATGCCCATAGATCTAGTATGGCCATCATGCTCTCATGTGCAAGAGGCTTTGTTAATGGGTCAGCGACATTGTCAAGTGTTGGTACTCTGCATATCTTCACATCTCCCCGATCGATTATCTCCCGAATGAGGTGATAACGCCTAAGTATGTGTTTGGATCTTTGGTGAGATCTAGGCTCCTTAGCTTGTGCGATAGCACCATTGTTATCACAATAGAGATCAATGGGATCCACAATGCTAGGGACTATGCCAAGTTCACTAATGAACTTCTTGATCCAAAATTTCTTTTGCCGCATTTGAGGCAAAGAATATACTCGCCTCGTTGTAGAATCAAGAATCGCTTGCTTTGAACTCTTCCACACAATACCACCATTTAAGCAAAACACATAACAGATTATGTATCTAAAGTCATCCTTATCGGTCCGAAGCTAGCATCGTATCCAACTATAGCAAGCTCTTCCCGACCTCCATATATCAAGAATGAGTCCTTAGTCCTTCTCAAGTACTTAAGGATATTCTTGATGTACCACCCAAATGAGCATCACCAGATCGATTGGTACCTACTGCACTTAAAGCATACGAGACATCCGTCGAGTACATAGCATGGCATACATGATAGATCCTATTGCGTATGCATATGGAATCTTATTCATGCGATCCTTTCTTCCTTCGCTGAAGGGGATTGTGTTTTGATAGACACAAGCCATGTTGCATAGGAATGAATCCTTCTTGGAATCATGCATATTAAAGCGCCTCAAGACTTTTCTATGTATGTACTCGACTTAGGCCAAGCTTTTTGTGATCTATCTCTATAGATCCTTATTCCCAATATATAGGCTCTTCACCAAGGTCCTTCATAGAAAAGCATTTCTAGCCAAGTTTTTACTTGTTGCAAGGTAGGGACATCTTCCAATGAGTAATATGTCATCTACATATAATACTAGGAAGACGATCATGCTCCCACTAACCTTTTGTAGACACAAGGCTCATCTTCATTCTTGATGAATCCATATTGTTTTATCGTTTCATCAAAACGAAGATTCCAACTCGAAGCTTGCTTCAATCCATAGATTGATCGTAACTTGCATATCTTTTGGGATTCTTCGAATGTTAAATCCTTCAGGTTGTCATGTACACATCCTCTTGAAGGTTCCCATTTAGGAAAGCGCTTTGACATCCATCCGCCATATTTCATAATCATGATATGCGCGATTGCAAGTAAAATCCGAACAGATTAAGCATTGCAACCGGAGAAAAGGTTTCATCATAGTCAACCCCATGAATTTGTTTATAACCTTTGCAACCAGCCTTGCCTTATAGGTATGTACCTTACCATCCATGTCATCTTCTTTTAAAGACCCACTTGCATCCTATAGGATTAACTCCTATAGGTGGCTCTACCAAGTTCCAAACTTGGTTAGTGTACATGGAATCCATTTCAGATTTCATGGCTTCTAGCCACTCGATTCGACCAAGAATGGCCTCTTGGTAGGTCACAGTGCTCATCTTGATCCATGAGCAATACATCACCTTGACCATTTATAAGATATCCATATCTTTCGTTGGTGACGTATCCTATTTGACCTACGTTGGTCTTGTTCTACTGGAGCAGGTTGTTCTTCCACAACTACTTGTGTTTCCTCGCCCAATTCCTCCATAGGTGTATCAATGCTTTGTGATTCTTGAATTTCATCAAGGTCTACTTTCCTCCCACTTATTCCTTGGAAATAAAATCCTTTTCCAAGAAAACTCCGCTCGAGCGACAAACACTTTGCCCTCGGAAGGATTATAGAAGTAATATCCTCTTTTTTTTAGGATACCCCACAAATAAGCATTTGTCGATTTGGGCTCAAGCTTAGTTGAGATCCGTTTCACATAAACTTCGAACCCCAAATCTTCATGTAAGACATATGTGGTTTCTTACCACCCATATCTCATATGGTGTCTTTTCAACCTTTTGGTAGGAACACGGTTAAGTGTGTGAGTCATTGTCAATGAGCATGTCCCCAAAAGGAGTTTGGAAGATCGGCGTGACTCATCATGGATCGGACCATGTCCAACAAGGTTCGATTTCTTCTCGTATACACCATTCCATTGTGGTGTTCCAGAGGAGTAAGTTGGGATACAATCCCACACTCTTTTAGATGGTCATCAAATTCTAGGCTTAAATATTCACCGCCTCGATCCGATCAAGAACTTTGATATTCTTACCTAGCTGGTTTTGTACTTCATTCTTAAATTCCTTGAACTTTTCAAAGGTTTCGATTTGTGTTTCATTAAATACACATATCCATATCTACCGAAATCGTCAAGAAATGTGATGAAGTATTGAAAACCTCCTCAGTGTATGTTCAAGGGTCCACATACATCAAGTATGTATGAGTGCCAAAAGTTCATTAGCCCTTTCACCTTTTCCCCGTGAATGGAGATTTTGTCATCTTTCCAATTAAACAAGACTCGCATGTCTCATATGATTCATAATCAAATGAGTCCAAAATCCATCTTTATGGAGTTTTGAAATGCGCTTCTCATTTATGTGGCCTAAGCGACAATGCCAAAGGTAACTTGGATTTAACTCATTAGTTTTAATCCTTTTAGTATTAATGTTATAAATTGGCATTTCAAGATCAAGGATATACAATCCATTGTTCATTTGTGCAAGAGATAGAATATATCATTCAAATAAATAGAGCAACAATTGTTCTTTATTATGAATGAAAACCAAACTTGTCCAAACAAGAAACGGAAATAATATTCCTCTAATTGCAGTACATAATAACAGCTTCTAATCAATTATTAAACCACTAGGTAAAGTTAATACATAAGTTCCAACAGATAAAGCAAAGAACCTTGCTCCATTGCCAACTCAGATCAACTTCACCTTTTGCCAATTCTCTACTTTTTAGCCCCGCACATTGGTACAATGTGAGAACCGCATCCAAGATCTAATACCCATGATGCGTAGTAGATAAATTAATTTCTATAACAAAAATACCGAATTTGAAGTCTCTACTCCATTTTCTTTATCTTCCGGTACTTTGGGCGCTTTTCCAATGTCCGGCTTACCGCAATGGAAGCAAGTGCCTCTTTGCTATCCCTCCACTAGGCCTCAAAGGTGAGCGTAGGCTTGGATTTGGCAACTTCCTTGCCTTTCCCTTTACCAACCTGCTTGGTGGGCCTCTTGTTCAGCTTCTTTCCATTACTGATCATCAGAATGGACTTCCCTTTTGACTTCATATTCTGCTCAGTAGTTCTCAACATACTTAGCGCCTGAAGACTTTGTCCAAGTCATTCATATTGAAGTTCATAACAAATTGACTGAAACTATCTGGCAACGATTGCAAGATCAGATCACTCGCAAGTTCCTTTCCAAGTGGAAACCCTAATCTCTCAAGGTTCTCCACATACCCAATCATTTTGAGTACATGGGGACCAACAGGGGTTCCCTCAGCCAACTTGCTATTAAAAAGGGCCTTTGAAACCTGAAACCTCTCATTCCTTGCCTCCTCTTGATAGAGCATTTTCAGATGTTCGATCATATCGAACGCTGCCATGTTCTCATGTTGCTTTTGCAACTCTGAGTTCATGGTGGCAAGCATGAGACAAGCGGTTTCATTTGCATCATCGACATGCTTCTTATGAGCATCTCTTTCAGCCTTAGCTGCAGAACTGGGAGGTTCCTCGGAAGAATGTGTCTCTAAGACATATGTTTTTGTCATGCTTGAGGACAATCCTCGATTTCGGTGCCAATCCGTAAAATTTGTCCTGCATAATTTTTCCTTATCAAGGATTGATCGCAAAATGTTGTTAGATGATGTGTTTTGAGTCATGGTAATCTACATAAAAGATATAAAGTTATTAGTATCATTAAAACAACATATTCAATTAGGCCTTTAATCAAATATGCTCCCACTATTTTACTCAAACCAAACGACCTCATCATTTGATTCGAAAATCCGCTGGAAGATTTTCTAGTGGGTCGAGATCCATATTTCACTGCTTTTAAGTCGCGTTAGGCTGATTACACAAAACTCGCTTATTTAGGTAGGAACTCCTTCCAATTGTATCCAATAAATTTCGAATACCTCATTGGTGAATAACTCTTTATTCTAATCCATCACATGGATCATTCCCAACTCATGCTTCTAAACACATATAATCTCATTATAATTGTTTAGTTAAGTTTGACCCAAAGTTTTAGCAATTGGATATTACACTTATCCCATCGCACCTTACCAATATAGAACATGCACCTCGCAAGGCGTAAACCTACATTGTTCGATACTAGTCTTGATGAGTGCTAAAACTTGGAAAGCATAAACTTAATATTTACTTTGAGGGAATTTGTTATTAGTTTGATCTCACCGCTTAACATGCAAATCGCTCTCACATGCATCAACATACAAACACATGCATCAACATACATACAAAAAGATACAGTTATGGCCCCTAACGCAATTGTTCTCTCAAGCCAATGAAAGAACCTAAGCTAAACCTAATGACGATCTAAACTTCTCCAAGCAAGACCTCCAAGGTTATCCTCCTTGATATTGTATTCTTCCTTCTTCTTGACATTACATTACATAAAAGAATACCTGTTACATACGAGGGAGTGAGATGAGAAAGAAGTTACATCAAGAGATTAAGAGGAAGGCACGACACGCAGGTCGTATTTTAAAATACCAAAATAAAATAAAAGAGTCTAAGGCCATAACTGATCACCACAAGAAAAATAATAAAACACCTTTTTATTATTATTATTTAAATTTCTGTTAATTAAGAAAATCAAATTAAGTTTTGGCGATTGATCACACTACGCAGAGTTAGCCGGGGGTTCCGCTGCCCGGTCATGGATGACCGATGTATCGCTGCTTCACCATACTAAAGTCGGATTCCGAAGCATAGTCAACATCGATTCATCCAAATCGTACACACAATGATGCCAAATTTTAATTTAATTTAATCGATTAATGTTTTTAATTCATTCTGAGTTTTAACCTTATAAATGTAACGCATGTAAATTAAACAAATATCGATCCATGGTTTCGTAAGTGGCTCGATACCACCAAGGAAAATCGCCTAAAATTGCAATGAAATTGATTTTCCTTTGGATCCTTACGAATGGACATGGTCGTGATAGAGAATTTTTACCTCTTGTGGTGATTCAGATTGACGCTGTGATCACTTAACGTTGATGAAGAACAACGCCTCTACTCAGTCCACACCGATCAGCTTGCTTCCGATCACAAGCAAGCTTCACGAACGAAACTTTGAGTGAGAGAGTGAACGGAATCTCGCAGGATTCAGACCAATTTTCATCAAGTGTCAAGCTTCATCACAAGGGTCCTATTTATAAGACCACAAGTGTGGGCTACAAGCTTAAAAGCCCAACAAAGGTGTAAACTAAAAGCCAATAAAGCACACGAAAATCATACATTATGATGTATCGTATCACTTAAGCATGTGGTACCTTACCATATTCCGTATTCCACTGTATTCCATTTAAGTACACCGTACCTTACGATGTTCCTTATTTTCACTATCTCTCATTAACTGTCCTTATGTGTGTGACCGTAGGTTTCCGCGACGCTGGCAATTATATTAAATCATATTTAACATAATAAATTGAGCGGTATCTAGCAACACATCGCTACCCAAGTCACGAAAATGTCATGTGATCCGACAAATCCTTTCCGTGATAATACTTGTGTGTATAATTACCCTTTTGCCCTTATGTCTATATGAACACAAGGCATAGACCGTGTCATCCTTGTCCGCTCAATATTGGGCCCTCGACATTTATCCTGCTATGTGATGGGCAAATTCCATCTAGGTCACTCATGTCCCTCAAGATGCTTTGTGAAGTACCCATCAACTGCCTTTATGATCATCCAGCTACGACAACGCTTGATCAAGAATAAAGCATTTGACTCTACATCTAGGTCCATAGTGGTTTCAGTCGGGTGGTATGCACCACTTATCACCATGAGAATAACTTATGACACTTTGCATAACATTCTATGTAGTACTCTCATAAAGGAGTCAATCCAAGATAAATATTACTCCTAATATTTATACCTATGTCAAGACTTGATAACTCCTTATCCATGATCCATGAGATGCGATCATCAGTCTATCTTCATAATAATCTTAATGCTTTAATGTTATCCCACTTCACAATAAAGCTCGATTATGGATACTTTAAGAATAGTGTCCTTATGTTTAATAGATCTCATGATTAAGTCACACTTAACATTGCATTAAACAAACTAACTATTCTAGGGACTTTATTATTTCAAAAAGAGAACATAATAAAGAAAAGCCTTTTATTATTTAATAAATAATTCGATACAAGTACCAAACGGTATTGGCCTCTAGGGCTTACACCAACAGCTTCCACTGCGCCATTCATCTTAGGCCGATATGGAGAAGAATTGTGATGCTTGATCTTAAACTGCGTGCAGAGTTCGGTGATCATTTTGTTGTTGAGGTTAGAACCGTTATTCCGTGATAATCCTTTCAGAGTGCCGCATCGACTGATAAGATTATGCTTGATGAATCGAGCCACAACATTCTTGGTACAGATGCGAACGAGCTGCTTCTACCCACTTGGTGAAATAGTCAATTGCCACAAGGATGAAACGATGTCCATTGGAAGTGGGCTTGATTTTCCGATCATGTCAATGCCCCACATTGCGAAGGCCAAGGAGCGTTAGAACATTCAATGGTAATCGAGGTAATGCACTTTGTCCGCATATATCCGACATTTATGACAAGATCGAGCATAGCGGTGACAATCGCCCCATGGTGGACCAATAGTAACTGTTTCGTAATCTTCTTAGCCATTGTATGTCCACGGAGTGGTTACCAAATGCGCTTCGTGTAACTCTTCCATGATACGCTCATTGTTTTCTCGTCCACACACCGGAGTAAGCACAAGTCGTGGTTGCGCTTGTATAAGATGTCGTTGCTGAGGAAGAATTTGGATGCAAATCTTCTCAAGAACTTTATCGTTGATGATGCCCTCGCAGATATTCCTGAGCCTCAAGATACCTCTTCACTTTGTTGAACCAAGGTTTCTCTTCTGTATCAAGCTCACAACAGTATGTCGGTTCGTCAAACTTCTCGATGATGATTTGGGGACCCTCATTGTCCCATCTTACTTTGAACATAGATGACATGGTAGCTAATGCGTCTGCCAACTTATTCTCTTCTCGTGGAATATGATCGAAAGTGATCTCTTCGAAGTAAGGTATCAAACTCAAAACATGCTCTCGATATGGAATGAGATTCGGATGCTTCGTATCCCACTCGCCTTTAATCTGACTGATCACTAAAGCTGAGTCTCCATACACTTGCAAGAATTTGATTCTTAAGTCAATAGCGCTTTAATACCCATGATGCACGCCTTATCGCCATGTTGTTAGTGCAACCGAAACATAATCTAGAGGTGAAAGGCGATGTCCTCATAGGAGATGTAATGATGGCGCCAATGCCATTGCAAAGTGCGTTGAGGCTCCATCAAAGACCATGGTCCATCGATCCTTGTTCGTGTCCTTCGTCTGGCCCGTTCTTCTAATCAAGAATTAGTAAAACATCTTCATTGGAAATTGAACGCATAGATCGATAGTCATCTACGGCTTGATGAGCCAAATGATCGGCTACTACACTTCCTTTGATCGCTTTCTTAGAAGTGTATTGGATGTCGTATTCGGTCAAGATCATTTGCCATCTTGCTATTCTTTCGGAGAGAGTTGGTTTCTCGAATATGTATTTTATCGGATCCATCTTGGAGATCAACAAAATAGTGTGAGTCAACATATACTGTCTTAGTCGGCGAGCAACCCAAGCCAAAGCACTGCAAGTTTTCTCGAGCTGTGAGAATCTTGTTTCACAGTCGGTAAACGTTTTGCTAAGGTAGTATATTGCATACTCTTTTCGACCAGACTCGTCATGTTGGCCCAACACACACCCCATTGAGTTCTCTAATACTATCAAGTACATGATGAGAGGTCTTCCTTCGGCGGGCGGCATCAGGATAGGAGGATTCTGTAGGTACTCCTTGATTTTCTCAAAAGCGACCTGGCAATCGTCGTTCCATTCCACTACTTGATCTTTCTTCAGCAACCTGAAGATTGGCTCACAAGTAGCAGTTAGATGTGCAATGAATCTGGAAATATAGTTCAATCGTCCCAAGAAACCTCTAACTTCCTTCTCGGTGCGGGGAGCTGGAATTTCTTGAATAGCTTTAACCTTGGCGGGGTCCACCTCAATACCCTTACCACTGACAACAAACCCTAGGAGTTTACCGGATCGAAATCCAAAGGTGCATTTGTTAGGATTGAGTCTTAGTCTATACTTCTTCAGTCTATCAAATAGTTTCTGCAAATGATCAAGATGTTCTTCTTCAGTCTGTGATCGAGCTATCATGTCGCCGACGAGACCTCTCATCTCGTGATGAATCATGTCATGAAATAATGTCACCATGGCAAGTCGATAAGTGGCGCTTCATCCGAACGGCATGACCTTGTGTGAAAGCCCCACCGTAACAAAAGTAGTCTTTTCCATGTCTTCAGAACCATTTTGATCCGATTGTAACCGAGAAACCATCCATGAAGGAGAATACCTTATTTTGGGTGTTGTCAACCGTAACATCAATATGAGAAAGTGGGAAATCGTCTTTCTACTCGCCTGCTCAAATCTCTGTAATCCACACACATCGCATTTTTTACCATCCTTCTTAGGTACGGTACCACGCTTGCAACCCATCATGGATAAGAAGTAACGTTAAGAAACCGTGTTGAATCGTTTCATGACTTCGCTTTGATTTTCTCGACATCTCAGACGATACGAACCTTGTGCTTCACCGGGAGACAACCCTCTTTCGTCAGCAATCGGTGTACCACAATGTCAATGTCTAGACCTGGCATGTCTTCCTATGACCAAGCAAAAACCTAGATATAGTCTCGTAGCATCTGAATCAATATTTCTTTGACACTGCTCACATGACCCGCTCCTATCTTGATCTCTTTTCTGTCTTCATCAGTACCCAAATTCACAACCTCGACTGACTCTTCATGTGGCTGTATAACTCGCTCTTCTTGCCGTAGCAGTCTGGCAAGTTCTCTTGGCACTTCACAATCTTCCTCACCTTCGTCTTCGGCTTGGTAAATTGGATTATCGAAGTCATATTTAGCAATAGCATAGCTGTTATCAACGAGATTCTGAGTGAATCAGTGTATCACGTGGGTGTGTAAGAACACATAGCTTTTGGAAGGGGTGATAAAGTAAAAGAAAGAAAGCAACATTTAAATGCAAAAGTCCAACGATTTTATTGAATGAAAATATGAAAATGACAGATAATAACCCTCACAAACAAGCCATGATGCCCCGGGCAAGGCACTAGGCTTTAAAGTTTATTGTTCAAAGCATAGAAAACAAAAAGCAAAACAAAAACAAAGGCGATTACTCCTGTCTAAAGGAGATTGGTATGACGTCTTCATTCTTCCAATTGATGAGTCCGTTGTCGGGAGTTGGGAAGATCCACTTGTCGATGTCAAGTCGTCGCCGCCTTCTATAGCATGGATCCCATTCAAGCACGCGGAAAGGAAGTTGGCCGCACGTCGCGCGTATCATCTTCGTCCCTTGATGGTGAAGCCTAAACCGCTTTGTCGATTTGAAAGGAAGATCGTGGAGCGACCCCAAATAGTACTACCTCCTTCTTCAATCAGCTTGGCATCCTTCACGAGGCCATCCTAGGCGGAACTTGTGTAACTTCGGAGTGACAGGAGAGTCAAGTGTATGACCTTGAACTGCCTCAAAAGCTTGACAATGAGTTTCAAGAATTCACCTTCCATCTCGAGATATCGGAATGACTGCAGATGACTGACCATATATTCCTTTTCACCACATACTGTAACAACCTCCCCTTCACTAGGTACTTCAGCTTCTGATGCAAGGTAGAGGTAACAGCGCCTTCCCCATGTATCCAAGGACGTCCAAGTAGGCAAGAGTAAGCTGGACGGATGTCCATGACAAAGAAAGTGGAATCAAAAGTCTGGGAACCGACTTTAACAGGCAGAATGAGCTCTCCAAGTACTGTTCGCTTAGAACCATCAAAAGCTCTCACAATTATGTCACTGGGCTTAAGAACCAATCTTCAACGTCAAGTCGATCAAAAGCACTCTTTGGTAGGATATTCAGAGCAGAACCGGTATCCACCAAAACATGAGACAAGGTAATGCCCTTGCATGCAACAGAGATGTGCAAGGCTTTGTTGTGTTTCCTTCCGGCAGAAGTCAAATCAGCATCAGAGAAGCCTAGGCCGTTGATGGCAGCCAGGCTAGCAATACAAACTTCAAATTGATCGATAGTAGTGTCTTGCGGTACGTGAGCATTCTTTAGAAACTTCACCAAGGCTTTAGCATGAGCCTCAGAGCACAAGAGCAGAGCAAGCATGGAGATTTTAGACGGAGTCTGTCCTAACTGTTCCATAACATTGTAGTCACTCTTCTTGATAATCTTCAGAATTTCCTCCATTTCTTATTTGGGGGTGTCTTCAGCAACTTCCTTTGGTACTTCTGTAGGAGCAGGATGAGTTACTGGCTCTTTCCCTCTAGCTTCGGGAACTGGTTCAATAGCTGGAGTGCGAGCTGGAGTCGCAGTGTCTTTTGGAGGAGAAATCTCTGGAGAGAACACTCTTCCGGTTCTGGTCACCTTACTAGATCCGGTGATGTTGTCAATGTCAGGAATGGTAGCTTCATCTGTAAGATCCTCAATGGTCAGAGGGTCTTGCTTGACACCATGATAGTAAACCTCAGCTCCATAGTTCCAAGGTATAGCTTTGTCGGAAGAATATGGAACTGGTCTGGGAGAAGTAATGATGAGAGGTGCCACTCTAGGCACAGGATCAGCAGAGGAAATCCTTATTGTGTTAACATCAGCATAGTCTTCTGGGAAATTATCTCCCCATTCGGTTGCCTTAACATCTTCAATAGGAATCTTGTAGCTTTCAGGAACAGTGTAGTTCACCATGTAATCAAACTTTCCACTTGGCTGCCCCAAGGTATCCCACATTTCTGGTACAGTTTCACTCACATCTTCGACCTTCAGTTTCTTAGACATGTCTTCACACAGATTCTCCACAGGTGATGGCTTTAGAAATAGCACTTCACGGTTATCCATCATGCACTGAATACGTCTTCTCAACCAAGCACAACCATCAGGCGCAGATGGGCACCAACGACAATTCTCTGGGCATCCTGGATTGACACCGGCTTGCAGCAAATTCTTCTTAACAGTCATCAGAGGAATAGTCAAGTCATCTATATTGAAAACATAAGAAGTCTTGTCAATAGCATTGGAACTTTTGTCATGATTAGGCATAGGCGCATTGATCACATTCGGAGTCTCAACAGGAGGATCAAACTCAATCTGTTTAGCTTCAATCATGTCTTGAATCTTGTTCTTCAAAGCCCAACAATCATCAGTGTTATGCCCTAGGCTGTTGGAGTGGTAAGCACACTTAGCATTAGGATTGTATCTTGGAGAGGAGGTGTAGATGTTTTGAGGAGGATCCCTCAAGGTAATCAGCTCGGCTTTCAACATGTGTTGCAAGGCTTGCGACAAAGGCATACTGATCTTTGTAAACCGCTTCTGCCTGGTTATGCGTGTTGTCTCGCTGAGGTTGTGCTGATGTAGGATTGGAGATCACAACTGCCCCCACAGATTGAGCACAGTCGGTCTTGGCTCGACCTTTCTGACCATACACAGCATTGGCATCTTTCTTACCACCAAAAGATCTCTTTGCAGCATTTGAGGATGACTCTACATGAATCTTTCCGCTCTTTATACCAGCTTCGATACGCTCTCTTGTCAATATCAGCTCAGTGAATTCGGCTGAAGAGTTTCCAATCAGATGATTGAAGAATGGGCCTGTCAGTGTTCCCATAAACATATCAACCAACTCCCTATTGGACAAGGGTGGTTGAACTCTGCCTGCTAGAGCTCTCCATTTTTTAGCATATTCTTTGAACTTCTCATCATGACCCATAGACATGCTTTGTAGTTGCATTCGAGTGGGTGCCAATTCAGCATTGTACTCATTTTGCTTGTAGAAAGCATCTGCTAAGTCACTCCAAGTACGGATATGGTCACTTTCTAGCTGATAATACCACTCCAATTGAGTTCCGGACAAACTCTCTTGAAAATAATGCATCCATAACTTTCTGTCATCAGTATGGGGGTTGATCTTCTGAACATAGGACTTCAAATGCAGCTTCGGACAAGAAATGCCATCATATTTGGCAAAAGTAGGAACTTTGAACTTGGGAGGAATCACCACACCAGGGACAAGACTCAGATCATCAAAATTCAGCCCTGACATCTTCAGATTTTCCACAGCATTCAGACGGTCTTCAAGTTGCTTGTATTTGTCATCCTCATAAGAGTACTGATCATTCTCATAATCTTCTTCCTTCTTCTCGTGCTCACGCGGTCATCTTCTGCCCTTGACACTTCCCTCCCCCGACACCTTCTCGAGAACTCTATCCGCTAACCACCTTAGGACCACCTTTGTGACGTCTTCCCATGTTGAGAACACCAATGACCTTCTTCTTTTTGTTGATGAGCTTCTTCAGATCTTCTTGGCCTTGGACCAAGCTGGTGAACATCTCCAAACCGAGCATTCGAGCTCAAGATCTTTGACTGTCTGTTCAAGAGCCATTTCTGCTAAAATAAATAGCGAGAAAATGAGAAAACCAATCTTCAATGTACCTGTTATGAAATGTTATGCCATGATATGCGATGTTTATGCAAATGCAATGCAATGTTTTCAAGGACCTTAGGAATTTAAATTTGTTAAACAAGCATGAACAAACTTTATTAGTTTCTTTTTATTCTTCCTTTTTTTTAAGTACAAAAGATAATTCAGAAAAATAAAAGAACAACAATCCTAAAGCTCTAAGTCTCCCATGGGCGCTTCCTCTTGGTGCCGAGGTAGGCGTTGATGTTTCGCTCCTCGTGAAGTAGCTTGGTCAACTCTAGTACCTTCTTCTCGCTGGCATAGCACTGAGCCTCGAATGTATCTCTTTCTTCTCTAAGCTGAATCCAGGATTTCTTCAAGTTTTCAAAATCAGTAGGCATGTCGGGATGGAGAACAGTATAGGGTACGTCACCTATAGCAACAGGTTCCATAATTACTGGTAGAATAGGCGTGAATGGCATCATGAGGTTTAGAGCTCGAGCTCGCACCCATTTGAGGTAAGGTTCCCAAGGAATGGAGTTTTGGTGCCCCAAAGTCTTGGTATTAGTCTTCTTTACCATGCCCCAAGCGTGTATGAACCTTCGTCGAATTCTGGAGATCGTGGTTGTAGTCGAACACAATATCTTGGAGAAGCATATCATGAGGACCATCTCTTCGAGCATAACCAAACTGACGTAGAGCTAGAGAAGGTTTGTAAGTAATACCTCCCCTTATGCCAAGGAGTGGTACATTAGGGAATTCTCCACAACGCTCAATGAATGTGAAGTCCTTTTGAGAGTAAAGACTCCAACAGATATCTTAATGAGAGAGTGACATTAGTCTTTGAGACCACTTCAATCTTTGCTCATTCTTCAATACTAATGGAGGAAGGTACGAAATAAACCACCTGGAAAGTAACGGTATACAACACATGAGAGTTCCTTGTTTTTTGGTAGTGCGAGTATGGAGAGAACGTAGAATGTCTCCAAGTAAAGTAGGCAAAGGATTATGAGTGAGGAATATCTTGATGGTGCTCACGTTTATGATTTGATCCGAGTTAGGAAATAGAACCAAACCATAGATTAGCAAGGCCAAGATGTCTTCGAATGCATGGAAACTCATAGCTTTGAGGAATTCTCGGGCTTTCTTAATTAGGAACTTAGCAAGTAAACCCTTAACTCCACTTCTTGTTTCCCAATTGGCTTCAATGTCTGAGCGCTTTAGACGTAATGCTGATGCGATGTCTTCGTACCTAGGAACCTTTTCTAAACCGGTGAATGGTATTTGGTCAAGAATAGGTATCCCAAGTAGCTTAGAGAACTCTTCCAAGGTAGGAACTAACTTGATAATCTGGGAATGTAAAGCAATGGTGTTTCGGATCGAAGAACTGGAATAGGACGTGCATCATATCTTCTTCAAAACCGGAGATAACCAAGTCAAGTAGATAACCATGTATTTTGATGAACTGAGCATGATCAGGAATCTCTGAAACCAATTCTTTGAGCTGAGAAGGTACACCCATGAAGTTGATTCGGATGGTCTTTCTGGATGCCATAATCCCTACAAAACAGAGCAAAGATAATTCCCTAGGTCCTTGAAATAGTCAGAAATGATATGCAATGCGATGATGTCATGATGTCATGTTTAGCAAGCACAAACAATTCACACAATAGCCCTAGGTTTAAGGCTTGCATGAGGTATAGGTGTTTACCCTACCAAAAGTTTGAGTTGGTTCATCCTGTTCTATAATAGTTACCGGGTTCTAGGAATCTCATATCATTGATCTTTCTCGTAGGCGTTTATTTCAATACGACTACTAAGTGGTCGATCGAAAATATCCCAAAAGTTTGATCTTAATGAGCGTAGCATCGAGTATCAGCCAACCTCGGTCTACACCAAAGCCGGCCATCTCACTACCTTCTAATGGCTAAGATGGGTCAATTAAGGTTCTAAAAGTTGAGTTAGTGCTAATGACACCACGCAGAAGCCAAGGTTTCACTTAACTTCGTAGAACCAAGGTTTCACTTCTGTTTCAAGTTCATAGCAATATGCTAGTTCGTCAAACTTTTCGATGATGATTTGGGGAGCCTCGTTGTCCCATCTGACTTTGAACATAGATGACATAGTAGCTAGTGCGTCTGCCAACTGATTCACTTCTCGTGGCATATGATCGAAAGTGATTTCTTCGAAGTAGGGGATCAAACTCAGAACATGCTCTCGATATGGAATGAGATTCGGATGTTTCGTATCCCACTCGCCCTTTTACCTGACTGATCACTAAAGCTGAGTCTCCATATACTTGCAAAAATTTGATTCTTAAGTCAATAGCAGCTTTAATACCCATGATGCACGCTTCGTATTCGGCCATGTTGTTAGTGCAACTGAAACATAATCTGGCGGTGAAAGGAGTGTATCCGCCTGTAGGAGATGTAATGATGGCGCCAATGCCATTGCCAAGTGCATTTGAGGCTCCATCAAAGACCATGGTCCATTGGGATCCTTGTTCAGGTCCTTTGTCTGGTCCTGGTTCTTCGCAATCAGTAACTAACAAAACATCTTCGTCTGGAAACTTGACCTGCATAGACTGATAGTCATCTACGGCTTGATGAGCCAAATGATCGGCTACTACACTTCCCTTGATCGCCTTCTGGGAAGTATACTGGATGTCGTATTCGGTCAAGATCATTTGCCATCTTGCTATTCTTCCGGAGAGAGCTGGTTTCTCAAATATGTATTTTATCGGATCCATCTTGGAGATCAATAAGGTAGTGTGAGTCAACATATACTGTCTTAGTCGGCGAGCAGCCCAAGCCAAAGCGCTGCAAGTTTTCTCGAGCTGTGAGTATCTTCTTTCATAGTCGGTAAACTTTTTGCTAAGGTAGTATATTGCATACTCTTTTCGACCAGACTCGTCATGTTGCCCCAACACACACCCCATTGAATTCTCTAACACTGTCAAGTACATGATGAGAGGTCTTCCTTCGGCGGGTGGCATCAGGATAGGAGGATTCTATAGGTACTCCATGATTTTGTCAAAAGCGATCTGGCAATCGTCATTCTATTACATTACTTGATCTTTCTTCAGTAATTTGAAGATTGGTTCACAAGTAGCAGTTAGATGTGCAATGAATCTGGCAATGTAATTCAATCGTCCCAAGAAACCTCTGACTTCTTTCTCGGTGCAGGGAGCTGGCATTTCTTGGATAGCTTTAACCTTGGAAGGGTCAACTTCAATACCTTTACCACGGACAACAAACCCTAGGAGTTTACCGGATCTGACTCCAAAGGTGCACTTGTTAGGATTGAGTCTTAGTCTGTACTTCTTCAACCTATCAAACAGTTTCCGCAAATGATCGAGATGTTCTTCGTCAGCCTGTGATCTAGCTATCATGTTGTCGAAGTAGACCTCTATCTCGTGATGAATCATGTCATGAAATCATGCCACCATAACACGTTGATAAGTGGCGCCAACGTTCTTCAGTCCGAACGGCATGACCTTGTAGCAGAAAGTACCCCACTGTGTAACAAAAGTAGTCTTTTCCATGTCTTCGGTAACCATTTTGATCTGATTGTAACCTGAGAAACCATCCATGAAGGAGAATACCTTATTTTGGGCAGTGTTGTCAACCAGAACATCAATATGAGAAAGTGGGAAATCGTCTTTCGGACTCGCTCTGTTCAAATCTCTGTAATCCACACACATTCGTACTTTACCATCCTTCTTAGGTACGGGTACCACGTTTGCAACCCACTGCGGATAAGAAGTAACGGTTAAGAAACTGGTGTTGAACTGTTTCATGACTTCGGCTTTGATTTTCTCAGACATCTCAGGACGCATGCGACGAACCTTGTGCTTCACCGGGAGACAACCCTCTTTCGTCAGCAATCGGTGTACCACAATGTCAATGTCTAGACCTGGCATGTCTTCCTATGACCAAGCAAAAACCTAGATATAGTCTCGTAGCATCTGAATCAATATTTCTTTGACACTGCTCACATGACCCGCTCCTATCTTGATCTCTTTTCTGTCTTCATCAGTACCCAAATTCACAACCTCGACTGACTCTTCATGTGGCTGTATAACTCGCTCTTCTTGCCGTAGCAGTCTGGCAAGTTCTCTTGGCACTTCACAATCTTCCTCACCTTCGTCTTCGGCTTGGTAAATTGGATTATCGAAGTCATATTTAGCAATAGCATAGCTGTTATCAACGAGATTCTGAGTGAATCTGCAGTGTATCACGTGGGTGTGTGTAAGAACACATAGCTTTTTGAAGGGGTGATAAAGTAAAAGAAAGAAAGCAACATTTAAATGCAAAAGTCCAACGATTTTATTGAATGAAAATATGAAAATGACAGATAATAACCCTCACAAACAAGCCATGATGCCCCGGGCAAGGCACTAGGCTTTAAAGTTTATTGTTCAACGCATAGAAAACGAAAAGCATAATAGAAAACAAAAGCAATTACTCCTGTCTAAAGGAGATTGGTATGACATCTTCGGTCTTCCAATTGCTGTGTCCGTTGTCAGGAGTTGGGAAGATACACTTGCTGATGTCGAACTCGTGGTCGTCGTATCATCCTCTGACCTTTGATGGTGAAGCCTAAACCAGTCTTGTCAGATTTGAAAGGAAGATCAGGGAGCTGACCACAAATAGGTCTACCTCCTTCTTCAATTGCAGCTTGAGCATCTTTCAGCGAGGCCATCCTAGGCGGAACTTGTGTAACTTCAGGAGTGACTAGAGAGTCAATAGGCTTGAATCTGGGAACTATTTTGAAAGCTTGACAGGGAGTTTCGAAGAATTCACCTTCCATTTTGAGGTATCGGAATGACTGTAGATGGCTTACCATATACTCCTCCTCACCGCATACTATAACAATCTTCCCCTTCACTGGGTACTTCAGCTTCTGATGCAAGGTAGAGGTAACAGCGCCTGCCCCATGTATCCAAGGGCATCCAAGTAGGCAAGAGTAAGCTGGGCGGATGTCCATGACAAAGAAAGTGGAGTCGAAAGTCTGGGAACCGATTTTAACAGGCAGAATGAGCTCTCCAAGTATTGTTCCTTTAGCACCATCAAAAGCTCTCACAATTATGTCGCTGGGCTTCAGGACCAATCCTTCAACATCAAGTCGGTCGAAAGCACTATTCGGTAGGATATTTAGAGCAGAATCGGTATCTACCAAGACATGAGGCAATGTAACTCCCTTGCATTCAACATAGATGTGCAAGGCTTTCTTGTGTTTCCTTCCGGCAGAAGTCAAATCAACATCAGAGAAGCCTAGGCCGTTGTTGGCAGCCAGGCTAGGAATACAAACTTCAAACTGATCAGTAGTAGTGTCTTGCGGTACGTGAGCATTCTTCAGAAACTTCACCAAGGCCTTAGCATGAGCCTCCGAGCACAAGAGCGAGCAAGCATGGAGATCTTGGATGGAGTCATCCCAACTGCTCCACAACATTGTAGTCACTCTTCTTGATGATCTTCAGAATTTCCTCCATTTCTCGTTTGGAGGTGTCTTCAACAACTTCCTTTGGTACTTCTGTCTGAGCAGGATGAGTCACTGGTTCTTTCCCTCTAGTTTTGGGAACTGGTTCAATAGCTGGAATACGAGCTGGAGTCGCAGTGTCTTTTGGAGGAGAGATCTCTATAGAAAACACTCTTCCGGTTCTGGTCACCTTACTTGATCCGGTGATGTTGTCAATGTCAGGAATATCAGTACAAGTCAAGTCAAGACCTGGCCTATGAAGGAGAAGTTGTCTGCTGGAAAACTAAGTGTGAAATATGCTATTCCACATAGAATAGGTTCAGCAAACTGGGTGCCAACAAATCACACCTCAACTATCTATGTGGGGCTGGGAAAGTTCATTTATGCATTTGGCATGAAGATACCATTTGACTATGGTAGTTATATTTCTATCAGACTCTGAAGCATGCTGATACTTGTGCAACAAAGCTTCCCATAGCTTTCCCCATTCTCATAAGTGGAATTATTCTTCATCAACATCTTGGAATTCTATCTACCTTGGATACTGCATGTAAAAGAGCCACCCCATTGTCTCTCCATCAAAAGTTGTATGCAGGAGCACATGTTCCATACATTGTCTCAACATCTGTCAATGCTGGAAAAACCACTGCTTGTAAGGGTGATTTAATTGCTAACCTGTAATACGGTGAACTGACTTTTGGGAATTTCTTTTGCTTTTGATCGTAAAAATGTTGCGGTTAGCAAGAGTCGCCACCAATTTTCTTTTATCCAATTAAGGGAAGGTGAAAAGAACAGGAAAAGACCTTCGTTAGATTCTGAGTAAGGGAGAAGGTTATGAAAAGGGAAGGTATTAGCACCCCTTTCCATCCGTAGTTATCTACGGGCTCTTAGTTGCTCTTAGATCATTTTCAAAAAAAGGTGCTTTCTGTGTGTTTGACAAAAATGTTTTGAAAAGGCATTTCGCTTTGACTTTGTAATGATTCATGTAGGAATGTATACAAAGTGTTCGGAAATGTTTTGTTTTTGAAAAGAGTTTGAACTTTGACAAAAGTGTGAGGTGTGAAAAGTATTTTGTTTGAGCAAGCAACTATAAGTCTTTATTTACCTACTCAGAATGGTCGTTTTTGTGTTATTTTACGTTCCTTTAGAATAGCGCTATCCATACCATTAGTTGGTAGGTAACCCTATTCGTTGGATGTAGAAGGGACATTCGAAGGGACATCGTATGGTCATAGAAGGCAACTTGTAGGAAGTATCCTAGCACATTCGAAGGGACGATCATCACTTTTCGTAGGCAACAATCGAGGGACGAGATCATGTTTTTGTAGGCGACATCGTGGGTCTATGATCTTTGTATCGAAGGGACTATGATGATATATTTGTAGGAAACGGTTCTAGGATACCTCTACGTTCGAGGGACTTGACCATTTGTATTCGTAAGGCAACGAGAGAGAATTACCCTAAGGGGTGCATGTGTGAAAGAGTGTGTTGAATTCAGATAACGTTATCTTGCAAATTAGAGGTGATCTATGTCCGTTTATTATCTTGCCATACACGCCTAGTTACTAGCAGTTTATAGGGTGCGGAAAATAAATTGCGGAAAGTAAAGTGCGGAAAAGTAGAGTCCTACGTTATTACATGACTTTGGGGCAGTTACATAATAGGAGTGCGGAAAGTAAAAGTCCTAATTAAACTATTACATCCCATAGGCAGTTACATAATATTGAAAAGAAAAGAGAGAAAAATCGTCCGAAACGTTACAACCTGTAAACAGATACATAATCGCAAAATACGAGAAAATTGCATAAGAGGAAAAATGTTAGTAAAAACATGATTTTTGAATGAGGAAAAAAGTTTTAGGTTAGTAATGACAATAAGATGATAAGATAATTTTTTGGTAATTTTCTGAATCGATTTCGATAATTAAAACAATTAAAAGTCAATTTAATGGTTAATTAGCAATTAATTAAAATATGCATGCAAAAATATTAATTTTAATGTCAAAAATTAAATAAACATTTTTCTGATTAAAATGCAAAGGGAAAATATTTTTGGTGTTTTTTAAATGCATGAGAAAATTGTTTAAAGATTAATTAAATTAAGATGAAAATATTAAGAAAAATAAGAAAATAGAAAAGTTAGTTTTTGCAAAGTGGTAAAAAGAAGTCTCACAGCCAGGGATCGAACTCACGCTCTTTGAAGAAATCCATCAACACGTTGCCAACTGAGCTAGGCTGCCTTGGTGTCATGAAATTGCAATCAGTGGTTTAAAAGGGAAAACGTGTCATGAATTATAATTCAAACACAGTCAAACACGCATGGACCCCAGCTGGAAGGTGCAAGCCAATCAGACGAAGCCATTACGCCACGCATACCACGCCGGAGTCAACTGGGTCAGCGACGCCGGAGCCCTAGCTCCGGTCGTCTTCTCCGGCTAGCCAAATCTTCAAACCTGCAAAATAAGCAAAATACAAAGCAAAGGGATACCCTACCCCCCTAATTCGACCCCTGCGAATTCAATGGTACCATCGTTTTGTCCTGAAAACGCCTGTATCGACCGGTTCGAAGAAAATAGTTCCAAATTCCCTAACAATGGTGGTTTATGTTTTCTACTTGCAAGCTTGCATGAGATGCATCATTCATGATCTAATGAAAATCCTGAGTTCATACAAACAACCAAAAACGATTAATAATGCACGAAACATGAAAATCGAATTCAAGAATTTTACCAAACCGGTGAGAGCTAGGGAGCACGATCTAGGATGAATTTGCTTCATGTAAGGGTTGGGAGTGATTGCTGGGATGTCCAGGAACACGAATGAGTGCTTGAAACAACTTGAAACTTGCTGAAAATCCAAAATCGAAATTGCCAACTTTTTGAAAAAATTTGGAATTTTAGGGTTGCTTCAAGAGGCTAGGGTTTCGTCCTTTGGTCTTGTGAATGCAATAGGTATTTATAGAGTGAAAGATTGAAGCAAAAAGAATGAGAAAAGATATCCTCTTCAATGCAAAAATATTTTCTCTTTTAATTCAAATCAAATCTTTTCAAAATTTGATTTTTCCTTCCTTGCATGAGCTAGCACGAATTTGGCAAGTTGTGTGGGCTTCCTTGGTCCTCAAGCTTGATAAAAAACCAACCCAACTTAAATTATACCTTATTTTCATATTTTATTTAATTTAAATTTGAATTAAATGCTTTTAAATTCAAAAATAAATCAAAAAAATAGAAGGTCGTCGTGGCAAGGCATCAAGAGGTCACAAATAATATTATGATCAAGTTTGGATCATAAAATTATTGGCCCATTTGGAAAAAATTGGATTTTGTCAGATATCTCTCTTTGTGCACTTCTTCAAAAATGCCCAACTTGTGCAAGGTGTATTTTGCTCAATTTTCAATATTTTTGAGTGTTCTTGGACTTTTTAGAAAGCTCTATATGTACTCTAAACAACCTCTCTGGTTTCATCTCAATTGGAGTTTCCATGCTCAATAACACTTCATTACAAAAAGTTGACATTTTGTTGACTTTGAAAAGGACCTGTAATGTTTTGATCCATATCTTCAAAATGAAGCATTTTTTGACCTTTCTTGTTAGACATGAAGTTGTAGAGAATTGAATTCCCTTCAAAATGAGAGGTGGTGGGAAAATTTCTGATAAATAATGAGAAAGTTATGCTCAGTCAAAGTTCAGTTGACTTTTCTCTAGAAAACCCTAATTTGGAAAGTTTGACTTTTGATCAAATCTTGAGTTTTCTTGATGAATCATGATCAACCCTTGATCAAATGATGAATGTCACTTCAAAATATGGATGTTGACCAAAAATCATGAAGTTTGACTGTATGTTGACCACAATTGACTTTTTGTTTGATACAACTGATTTTCAACCCTCTGAGCAATTGTATGAGGAACCTTGACTTGTAAGGCTTGAAACTTGACATGGAGATTCTTTGAAGCATATGAGGAGGCATGATGACCATTGGAGATGTTTGAAGTCCATCCTGATCTGAGAATTGTCAAACCCTAGTTTGGGTTGATTGTCTAGGGGAGGGTTTGTCTGAACAACCCTTGAGGAATCCTTGAGTATGGATATGTGAAATGCCTTGAGAAGTAGGAGAGAAAATTTTGGGGTATGACATAACATTATTGAGACTTGCAGAGAATTGGATGAGGTCATACGCGTTAGTACAACAAGGAAGCTGAAACTTGAAGAGACCATCCAAGAACTGAAGAAGAATGCTGCTGCAAGTACTACTGAAGAGGCACCAGAAGAAGAACAAGCAGCTTGGCAACTCAAAGCTCTTCTGAAGTTGGCTCATGAGAAGAAGGAAGTGGAGGAAGTGTAGAGTCTGCAAGTTCTGCAGAACAATGATTGTGGTTGAAGATGTTGATTGTGTTTCCATCTATTTTTGTGTTTATCCCTCAGTTATGTAATTTTGGCACTTAAGGGCATAACTTCTGTTTTATTTTGGGTTGTACCTCACAATAGATATTAGTGACTTATTTGAACCTATTATTTATTTCTGTCATTCTCCATGAATAATTTTTCTTAATTCCTTGGCCAATTATGGCTAAAAAGGGGGAGAATATGAGTGATTAGATATTAAGTTGAGGGGGAGCAGCTGTGAATTGTTGCAGCTGTGAGAGGTTTTGTGTGTTTTTCTTTGTGATATTCTTTTGTTTGTGATTCCACCTGTGTGTGAGAAGCTAATGTGATGAATGTGCTAAGGAGGATTTGTTGTTGTGTTCATTGTTCTTTGTGTGCTTCTTGTGCTGAGAGGAGAAGCTGATGTGCTAACTGTTGATTATGTATCTCTGAAGATACTATGTGTTTCCATAAGAAGAGAAGTTGTTGTGCAGGGGGAGCAAAACTTCTATTTTTCAATTATGCATTTGTGTGTGCTATGTGCAGGGGGAGTAAAATGTTGCATCTGTGAATGTTCTAACTGATATTTGAATATTTGTGTTATCTATCCACTGATATCTCTGTTTTGATTATGATGCTGCTATTACTATGCTGCTCTGATATGTATGCTTAAATTCCTATGTTAATTATGATGCTTTTTTTGTATGGCTTCCACCCCACATAATGTTTTAGCCAAAATTCGCCAAAGAGGGAGTTTGTTAGTTCTTTAGATTGGCAGCAATTTTGGTAAAATATTCTGCTCAAAAAATGCCTTGAAATTTACTGAAGATGCAGATGTCACAGCAGATGTCCTGACATGTGAAACTGACATAAGTGCAGATTTTTTAGGAAGTCAGTTTGTTTGTTATTTGTATGCTTCGACTAAGGAAGCTTGAGAACGCCTTCAACAATATATTTGGAGATTTAATATCCTGCTTTCAAGGAGAGAAGATAGGAGGCACTGAAGACTTGAGAGTAAAACAACCCTAATTGTTGTTACTCTATTTAAGGGTTGCAAACCTTGTTTTGCAGTTTGGCCATTCCAAATTTAGAAGTCTAGTTTTTAAATGTTGGTTGTTCATTATTTTGGTTGTTAATTGTTCATTGTGAGCCTCTCGAGTATTTCTAATTGAGAAGGACGGCTTTTGAGTTGTAAGTTTTCAATCACCATAAGTTTTAAGCGAGTGTGATTGTGTGTCTTTAAAGAGTGTCTTCAGTTTTGATTTTATTGAGTGTCATAGTGTGTGACTTATGGAGTGAGTGGAGGTTCTCATATCTAAGTGTGGTATCTTAGGTATAAGGGCCATTGGTTAGTTTGATTAAGTGAGGAGCGTAAATAGGGAAGGTTTACTCCGAATTAATACTGCTGATAGTGAACTTTATCCCTGGTTTGGAAGCCCCCAAACGTAGGTTGGTTAGAACCGAACTGGGTTAACAACTCTCTCATGGCAGATGCTAGTGTCGTGACATTACCTTTGACATCTCATATTTGATACCAGAATTTCAATGACCATACGATGACCCTACGCCTGTCCCTTCACATCCAACGGATAGAGTTACCTGCCAACTAATGGTATGGATAGCGCTACCCTAAAAGAGAAGGAAATAACAAGAAAGACCTTTGAGTGGGTAATAACTCTTAATTTCTTAATCTATCAAAATAATTTTTACACTTCACACTCTTTTCAAAAATACTTTCAAACAAACACTTTCTATACATTCATACTAGAATCATTACAAAGTTACATTTTCAAGCAAATATTTTCAAACACTTCGTATACATTCTTGAGGACTGATACAAGAATCATTACAAAGTCAAAGCAAAATATTTTCAAACAAATCACACACACACAAAGCAAGTTTTCAAAAGGTGAGCTAAGAAATTAAGAGCCCGTAGATAACTACGGATGGAAAGGGTGTTAACACCTTCCCTTTTCATAATTACCTCCCGTACTCAGAATCGATAAAAAGGTATTTCCTGTTATTTTCACCTTTCCTTTATTGGATATAAGAAAATCCGATGACGACTCTTCCTAACCGCAACATTTGCGATAAAACGCAAAACAAACAAGTCTTTCTCCCACTGTGTTACATGATATATGGAGGTCCAAGAGCTAAGAAGATAAATCGGCAAAGACCTTGATTATAGCAGAACTTATCTGCGTGTTTGATTCTGCAAAAGTTTGTTAATGTAGAAGTTTGTTACAACTTCAAGTTGTTATTTGAAGGCCCAAATCCAATTGGGTAATAGGTTATAAATAAGCAGTTGTAACCTAGTTTTATTAAGCTAGACGGTTTTAGAAAGATGTAGTCTTTAGGGTTAGCCATGTAGGTGAATCACCCGGATTATGGGATGGTCACTGATTTGTACCTCGAAGCCCGTAGACAAGAAGGTTATTTTACTCACTCAGAAGCTGTGAAGCAATGAGTGCAGTTGTGTCCTTGGAAGAAGTTGTGAAGCAATTCCAAGTTTGTTTGAGTCACTAGTTTGACTATTTTGTGTTTGGAGTGATGTTCTCCAAACTAGTTTTGTTTTTTAGGAGTCAAGTTGCTGATGTAGTGGTTGGGATAGTGACTGTTAAACATCATTGTGGTGATTGGAAGTGAGCGGAGGTTCTCTTATCTAAGTGAGGTATCTTAGGTAGAAGGGACATTGGGTAGGGATTAAGTGAAGAGTGTAAATAGGGAGGTTTAACTCTGAATTAGGACTACTGATAATGGACTTCCTTCCTGGCTTGGTATGCCCCCAGATGTAGGTTGGTTAGAACCGAACTCGGTGAATAATTATGTGTGTTCTTTTATTTCCTGCACTATTATTTTTATGCCTGCCTTGTCTATTTTACAATGTCAGATTAGATGTCAAGACATCTAAGTTTGTTGTTACACCAAAATTTCAATTGGTATCATAGCAGGCATCCTGTATGTTTCTGGATGAGATCCATGGGGGATAATTTCTGGTTGTGTACAAGGTAGATGATTGTTTGAACAATGAGTGTTCATATTGTATGGTCCCTTGAAGTGGAGGATGAACCTATTTGTGGAGGACTAGACCAACCTGACCAGAATTGTTGTACCTTCTTGAAGAAAGAAGATAGTGAAGCTGGAACAAGAGAGTTAAATTCAAAGACTTCATGCGGGAGTGAAGAATTTGGATTGAATTGTTCAGCCTATATTCAACATAGAGAAAAAAATTGTCAAAACCTTCACGCGGGAGTGAACACATTGATAAGGTAACTCTTGTGCTTGTGTGCTTCCATCTGGTCAGGACACCAATTAGGTCTAGTCCATTGCTTGGTGAAGAAGCAAGCATATTGTAGGGTTGATTTATTTTCAATCCTCATGTGTCATGCTTACAATTGAATTATGGAGTAAGCATTGTGTAAATTCTGTTGAAGAATGGCTATATACCGCTGCATAGCCTCTAATGCAACCCTCAAAGTAAAAGAAGGATTCTAGGGTTATTTTTTTCAACAGAGCATTTAGCATATTTCACAACTATATTAAAAGTGTCAGAGATACTTGAGATCTTCCTCAAGTCCACTCATAAAGGCAATTATTAATAGAGTTGATGAGTATCAATTGATCAATGACTCTCATATACATCTGCAAGTTGTTTTAAGACCTTGAAGATTATCAAGGATGATGTGTTCCAAAACTAATGTTCTATAGGATGTTAGAACATTATTACTGGTATGCAGCTACAAGTTAAAGAACAGATGTTCTGGGTGCTAAACAAATGTAGTGTGAGTACATATGTTTGGAGTCTGCTCCTGATCTGGAAGAGGAGACATCTACTTATCAGTTGATCTGGACACGATCAACAAGTTCTTCTACTCCAGATGTCAGTTTATTTTTGACCTAAGCTTATGGAAGTATAGAAGTAAAGCTCAATGCAAGTAAAAAGACTCATAAAGGTATACCCTTCATCCCCTTTATGTGAAATCAAGATGAGCTTATATCTGGAATATTCTTCTGATCAAAGGAACCTGATATGTGGAATTTTAATCATGACCGTAGAATTGATTTTGTTTGGAGCTGAATACTGTGATCCTACCATAGTAAATTATGGTCCTAAGTGTTTGACTATCCTATATAGTATATTCGAAGGGTATTATCTGGAAGTATCAAGGTAGACATATTGCTTTGAAGAATCTGCATATTTCTGTGTCATGCCATAAGTAAGTATATTCCAGAAACCTAGTTAAAGGAATCTCCTCTGTAGGTACAGACTATGACATCCATCATCTCAAAATCACAATGAAAGTCTGAAGAAAGCTAATTGAGATGTGGCTCATATTATCTCTTGGTCATGATTGTTTGGCTGTAAAAGTGATGTTAGGTGTGCTTCCTATGGTTACCCCCAAGTGTTATTGATGAGATATTATGGATGTTACCCCCCAAAACCATAATAAAGATGTCAAATCAGATGTTGAAACATCATCTTAATGTCTTCAGAAATGAAAGTAATTATTGTTGTTTGGAAGCAAGTGTAAGTGTGAAGATATAATCAGTCAGGAATATCTAGTGTGAGTAGATAATTCTAACTGACCAACTGGTAGGTACTTTGATGGGAGACTTAGTACTTATTAGTATGAATCCCGAATGCCAAACCACATATACTCTGTTGGGAGATGAGTATTTATATAAGGGATTCATGGTATGTTGTGAACTGAATATCATTATTAAAGTTCATTTTAATCTTCACAAGTTTAGGATGTGTGGCAACATTATCTGGTGATTATTAAAAGAGCTGATGCATACAGATGTAGACAAATATCTTGATAGGATCTAGATATTTGTGTGTGGAAATATGAAGAGATAAAGTATGTAATAAAGAGAATGTTCTACATGAAGACATAACATCACAATTGTTGAAGACACCAGAGATTGAAGAAGGTAGATTAGGTTCAGGCTTATCTTTTGAAGATGTGTCTATGGTTATACGCATGGTTAACTATGTGGTTTCTTCTATTACAAGTTACAGAATATGGAAATCTGAATCTTGTGCAGTAAGTAAACTAAGGATTCCAAATTTGGAAACTGTGGCAATTTCAAATAAGTAAGACTTCTAATATTATGAGAACCAACAACCAAAATGTCCTTGTTTTGTGCAACTCATGGGGAGTAACAGCATTATAAAAAGCTTCATCTCGGAAGCTAAAAGGAGGAATATTGATATTAAGGGGGAGCAACTGCATATATGAGAAGCAGCTACTATATATGTCAATTGTTAATTGTGATTATGTGTGCTTACAAATGTTGATTATAATGTGTGAAAAGGAAGCAACTATGTCTTATGCTATTGGTGATATCTATTAAGGGGGAAATTATCCTTCAACAAAGGTGAAGGGGATTGTATACTGCTATACTTAGAAGTGGCGTAAAATCTTGAAGAAGCAGTGCTCTTATAATCTCTGAGTCAAGGCAGATGGACTTTGTGTGAATGTCCTAAATGATGTTGGAACATCAAAAATTTGTTGAAGAAAGTCTGACTATTAAAACAACATTACTCTCTAAAAGGAATTTAGAAAGTATATTCAGACTATAACTTCATGACTTTCCCCCATTACAAAAGTCATGAGAATATATGGACACGTAGGAGTATCATGGAACTAGAATATTATTCTATAAGCCATTCAAAAAGAATCTGGTCAAAGTCACATGTTGTGATATCTCATAAAGAAGTTGTCCTGATTGGTGAGAGAAAAGGTTACAATCACATGGATACATTTATTGAATAAAAAGTGAAGTAACCTAAGCATTCATAGAAACTAACTCTTCACAACACAAACTGCCAAACAATATTAAAAGTGATCAGAGTTAGTTTGGAAGGTACCTCCTTGTCTTTAATACAGTCCTTCAAAACAGAATTTTCGACACGTTGACCATGGACTAAAGACTGTGAACTCCTAAGCTTCAGGTGTGCTATTTATAGAGGACCCCTTAACCCCAATTCTTGCAGAAAGACAGTGAAAACCACATCACAATGAAGTTCATTCGAGTCTGGATGTCATGTACCTAGATTTGGTTTTGTGAAGGCTCCCATTGTCAAATTTTTACTAAAAAGGGGGAGATAAAATGTATCAGTATCTGTGTCAATATTGCACAGATGTTGAACCAAGAGAGAATGCAATTATATATAGGTTACAATGCTAAATAGATCAGGTCCTAGCCTGGAACAAGAAAATTATTTGTGACTTGTGATCTGAGTTTTGATTAGGCCACTCTGAGCTTCGATTAGGCTACTCGGGCGGCAATATATCCCAAAGTCCAACAATGAGTCTCTTCATTATCTATCATATTATCCATGTGTTAATGCAAGGTAGGAGATAAGATTTCAAATGGGATGTCCTGACATGGGAAGGAACTCAAGATCAGAAGATGTGTGCAGAAGACAAAAGATGTTTCTGCTGAAGAAAATTATTAATTATAATTGTTGCTGCTATTTTAAAGTAACTGCTTGTAATTGTATTTATTTGTTTTAGCTAAAATTTTCGAAAGGGGAGATTGTAAGTTCCTGATTTTTCATGGACTGGCTTAATTTTAATAAAACAAATAATAAGCAGCAACAATGTATTGTACAGTTGGATTTATAACTTGTAATCCTATCTAGAATGCCTGAACATGTTATGTTGAAGACTTTCAACAACTGGAACAACATGTCAAATGAGATGTTGAGACATTAGACATCAGGACATCACGCCACATAAACTGTTAAGTTTGTTACAATTTTGTTTTAATTAGTGAATAATATTCTGAGAATATTATGCATCCTATGTGGCGTGTTTATGAAGGCATATATGGAGGTCCAAGAGCTAAGGAGATAAATCAGCAAGGACTTTGATTGTAGCAGAAGTTATCTGCGTATTTGATTGTGCAGAAGTTTGTTACTGTAGAAGTTTATCACAACTTCAAGCTGTTATTTGAAGGCCCAAATCCAGTTGGGTAATAGGTTATAAATAAGCAGTTATAACCTAGTTTTAGTAAGCTAGTTGGTTTTAGAAAGATGTAGTCTTTAGGGTTAGATATATAGGTGAATCACCTAGATTATGGGATGGTCACTGATTTGTACCTCGAAGCTTGTAGGCAACAGGATTATTTTATTCACTCAAAAGCTGTGAAGCAATAAGTGCAGTTGTGTCCTTGGAAGAAGCTATGAAGCAATTCCAAGTTTTTTTGAGTCACTAGTTTGACTATTTTGTGTTTGGAGTGATGTTCTCCAAACTGGTTTTGTTTTTGAGGAGTCAAGTTGTTGATGTAGTGGCTGGGATAGTGACTGGTAGACATCACTACGGTGATTGGAAGTGAGTGGAGGTTCTCTTATCTAAGTGAGGTATCTTAGGTAGAAGGGACATTGGATATGGATTAAGTGAAGAGTGTAAACAGGGAGGTTTAACTATGAATCAAGACTATTGATAATGGACTTCCTTCCTGGCTTGGTATGCCCCCAGATGTAGGTTGGTTAGAACCGAACTGGGTGAACAATTCTGTGTGTTCTTTTGTTTCCTGCACTGTTATTTTTATGCCTACCTTGTTTATTTTACAATGTCAGATCAGATGTCAAGACATCTTTGTCTGTTGTTACATCATGATTTCAAATTTTATTTTTAAAAAAACAAATAATAATTATAATAAACATGATATTATAACATTAAAAAGTGTAAATGAGTAATAAAACTATTAAAAATAAATTAAATTTTGTTGGCGGGTGCGGGGCGGGTACTAGCATCACCCGCCCCCGCACCCATAATTAAAATCAGGTTTTCCCCTCTAATTTTGGAGCGGGGGAGGATTTACTTTCCATGCCTATTTTGAAGACCAAGTGTTGAAGACTTTGAAGACAAGGTTGTGGTAAAAAAGTTCTGAAGACATGGTTTTGATTCTTCTAAGCATGCTTCAACTCTTACTTTTTCCTAAGCCTCTAGAGATTAGAGGAGAAGATCGAAGGTTTCACGTGAAAAAATAGTACAAGGTCACATCCTTCCACTACCCTATTTTTGTGGCATAAGGATTGTACTATCGGTACTAAGTTGTTTACCACTCACACTAACCATTGTAAGAAGACAACTGGAAATCTTGGTATTCTTATTCTACCCTCCAACGTATTTATTTTTGGCTATAAAAGAAATACTTTGATGAATTGGAAAATAAAAATTTTGCGCTGATTCATTTTGTCAAAATGCTGCATAAATTACTTTCTAACTCTTTTGTAAAGTTTAGTAAGGCAAAGAACTTTTGTTCGTAAACTTGATTTCAATGAACTGTTGTTCATTAACTTGCTATTAAAACGGTTGTGATATTATATGTACTTAATTTATGTGTAATCTTATTTCTAGTTTTTCAAACTAGTTTTCAATAGTGAGTTGATTGTTCCTTGAGAGACTAGGCCTTTATTCAGGATTCTTAAGAAGACTTTGATAGTTAGTCTTTATGGTTGTAAACATCGACGGATAGTCTTTTTTTTTGTGTCTGTAATATGTTTGGTTATAGTGAATTAATTCCTTGATTGCGAAAGGCAAATCCTTTTGTGGGTGCGGTGGATTAACTTCGTTAATAGTGAACCAGGATAAAAATAATTGTGTTCATTTATTTTTGTTCTTGTGTTAACTTAAGTGATTGGTTTCGAAAAGATTTAATTTCTAGAAACCCATTTCAAACCCTCATTTCTTGTGTTTCTTGCACTTTCAAAGAAGACAACAAGGATGATGACATTCCAACAAGGATGATAAATCTAAATATAAACAGTTGAAAGTTGATACTCCAAGGCCTGCTTTGAAGTATGTCTAGAATGTGAAACAGAAAACTCCTATGTTAAGCCCTTTGACAAGGAAGGAGAAAATAGAAGAAAAGGCTACTGAGAAAAACTTTATTAAGAGGAAACTTGTGTCATTAAGTGACTCATAGACAAATGTTGAAGTAAGAGGAAAAATATGCTTTTGAGTGTCATGAAATCATGGATCTACTGAAGGAAGTTGGATTAATGAAGACTGATTTAGACATTGAATCATGTAATGAGAAACTAGTTAAGAAGTTCGTTGTTAACTTGTCCAATGAATGCAATATTGATGGTTTCAAATAATTCAGGGAGGTATTTGTGAAAGGTTATTGTGTGAAATTTTCTCTTGAAAGAATAAATGATAACTTAGGCAGAAGCAAGAACATAGAAGTTGATGATGTACCCTCAATGGATAAGATAGCCAGAACAATAATGGCAAGATAAGTCAAACAATGACCAAAGAAATGATTAATCCTTTATGGAAGGCTAAGTGTGAAGTTGTATATTTAGAAAAATATAGGTGCAATAAATTGTGCACCCACTAATCACATTTAGACATCACCTATGTCTTGTCCAAGTTGATCTTTCAAATTAGAACCAAGTCTAACGTGAACTTTGGAGAATATGTGTTTAATCAGACCATGAAATATGTTGAATCATATGACGTAAAGCTTCCAATATCTTTTCATTGCTTAGTCAATGGGATCATCTTGAACCAAAATACCAATATTGTGCAGGCTAAAGAAATGAAGAACAAGAAACTGGTGCCACTAACTCTTGACTACAAGTTGTTTGTTGGAGCACATGTCCCATACATTATGGTGACAAGAAACCAAAGATAAGTTGCATGCAGATGGGGATTCTTATTCGGTAACTAAAGCCACTAAAAAGGATGTGTTACATGAACTAATGGAAGTGTCCAAGGCTCTGCAAGCAATAATTAGTGCAAGTACCCTCAGGAAGAAGAAGGTGGATGAACTGATTAATCTGATGGGCGATGAAAAAGAAGGTGAAGAAGAAGAAGCTAATAGTGAAAAAGAGGAATTTGAAAGTGAATGGGAGGAATATTTAAATAAATAGGAGGTGGATAGTTATGAAGATTAAGTTGCACAAGATATGAATGTCAATTGGGATGCGTCACACATCTTGTATGCTATATGATATCTGATGCGGGTTAGAAGTTGGGTAACTATAATTTTTGATTTCTTTATGTTGTACCCCAAAATTTTCCCTTACATATTTGAGACAAATTGATTCAAGAAGCTTCCTCACACTCATAGGAGTCTCAAAAGCTCAAAGATTGATCATACAAGTTCTCCTCCTAAGTAATCAACCCACAACTAGGATTTTGCTTCTCGCAAAGGAAATTGAGCTTCCAAGGCCTCAAGTGGAATTCATGGTGTCTCATATACCTCAAAGTATCTCCATGACATGTCTCAAGCCTTGCTTCACAAGATTTCTCAATTAATTGCTCAAATGATAAACAGTCGATTGTATTGAGTAAAAAGTCAACTATGGTCAATATACAATCAAACTTCAAGATTTTGGGTCAACATCAACATTTTGAAGTTAGATTCATCATTTGATCAAGAGTTGATCATGATTCATCAAGAAATCAAGATTTACTCAAAAGTCAAAAAAGTTGCTAAATTAGAGTTTTCTTAAGGAGAATTCAACTAAATTTTGACCAAGCACAAATTTCACATACTTCATCATAAATTTCACAAAAAAAAGCTCATATTGAAGGAAATTAAATTCCCTACAACTTTGTCTCTCTAAGATCAAGGCCAAACATGCTTCATTTGAGAGATATACACCAAAACATTACAGGTCATTTTGAAAATCAACAAAATGACATTTTATGTCAAAGCAATTTACATGAAGATAAAGGCTTCAAATCAAAAAGTGATGAACATGAAAGTTTTAGGGGACATATTTATCTTACCAAAATATTCAAGATCACCTTCATGTGATGAAAATTGAGAGAGTTGTGATTGGTTCAAGTTGAGCATTTTGTTTTGAAAAAGTGCATGAAATCTACTTTGAGCAAATTGGAATTTTTGGGCTAATAGACTAAAATTTTTAGGTCCAAGCATGTTCATGACCTCTTGAAGGACCTCAAAATTCATATTTTTATTTATTTTCATTTTATTTCATTTAACTTGGATTTTATTCATAAAAAATCAAAATAAAATGAAATTAAACAAATGGATAAGAGGAAGTAGTAGGCGCCTAGTCACATACTTCTTGAAGGAAAATCAACTCATTCAATCCTCCTTAAACCCCCTTAAATTCGTGATCCCTCCAAGATTGAATTTTTTCAAACAAATTTGAAAAGAATCCATTCCTTTCATGACCATTAAACCGTGTGGAAGCCAAGAGGAGACAAAATCTTCAAAAAAAGGAAACTTAAAAAAACATGTTTCATGAAGTTTTGGTAACCACTTGATGGCTTGATCTTTTCCTCATTTGTTCTACTCTCATTATTCTCCTATAAATAAACAAGTCCCTCACACAAGAGAAAGGGGGAAGCGCTATAGAAACAAGTTTTTGATCACAAAATATATTCAAGAAATAGTGCAATCAAAAAATCCAAAGTCCAGCCAGATTTGAAGGAATTCAAGCCTTCCATTCAACTCCTGAAGTATTATAGAATTGATAAAGCATTTTTTGTCCATCGCATGAGGCCCATAATGGGTAAACCATTACCCACCATTATTATGTCGTGATTTTGTATTTTGTTCATATCTCTTTGTACATGAACTTTTTATCCAATTCTGAGACCACCAATGGATTCCCGGTGGTCAATTTAGGTGGATATGACTTTTATTTTGTTTCAATTCTCGACGTTTTGCAAGTTTCAATTTCGTCTTCACCCGAGAAAACGGTTGAAAACAATTTCTTAATTATTTTCTTTTAATTAAAATTAACAAAAAAAACAATAAGGATTAGACTTAGGTTTTTTTTAAAATCTTGGGACATTCTCTTATTAAGCTTAACCATTTTATGATTAACCATGTAAATAAGTTTTTTTAGACTGAAATTCTGGTATCAGATATGAGATGTCGAAGGTAATGTCACGACACTAATATCTACTATGAACACAGTTGAACATAACAGAATTTAAAGAGTGTAGAAAGACAATAAAAACACAGAGAGTTGTTAACCCAATTCGGTTCTAACCAACCTACGTCTGGGGGCTTCCAAGCCAGGGATGAAGTTCACTATCAACAGTATTAATTCGGAGCTAAACCTTTTCTGTTTACACCTCCTCACTTAATCAAACTACCCAATGACCCTTTTACCTAAGATACCACACTTAGATATGAGAAACTCCGCTCACTCCATCAGTATCACACACCGTGACACTCAACAAAACTAAAACTGAAGACACTCTTCAAAGACACACAATCACACTTGCTTCAAAGCTTATGGTGATTGAAAACTTACAACTCAAAAGTCGTCCTTCTTAAGTAGAAATACTCGATAGGCTCACAATGAACAATTAACAACCAAAATAATGAACAACCAACAATTAAAAACTAGACTTGTAAATTTGGAACGGCCAAACTGCAAAACAAGGCTTGCAGCCCTTAAGTAGAGTAACAACAACAAGGGTTGCTTTACTTTCAAGTCTTCAACGCCTTCTGTCTTCTCTCCTTGAAAGCAGGATATTAAATCTCCAAATATATTGCTGAAGGCGTTCTCAATCTTCCTTAGTCGAAGCATACAAATAACAAACAAACTGACTTCCTAAAAATTTTACACTTCTGTCAGTTTCACATGTTAGGACATTTGCTGTGACATCTGCATCTTCAGTAAATTTCAAGGCATTTTTTGAACAAAATGTTTTACAAAAATTGTTGTCAATCCATAGACCTAACATAGACAATTAATTATTTTTAGCATGAAAAATATATAAAATAAAATAAAAATAGTTTTTCTAATTGATCCTTTTATCAAATTAATTTAGACTTAGGATTTTTTATTAATTAGTTTTGTAAAATAAATTAGACTTAGGATTAATTTATATTAACACTTAAACTATTTCTGAAATTCCAAAAAAAATACTAACTTAGATATTTAGGACAATTTAATTCGATTTTTTTGACATGTAATTGCATTTTATTTACAATTTATTTTTTTAGAATAAATTGTATAGGGTGTATATGAATATTGTAATAGTCGTAGATTTTAAATTCCTGCAGTTTTTCTTATTATGCATCTCTCCCAAAGCAACGTAATAGCTTATGATTTTTTCTTTCCTCGTACTTTATGTTATACATGTACCTATATAACTGTGTTAGTAACTAGGCGTGTATGGCAAGAAGAAATAAAAACAAATGATAGATAACTTTAATCTAAGACAAAATAACTGTAATCGATATATACTTGCCCACATGCACCTCTAGGGTAAGCTCTCTTCGTTGCCTTACAAATTGGTCATGTCCCTCGAACGTAGAGATACTTTAGCAAAAGATACTTAGAAGTAATATCATCATAGTCCCTTCGATATAAAGATCATAGTCCCTCGATGACCCTTCGAGTTCCTACGAAAAGATGATCTTGTCCCTCGATGACCCTACGGAAAAATGATGATGGTCCCTTCGAATTGCTAAGGTGTCCTTAAATGTTGTCTTCTATGACCATTCGATGACCCTTCGTTTTCCCTCTACATCCAATAGATAGGACTACCTACCCACTAATGGTATGGATAGTACTATCTCTCAAGGAAAATGATAAGTACAAGAAAGACCTTACAATTAGGGGTAAGTAACTTTTAAATGCTTGCTCACAACTCCAAAAAAAAATACTTTTCACACCTCACACTTTCACAAATATTTTCAAGAACAGACACTTTGCATACATTCTTACACGAATTATTACAAAGTCAAACCTTTACAAAATATTTTCAGATATTCACACACATTCAAAAAGCAAGTAAAAAAAAGGTGAGCTAAGCATTTAAGAGCCCATGGAGAACCATGGATACAAAGGGTTCTAATACCTTCCCTTTGTATAACTTAGCCCCTAAACCCAAAATCTATTAAGGTCTTTCATGTTCTTTTCAGCCTTTCCTTATTGGATAAAAGAAAATTTGGTGGCGACTCTTGCTAACCGCAACATGTTTTGCAAAAACAAAACAAAACAAAACAAAACAAAACAAAATTAGTTCTCCCACCGTATTACTCTTTACATTGTATTTTTGGCCCTTGTATATGGCCACATTTTTAAGGTTGTTGGTTTTGTAAGGATCACTTAACCAATTATTATGCACAATGTCATTGATCTAAGATGCATATAATTTGAATTTGAGTCATGTTGTTCTGACATTATGTTCAACATTTGTGCTCATAATTGATATTTGTCTACTTTTGACTATTATGTTCACTAATTGTGTTGACTGGGCTAATACATTTGCAAAATTCTGTCAAAAAATGGAGTAATGGTGTGTAGTAGAGTGGTGTCACTACTGACTACTAACTTTGTGGCGTATGAGTTATGAGTTATGCTACTGACTTATATGATTGGTACTAATTGTATTGACTTTTGCTTGTTGTGTGAACATATGCTGAAGCATATGGCATGTGTGACTGCCTATGATGATCTCTTTGGATGTTAGTAGTATCACATGACTTTTTACTTGAGTACAAATTGTGTGTGCATACATGACTGATTTTGAGAGCGTTATTGTGTGACACTGACTGACTGTTGACCACTTGATTTCTTCTATTACTGTTGATATGTTATTCTATTTTGTACTTCTGTTGTTGATGATTTCTCTGTGTGTTTATTTGTTGTGTGCTTAATGGCCAACATATGATTCACATCTTGTATATTTTTGACAGTTTTGTTTTCCCAAAATTTGTCAAAGGGGAAATTGGTCTTCCTTTTGGGTTGACTGTATTATGCCAAACAACATGGTATGTTCAAGATGTTTTTGTGAAGAAATGACACATATGGGACATGATGTTCTAGCATGATTCGTATATCTGGCCCCTGTTCTAGTTTAAGCTTTAATGTGTTTTCTGTTTGAATTGTGCGTGTGTTTTTGATTTGTTCATGATTAATTTGTTGCTATTTTTAGCAACCTAACTAATTAGATTTGTTTGATGATTTATTAAGATCAAACTTAAATATTTGGAAATTTAAATTTGAATTCAAATTAAACCAAATCTTGTTGTGGAGTTGTTTTGAAAAACAAATCTTAATCAAATATACACTTTATCCGTTGATCAAATCTTATCCCTATTGGAAGAAAGTCCAGAGAAATTCTATTTAAAGAGACTCAATTTCATCGTTGAAGACAATGCACCTAATTGAATATCTTTAGTGCTAGAATTTTATTTGAGTACTTTGTGTGTGTTGCTCGTACACCACTCTAGTGTTTTCATTATCTTAAAGTCTAGAGTTTGGTTTGTTTAGTTGAGTTATAATTTAATATTCTTTAAGTTGTTTATTGAGGTTAGCCAGTAGGGTTACTAATTGATCGAAAGTGAAAGGAATTCTCATATTTAAATGGGGGTCTAAATAGAAAGTCATTGGGGTATCAGGATGAGGATGTGAATAAGGTGTGTTCATGTAAGTCTAAGTGAATTAATATTATTGATAGCGAATTTCCTTTTTTTTTTGAGTTGAATGCCCTCGAATATAGGTATGAGTTGCATTCAATTGGATTAACAATTATTATATTCTTTATTATTTTTATGATTCATCATCTTGTATAAGTTAAATTGTCATAACTTAATTAATATAAATTGTCATCCACTTGATATTTTTCTAGGTGATGGGTAGGAGAGATTAGATAGTCATTAAGAATATTAATTATGAATTGAAAAATGTATATTATTTCACATTTTAGCTTCCAACTCAATAGGTAAGTTGATATACTATTTCAACTAACAAATATTTAGAGGCTATTTGGTAAGATAAATTTTTGAATTTATGTCTTATATCTTATAATTTATAAGCTCTTATAATATTTTATATATGTTTGGTAACGGTCTTTTATCTCAAGTTTATAACTTATTCGCTAGCTTATAATTTATTTTTTAGACGCTATTTTAAATATCGTTTTAGTTTATAACTTACTACTTTTTCTTCTTTTTTTATCCTTATTATTTTAACAAAAATTCACTTTTATCCTTAATAATTTATTTTAATTTAAAATAAAATAATTAATATTAAATGTCTTTTATGTCATTTTACATTTATAAGTTAGTTGAACCGCTAATGTTACCAAACACTTCAATTAATTTATCAGTCATCAGTCTTATCCATCAGTTATAAACTATAAGCTATTAGTCATCAAACATTAGCTATAAAGTATAAACTATAGACTATCAGCTAGTTTATCAGTCAACTGCTATTTTTACCAAACATACCTTTAATCTAATCATCAAAATAAAAACAAAAACAAAAATAAAAAATGAAAATTGTCCATATTTGAATTGATCATTAAATTTGAAAAAAATAAATAAAATCTAAACAAATAAAAATTCAGAAATAACGTTGTTTTCAAACTGTAACAGCCTGCACCATAGACTCTTATTTTGTATCTATTTATATCCCACACTCTCACATTACAAATTTTCACATTCTTGTTTGCATTGTTATTCTTCAGAAACAACACGTTTCCGTCTCTTTCTCCATTTTTCTGTAATATTGTAGAGCCACGAAAAAAGTTTGTTTTATACAAACCCAAATTAGTAAATTGGGGTGCACCTTTCTTTCCCGTACCTTTCAATACATAATAGATATCATACAATCACTTCACTTATCACTTTATAGACATGAGAAAACAACTTACAATCAAATTTACAAAATCATTTCTTATCATGGCACGTTGTCTTTTTAAAAGGTTGTTTTGAACTTTTATAGTCTTAATACTATAACAAATTATTTTAATAATTAACAATACCACTATAAATTGTGTTACTCTAAACTAATTTAATGATATTTTAAAAAGATTGTTTTAAATGATTTTTTTTGTTACAGGAGGGGCTAACGCTCTGGAAAAAAAAAGAAAATTAAATCGGAAAGAGACGGAGAATTGTTTTTCGAGAAGGTCATTATCAAAGCCTGTCCTGAGAAAATTAGAACACTCTCTGAAATAGATGAATTTGGCTTGTTGATACATAGCATTCTTAGCAATGAGATCAGCACACGTATTAACTTTGCGGTACACATGCTTGATAGAGATTGTGATGTCATGTTGGAAAAAGGCTCGGATTTTGTTAAGAAGACTTCTTCCAATAACAGTTGAAACACGCCTACACGTGATCCTTCACCACCTACTGAGAATCAATTTCCAGAATAATCTGATTGAACCCCATATCTTCGGCCGCTTTTAATCCCTCGAAAGCACCCCTTAATTCTGCAATGTAAGCATTACAAATACCAATTTTCTTCGAAAAACCAATAATTAATTCACCATCTGAGCCTCTAATAATACCGCCACAATCGGCATTGCCATTCTTGTCCACTGCTCCATCAATATTGACTTTAACCCAGTCTCGAGGTGGTTTCTCCCATTTAACAAACCTCGTTTCCATACTCGGTTGTGTAGATATTCATGAGCTAACTTTAGAGCTGGTGTAGTCACTCATTTGCTGCTTGATGTAGGAAACCATGCAAGCTAGCCTATTATAATTCGTATTATGAATTTCCTTCGTATGCCAAGCATTGGCCCACAAGAGTCTCTAGTTCTCCTTGTTGTTGCTGCCAAGATTAGAGCTCATGTTAATATAGAGCCAATCTGCTAAGCTACCTGCATAAAAAAACACCCTTTTGTTAGTAAAAACCACTTGTCTCCATAGTTTTTCCACGCTAGGGAAATCTCTAAGCACATGCAACGCATCTTCCTCCACATCCCCGCACCTTCTGCACATTCTCGCTCCCTAATCCTATTCTAGATTTTTTTCGAATTCGTCAACAAACCATCATGATGAAGCAGCCATACAAAATATCGGACCCTCTCAGTGGCATCAATTTTCCAGATTTCCTTCCAATTCCACCATCATTCACAACACTTTCGTTAATCAGGAGCCTATACATTTCACTAACAGTGTACTTTTTACCTTGATCTCCAATTCCTATTCTCACATCCAGCAATGTAACATCCGAAGGAGGAGGAACATTGTCGATTCTATTGTAGAGATCAGGAGGCATCCACCGCTTCAGCTCAACCCAATTCCAATCTCATGTTGTTGTACACAAATCACGGACAGAGGCCGACTCTAACTGTTGCGGAATATTAAGGCATAAGTCTTTAATTCTAATGCTAGGATCAATCCACCTGTCGTCCCAAGCCTTGATTAAGTTACCACTTTCAATCTGCCAAAAACAACAATCATTCATGGATTCCCAATTTTTTAGTGATGTTCTTCCAGAAGCTGGAGTTAGTGGATTTCATAATAGGGTTACGCCCCTCATTTCCTCTATTATACTTGCCCCACAGAACATTGCTCCAAAGATCATCAGTGTGTTTCTGTTATTTTCATCCCATTTTGAGTAAGCAAGCTTTATTCATCATATCTAATCTCCTGATTCCAAGACCACCTGCACATTTCGGAGTTGTGATAATTTGCCAATTAATAGCATGGAACTTCTTGCTTCCTTCCGATTCGCCCCATATGAAATTCCTTTGAAGTTTGTGAATACGATCCACACAATATTTAGGGAGGATATTTGTCATTATATGATACAAAGGCAGGGCCTCTATAACACTCTTGGCCAAAGTGACTCGACCCGCAAAAGCCAAGTGATTAGCTTTCCAATTTGTTAACTTGGCACTAACTTGGTCAATTATATATTGGAATTCAGCTTTCTTGGGAGCCTTACCAGTCAAGGGGACGCCAAGGTACTTTCCAAGAGAGTTCGTTTCCGTAAAACCCAATATTCTCACCATCTCCACGCGCTGGTTCTTGCTCACATTTTTGGAGAAGAAAATTTGCGTCTTTTCTTGGCTCACTTCTTGACCGGACATCATGAAAAATTTGTTGAGAGTGTTCACCATACACTGCAGCTGCTCAGAAGAAGCTTCACCAAATAAGAGGAGGAGGTCGTCATCAAACATAAGATGCGAAATTTGAGGGCCTCTTCTTCCAACTTTAATGGCTTTCCAATCGCCCTCATCAACAGCTTGGGAAATTAGATGAGACAATTTGTCAATGCATAAGACAAAGAGGTATAGAGATATAGGATCTCCTTATCTTATGCCCCTTTTGGGTCGAAAATAATCAGAATTAACGCCATTCCACTTAATGTTAGTTTCCACATTGCTGACACCATGCATGATGAGGTTTATCAGCGTAGGGGGAAATTGTATTTCTTCAAGAATTCGCCAAATAAAATCCCAACTAAGCTTGTCGTAGGCTTTAGATAAATCCACTTTAATAGCAACGTAACCTCTCTTGCCCTTAGATTTGTTCATAGAATGCACTATCTCTTGAGCCACCACGATGTTTTCATGAATACTCCTCCCAGGAATGAAGCCCGACTGATAAGGTGACACAATAGTCGCTAATCTGTCTCTAATTCTGTTTGCAATAGTTTTACTGATAATTTTGTATAAAACATTGCACACAGAAATAGGTCTGAAATGAGTAATGATATCTTGGTTTTGGATTTTAGGTATGAGGCATATGTCAGTTTGGTTTATTTCCACCAACTTTCTTGGGTTGCTCCATATACTCTTGACATAATCACACATACTACTCCCCACTAAATGCCATGCGTTTTGGTAGAAGCCTACTGGAAATGCATCAGGGCCTGGTGCCTTCCAGGGTCCCATACTGAATACAACTATCTTTATTTCATCATCTGCGATCTCATAATCCATGTCACTCCTGCTCTCGTTGGCAATATGAGGGAAGGAGTATTTGGTTTGTTCCCAATATTGACTCGTATCATTCATCTCAAACAGCCTAGTATAATGATCTTTAAATAATTTTCGAATCTCAACTTCGTCCTCAATCCACTCTCCATCATTATTCTTTATGGTAATCACCTTGTTCCGCCATCTTCTTTGGATGTCCTTTAAGTGATAATATGTGGTGTTCCTATCCCCATCAATGAGCCACTTAGACCTTGACCGTTGAAACCACATGAGCTCTTCCTTCTTTAGAATCTCACTCATCTCAATTTGAAGTTTCTTTTCAAGACTCTTAAAACCTCCATACGAGTTGTTGGATTGAAGCTGTTTCTGAATACCCTCAAGCCTACTCATGATCATATTCTCTTGCCTAATAACTTGTTGAAAGGTGTGGAAATTCCAGACCTTAACTCCTTCCTTCACATTCTGCAGGTTACCAACCACATTTGTGTTGAGTCTCCAGTTAGCCTTCAGCATGTTTTGGTAATCTGCTTCAGTGATCCAAGCACTCTCAAACCAGAAGTTTGGTTCATATGTTCCTCAAAATTTGCCCATTGTACAGACGAGAATAGGATGATGATCCGAATAGTCAAGTCTGGCTAACACTTTAACTACGCCATCAGCAAATCCCAGTCTCCATAAGTCATTGCACAGAGCTCGATCCAACCTCTCGTATATGCGTTGTCCGCCTCTATAAATGGGACCTTGCCAAGTAAATTTCAGGCCAACCGCTCCCATATCCATGAGGTTGCAACTCTCAATGTTTTTCTTGAATTTGATACACTTGTTGTTCGATACTACTCCTCCTCCGTTTTTTTTTCATGAGAATAGGTAATATCATTAAAGTCACCAGCAAGAAGCCAAGGACCCTTCATGTTTTTACTGATTTCACGCAGGTCATCCCACACCATCCTTCTATTCTCCACATTAGGGCTCCATTAATAGGTGTAAAGTACCATAGAGGACCTTTGTCATACTGCATGCTCATATGGATGAATTGAAACTTTTTCTGGACAATTTGAACCTGGACTTCCGCCTTCTTCCAAGCAACACAAATACCTCCAGCAAAACCTTGGTTTTCAGTAGCTAAAAAACCATCAAACCCAAGTTTGCTCATAGTCTTGTGCAACTTATTAGGGTCACATCTAGTCTGTTCAATGACAAGCATTACATGCTTATACTTACTAATATATTGTTTACAATATTGATAAAAGCTTGTGTTGGCTGCACCCCAGCAATTCCACACAAATATGTCTTTTTGCCCAATCATCATTAAACACAAACTGAGAGCAACGAAAATAAGAGCCAGAAAAATCTTGCTACTATGGAATATCTCCCACAACATCCATATTACCCTCACCCGGAATTGGGTATGACTTCAAAGTTTCATGAGTAGTATTTTCCTCCATATTACTACTAGTGGAGGGTTCCACATTTTTGTCAAACTTACTTAGAAAGCTTGATTCCGTGTGATTCATAGATTTCGGTTCCTGATATGTTGTTAATTCTAAGATTGGACCCTTGAGAGTAATTCCTTTAGGGCCCCTGTCAACAGTAGGCGGATCTTTATTGTTGTTTTTGGAAGTATCCAATTTGTGTCCCTCAATGGAGACATTGGTAAGAGATGTGATGATTTCCTCTGCTCCCTTGTCTCCCATAAACTCAGCAATGTGTCGAGTCCATTTTCTGTTTGTGCCAGAGGTTTTACTTTTAAAAACAGTTCCTTGGATAACTACCACACTCTTGTCTCGAGATTCCTTATTTGTTGAAATTTTTGTCCTCTATTTAATTCTGGTTCCCATGTTGTCTTTTTTCCTTTCACCCCCCAAAGATATAACATGTGTCATGTTATCACTAGTATTTTTACTATTAGTATATGTGCTGATGGGGTCGCTATTTTCCACTTCTTTACCTTTTTTGCTCCTGTTTCCTACCTTCACATGGCTAGGAGTTTTATTAGCCAACGAAAACTGTTGTTTTGCATGTTGTGGTCCCCAGCATGCATCTCCTTTTCATATCCAGGAATATCTTCATAATTAGGCAAGGGAACATGATTTTCTTCATTCAATAGTGCATTTAAAGCATTGAATCTTGATCCCGATTCTACGGTGCCCACAATAACTTTGGCAATTTGTTTTCCATTTTTGTTGCCTACCATCTCTCCGCTCGCCAGAAACCTGCTGCTGTCGCCGGACTTGCTCCTGCGAATTATTTGGACTACATTCCAAGGCCCATCGCTTGTATTTGCCTCACCATGATGCGCTTTCTTTCCTCCCACATCCTCCATGCTATCCCGCTGGGAACTTCGCTCTGGACAACCTTCCCTGTAATGACCGAATCTACCACAATGGACACATAGAAGATGTAATCCTTTGTATTCAATCTTATACTTTTGACCTTTTATCTTGAATTGAGCCAATAAAGGATTAGAGAGATCCACCTCAACACAAAGCCTAGCATACTTCCCTCTTTCTTGTAGTAACGTATTTTTGTCCACCTTCACAGTCTTGCATGTCCTATTTCCCATAAATTTCAGCACTCGGGGATCATAGTATTCAATAGGCAAGCCTGCAGTTCTGACCCACACTGGGTGAAAATCCGGACTACATTCCTTGACTGTCAAATAATGGTCATAAACAAACCAATGACCATTTTCCAAGGCTGCATTACGATCATCATCATTCGTGAAAGTTACCAAGAAGTACTCATTACTCAAGTCAATAATATTGATGACTCCTCTCCTCAACTACATTTGTTTTTGCCTTGTTTCCAAGGCCTTAAAGCCTATTCTCCTCCCCAGAAATTTGACTATCACTCCTTTCTTCCATGGCCTATGCATCTGCATCTCTTCATACTTCGAGAATATAAATTTTGGACAAGCATAATTCCCTTCTAAGTGTTCTTCCACTATCATGTTCTCCAGTAAGCTCTCCAGATCTGGATCTTCTGTCTCAAAGTCCTCGCCTTCGTCCTCCATGTCATTATCAAGACTCCCCATGACCATATCTTTGTAGGTTAAGCCTCCTGGAGTTTCAACAACAATCTCAGTATCTATTTCGTTGTCAAGATTCTCCACTGCTGTATCCACCATGATTGCTGGAAGTTCTGCTTTGTTTTTAACTTTTTTGGTGTCTCGATCCTTCAGATCATCATCCTCCATGATGCCGCCACAGTGCTCTGAAGTTTGCCCTAACATTTTTTTTTCAATGTGACTTTATTATTATTGTTTTAAATGTAATCACACTTTTTTTGTGTATATATACAAATAAAAATGAATATTTTTGAGCCACACTTAAAAATTAATCACAAATTAATTATTTAATTATTTAAATTTTTTAATAAAAATGAAAGTTTTTAAAATATACAACTCATAATTTTTATTAAATAAACTAATTAATTTTTTCTTCATATTATTCATATAAAAATAATAACTAATAAACATATAAAATGAGTTCAGACAATATGTGTCATTAAGAGTGTTAGAGATGCACTTTAAATTAGTTTTGAGATAAATTTTTATTCGATCCAAACATATATTTGTTTGCAATTTATTTGTTGTCAAAATAATATATAAATTTGAAAAAATTATCCATTTCCAGTGTCAAGTATGTAACACTTTAGTTTTCTATTCAAGTTAGAACCACGACATCATTAAATCAATTGTGATTCGAAATTCAATTAAATGAATTAAATATTTTACAGAAAAATAAAACAATTAAAATAATTTAAGTATAACGTTTTACACTTTAATAATTTAATAATTAATAATTTGAATTATTTTATATCTTTTGAATAATAATAAATATTAAAATCAGAATAATATTATTATTATTTATAAAATTTACACAAACAATAATTACTTAAATTATTTGTTTTTAATATATATTTCTATAAAAATAATTATAATACATCAATTATAAATTTTTCACTTAAATATATTCATGTTATTTGTTAAAAATGAGTAATCAAAGTTTTCGTTAGAGCATATTGTTCATAAATGAAACAATTGTTTGTATTTATTAATTGATTTAATTTTATTTTTTATACCTTTTAAATAAAAGAGTAAATAATTATGACATAATAATCAAAATATCTATTGTCTATCTATTATCAATCTATTAAAAGTAAAGTACCTGGAAATTCCAAGTCTAACCTTTTGATTAAATGTTATAACTTTTCTTATTCCAAGGGTATAATAGACTAATCACCACTATGCTGTTACCATATTCATTTGGCATTTAATTTTGCTGACATGTCAATCTATCATAATTTTACACTATTTTTTATTTATTTGATTTATTAATTTGAATTCTAATGTTTGACTCACGGTTAATGAGGAAGGAATTGGAATGGCCAAATTAGATCTATTATAATTAAATGGAATATTATTCATTGCATGATTTAAAAATACCCACTATTTATCATTACATTAAATGTATATTATTGGAATTAGAATGAATTATTTTGATATTCCAAGATATCACAACTTCCCATGTTTTCAGTTACCCTATATATAGCCATTCTAAACCCTTACTCTTACACTCCTCAATCTTCTTCATTCTCCATTATTTTCAAAAGGTTACGTATTATCAATGGCGCGACCGATATCAACGACTCAAACATTTAATTTTGTTGACATGTCAATCTATCATAATTTTACACTATTTTTTATTTATTTATTTGATTTATTAATTTATTTTATTTATATTTGAATTCCAATTCCAATGTTTCATTCACGGTTAATTTATTTATATTTGAATTCCAGGAAAGGCTATTCTTGCTTCAACCATTGTTACCCTGATTTCTATATTTGTTTAATCTTCGTTTTGATTTGTTTAGTTATTTTGTTAAAGTTAATATTGAGGTTTCAAATTAGGCCTAAAAACATTGGCAGGAACATAGTGTATGGTGTGCTAGATTTATTTTAATAGAAAAGTCAATTTCTAATTGATTTATGATGGCATTATTTTGATTTATTAGAATATTTGTTTTCTGCATTATTTATTTGATTATTATCTAATTCATGCAAAAAACATATATCATAATTTGTTTAATTAAATATGATTTTAACTAAAAGATAAAATCAAAAGAAATTTTGAAAATAAAAGCCAATATCATTCTATTTTATTTAAATATGTGGTGGATTGATTGTCATTATAAAATTATTTTACACTTATTTTTTTCTATTTATAAAAACTTAAATAATCTTTTTTCTTTCCATTGGTAAAAAAATTTAAATATTACAATAATATATAATAATACAAAGAGCAATATATGAAAAACGTTTAAATGGAAAACTATATATATCGCAAAGAAAAAATTCGTTTCTATAAATAAAACATTTCTATAAGATAACTATTAACTTTTTTTTCAGAACATAAATATTTATTTGAAAATATATGCACATTAATAAATATATGGTAAAATACAAAGACGAAATTATATATATATTTTCTATTTACAATATATTCAATTGAATCTACCCTACACACCATGTACATCTTAAAAATCATATAAATTATGATTTATGATTTATTCTAAAATGATCACATAAATTTAGTGATAGTCCATCTCCAAATCCAAGGAATCTGAAATTTAGTGAAGAAAAGAAATGGACATTGTCCAGTTATCAAATTTGAGGAAAAGGAGATTCCATTTGTTCTAGGGGAAAAGGAGATTCCATTTTTTCTCCTCTGATATTTTCCCAAGGTTTTTGTAGGACTAGGAGTTCGTCTTGTTTTATGAAAACCAACTCTTCTTTTTGTTTTTTTATAAAATAACTAATGAACCATTTGACAAAGGGAATGAAATCTTGATTCACCGACATTTGAGTATAGTACTCATCTTTAAAAAAATTTAATACTGGAGTAGAAAAAGTTTTAAAAAACCATTTTCTAAATTGAGTGTATCTTTCATGATGAAACTCATCATTGACGAGGTTTCTTAAGTTACTTCCTGGAGAATAATCTAACATTATAATGGGAAGTCCATATCTGAGGGAGTAGGTGATTCTACTTTTGGTTTTTGATATATTCCATGTGGAATTTTGTTTTCACTTAGTCTTATGTTTTCGACTACTTCTATTTCTTCTCTTAATTGAGAAGTTGAAGGTCTAGATAATTGGCTAGAGCAATAAAACTCATTTATAGAATTCATGAATGTCTTCCACATAGATCCGGTATTCTAATCATTCTTTAGAACTAAAGTTTATCTCCAAGTCTCCTTCATTAGACCGGATTATTTGATCAACTTCTTTATTAAGGACAGTTCGTGTTCTAAGGCTCGAGGAAGATTCCGTGTTTCGGAAAATTAATTTCATCCCATTTTAGCAACCTATTAGTTGCAACATTAGAAGTTAACAAATTAGTTTGCACTAAAGTAGTGGTTCCGGAAATGATATATGTCTAGCTTTAGGGTTTAAAGTGGTAAGAACTTTGTAATAAACCCCGTAACATATAGCCATGATTTCACTACAGATTTAAAATTGTAACCATTGGTATGAATGGTTAATTGAAGAGCGTCTAATAAATTTTTATCGACATAGATAAGCTTATATTGGGAGAGACATCAAAGTAAACTGGTCCATGACATGACTTGTCTCAATTAAAACTAAAGATTGTTTAAAATCCTTACATCTACCATCTCTAATATATCCCGGGATGCTAGTATTTAATCCTAGCAAAGTCAAAGGTTTAACAAAGAATTTGTATTAAACCAACATGAATATAATTATAATTTTTAAAAGGAAGTAAATCCTTTTTGTTAAAAGTTTGATTGTTTGAGTACTTTCGAAATTTGAATAGTTTGTTCTAAGCTTTTATCATGAGCGAGATAATAAATCTATTTTACCAAATTTATAAATTTGGTTTGAAGGTACTTGATGGAATTGTCCATTTGTTAAGTTTATCCAAATTTTTGGATATTCCATAAGTTCTTCATGTTTAATCAAATTATTTTGATGATTATCATCATCGAATCCATAAATATAGCTAAGGATGTTGTGGTGATTAGCTATTTTAGATAAAACTAAGTAAGTAAATTGAACTCTTAATTTTAATACAAATATATCTAGGCAACAATTAAAAAGTCATCTTTGCAAACAACAACGTTGTTTAACTATCAACCCTAAGGGATAGAAGGATCTCTCCTAAATCAAAGATGTCCAATATTTTTTAGCAAAAATTTTTCTTTTTAAATACATCTTTACACTTCCTTCACTCTGGAAAAAACGATGATTATTAGAAAACACTAAAAAACATCTTTAGTTTTTTATAAAAACTCTTTTTACTTGTTGCCCTAATAAATATATATTAATATTAAGAGAAGAATCTACATACTTAGTTTCTTCTAAGTTACCTAACCTTCCACAACAAAAAATTTAGCCACTAATTGTCATAACAATTAGTTTAGAAAATTAAATATATACCTTAGTTGGTAACCAGGTGATGATACCAAAATGCACAATCAGCGGAGCAGGATCGGAATTCAAGATGGTTTTGTTGATATAATTAAAGAGGAGTAAAGGAAGACAAAGTATATAAACAGAAGATAGTATAAAATTTTGCGTACTTCTAAAAGAAAATAAGGTCCCTATTTATAGGGATACAAAGGCTTATTGATAAAGCCGGTACAAGCTACTTATGATAGCCGGTTATAAAAAACAAATGAAGTATTATTGTCGGGTACACAGTGGGCCCCATCGACACAATTGTTCGCGTTAAAAGGTGACGCGCCTGAGGATGCGAACGTGAGTTCGGATCTTCCGGTACGCAACGATTTAAATCTTTTGATTTGTTTATAAAGATGCCGCGAGCATCAAGCTTTATTATTTTCAACACAAGAAAGATGATTTGATGATTATGAAAAGGGAAAGTGAAATACCCTCAATTGATATTGGTATGCGTAACGACTAGCGCAAACTAGACATAACGCATTGGGGAGATTCGAGTAAGGGGATTGGTATATAAAGGAATAGATGGAGCACCCTAAATATATGTAGTTATCTACTTTATATATGAATATATTTGATATGTTTGTATGTTTTAATTGCTATTTCTATGATTGGGAAAGTTTCTCCTTTGGGATTTTAAGAAACAGATTATGTGGGATTCTAGGTTTTGTTATTATTGTGCTCGCAAAGATCCGTGGATCTTCTCGCATACATATCCCTAGTGGGAATCGAGCATTTGTAGCTCGGATCTCTGTGGTTCTATGGTTTGTTTGGTCCGAGAGAGATAGAAATTTGCTCGGCAAGGATGAGACCTTGTGCCTACGTATTCTCAAAAGGATGTTGAGAAAGTCGAGCAATCGTAGTTCCCACTTATGCTAGTGGAAAGCAACGGATGTTAGTAAGAGATGACAAATGTCATCTTAATGAAAAATGTATCTAATCTATTTCATCACATACATTTTGAAAAGTTTGATTGATTAAAATCTTTCGTAAGTATTAGGTGTTTTGCTTGAGTGTACAAGCGTTACCACTTACATGTTTAAGAAAGATGTTTGAAAAAGATGATTGATTCTTTTAACTGTAAGTATTGGGTGTTTTGCTTGAGTATACAAGCGTTACCACTTACAATTAATAGATGTTTTTTGTTTGAAAAGAGTTTAAAAAGTTTTGAAAAGTTTTTGACTGTATGTGATGTAATGGATGAGATACTTCTTCCATAGAGATGATAGATGTCTAAATCTCGAGGAGAAATTGATTGGATTAAAGGGATGCTTTTAAGAAGCCCATGGGTCCTTGTATTATTAGCCCAAGAGGAGGCATTCTGAGGGTCATCGAGGGTCATCGAGGGTCCTTGTATGAAGCTCAAGAGGAAGCTATAGGGTATGGCTGTCTTTGGCTTGAAAGGGATTTCACCGAGAAACCATCCTTTTCTGAATAAGAGCAACTTCACCGGGAAATTTTACTCATTGGGGAATTTGAAAGTGATTTCACCGGGAAACCATCCTTTCAGGGTTCTATCTTAGTGGGTGATTCTTTGTATTGGAAGCCCAATAGGAGGTCATAAGAGATTTCCTGTCTCTTTCATTGTATGATGCCCAAGAGAAGGCTAAACTCAATGAGGAGTTCTTTTGAACGAAGCCCAAGAGGAGGCTGACTCAACAGGGGAGTGTTGTCTTATACGAAGCCTAAGCGGAGGCTAACTCTGTGGGGAGAGTTTCTTTGTACAAAGCCCAAGAGAAGGTGACCCATGCCGGGATAAGTTATCTTGTATGAAGCCCAAGCGAGGCTAAACTCAACTGGTGATGAGTTGTCTTGTATGAAGCCCAAGCGGAGGCTAAACTCGGAAACCTATTGATTAGTCTATTTTTATGTTATTTATTAGACATTTTGTATAAACAGTGTGTGTGATATGTATTCACGTGAGTTTATGAAGGAAATATAAACAATGCATGATGTTTATTTACAGTTTATGGAATATAAACAAGTGTCGTGAAACGAACGTTTGAAACGAGCGCAACTTGATTATTCACAAGTTTGTACTGTACAAGGAAATGAATATGTACACGAACGAGTTTTTATGTACGACAAAGATGGATGTACATAGGAGGGGGACTTACAGAAGGAGGCCCATTGATTTGAAAGCGCTTCACGGAATAATGCTCCTTTCAATACCAATGGTATTCGTAAAATGCAGATGAAAGAAATGATTGATCAAAGTTTATCTCAGAAAAGTATTTTCAAAGAAAGAGTATCTCATATATGCGATAAAGGTTTTGAAAAGAAGTATCCGTGTTATGTACGATAAAAGGTTTTGAAAAGAAGTATCATGTTATGTACATAAAAAGTTGTATGTGTTTGAAAGTTTTGATATGTACAAAGAAATATTATGTACATAAAAGAATGTTATGGGACTTACACGTGATGGAGGCCCATTGGTCAAAAGAAATTTCGCCTTAAGAAACCTTCCTTTAGAACCAATGGATTCACAGATAGACAAACGAATGAAAACAAACGAAAGAAATTTGTTTATGTTTGAATATTAACAATGATAATTTGAGTATGTACAAGTAAAACTAAATATGTACATAAAGGATTGGGACTTACACCATAAGGGTGGCCCATGATCGATCGAGAAATTCGAGAGAGAACGAATTTGTTTTATCGTTTTAAATCGGATTGATCATGATAAAATATGCAAGTTTGATGAAATGTTTTGAAAAATGATTTGAAATTGTTTTGAAATGTGAGGTTCATTTATGAGAAGTTTTGAAAAATCGAAGTCGAAAACTTGAAAAATTCACCTTTAAGGAGGTTTGAAAAGTGTTCGAACGCCCGATTAAAAATTAATCGATGAAAATATTTTTGGATTTTTTTGACATAATCATAAAATATATATATTAAATGACAAGTGTGCAAAAAATCATCTCAAAATGAGAAGTTTTGATTGGTTAAAAAAATTGTTGAAGTTTGATAAAAAAAACATGAAAATATGACAAGTTTGTAAAAAATTTGGTCTTGCTGGGTTTTGAACCCATGACCTTGAGGTGGGGCACGTGGCAGAAAGAACTTAGAGGCAAGCAAACAACCACTAGGCCAAACGCGTTTGAGGTGTTAGTGGATTAAAACACGCGTTGATGTAAGATTGGTTCATTTAAAAATTTGAAAACGAAGAACACATGAACACGCGCGAATTTTCTGGGTTTGTGTTTTGATTTTCAGAATCACGAATTCAACCTAAAATCTTTGTTTCTCAACCAAATTGAGTAAAATAAACATCAAACTTGATCGGTTTTGCACCACGAATATGAATATGCTTGTTAATTTCATTTATTTTAAGCCTATCATGATTTTGGTTCGAAGAACACTTATGAACCCTAATCTGAAAAACTTAAATTAAATGATGTATTGTTCATGATTGTTTGATTTTATTGAGGGCTAATGGTCGTTTTCAGTGCAGAAAGAGAATGGCCAAGAGCTTTTGTCAAAAGATTCAAAGAGTTATGAGAACCAAGTTCGTGTTCATACCTGGAAAAGTGAAGATCGAAAACGATGCTAGAGTGTTTCCAGTGGTTGTTTCTTGATCACTTAAGCTTCATCGGCATGTATGGATGCTGTTAGGATAGCTTGCTTGCTTTGAACTTGCTCCAATCTCTCCACTCAAGTCAACCTGCAGTCAGCTTAACAAGGAACTCGAAATTGATGTTAATGGAGTTACAGATTGTTGTGATTGATCTGCATCATGTCTATGATGTATATGGATCGTGTTTGAATCATTAGAACAACAATTGATCAAGCCAAACCGAAATTCAATTATAAGGCGCTTTTGAAGTTTTGAAAAGATGAAAAGTGAAAACTGATTTTAACTTGATTTCAGTTTGATTTTAAATTTGGAACAAGTTTAATTATGATCATGAAACATGTTGGACACCAAATTTCATCATGTTTTCATGGGATTTTGAAAAATGCTATGTTTGGCAATCTTGCTCTATGATACTTGATTTTCAAGAAAGTGGAAAGAAAGCTTGTATTTGTGAAGCTTTGGTGTGTATTTGAACTTGAAATGGGAGCTATTTATAGGCAAGAGGTTCTGAATTGTTAGGCAACAAGGACATGGCAATTGGATATTCAAAGAAAGCTTAAGGGGCAAGAATGACAATTTACCAAAAAAGGAAACTTCCTTTTTTCACCATGTGCTATATTTTTACATTTTGATCCAATCTTCAATCATCACTTCTCACTGATGTTTATCAGTTTGATGACTCAATTTGGCAAGGTGGCAAGGTTGAATTACTTCTTGGTGAAGAAAACTCAAAAATGACCTATAATTGAAGTTGTGATCTTTGAAAAACAAGTTTCATGGAGCCTTATATTTCAATTTCAAAAGTATAGCTAGACTCCATAGATTTGAGAGTTCTTGGACATTTTGGAAAGATCTTTCCACAAGCTACAACTTTCATGTTTTGAGTTTTTTCAAATTCCAATTGGAACTTGGTGAAAAAATGGCTTGAAGTTTGGAAAAAATGAGAAATTTCAACACTTAGAAAAATTTCTAAGTATGAAAACTTTTGACTTTTTGTTGACTTTTCCAATTTCTTTGATTTTTTATGATCATGATGGATTATTTGAAGTATTTTGATGATGGAAAAAGTTTTGTTTTGAAAAATTTTGACCAAAAATCAAAGTTTGACTTTTCTGTGCAGATGAAATTTCATCAGATGTTTCTGAAAACGACTGATGAATTCTGTGAACCTCTGTGATGTTTGAATCTTGAAATTAGGTCAAGATGTTGTATCTAAGATATAATGACCAATCTCTATTCAAAAAAGTCAATCACTTCTCAAAAAATCAGAGAATGCCTATGTTCGACCAAAACCCTAATTGGTCGATCCTCGATTGATCTGTGAGAAAATTTGATATCTGAGGATTGAAAGTTGACGATTTGATCAAGATAGATCAAATGGAGTGAGAAAATCTCAAACCCTAATTGGTTAGCTCTTGAATCAGATGAAAATCTGATGAAACCCTAGTTTTGACCTGTGAGTGCTATACCCGATTAATGCTGTTTGAACTGTTAGTTGTGCAATAATGCAAATGTAAGGTGGTATATTAGGTCAAAATTTGGGGTATGACAACAATAACACATCACAAAATACAAAAACTTTTCTTATAAAAAGTAGAGCCTATTGCTATCTGTTAGCTGGCAATTTCGAAAAGGGTGAAATTGGCATAGACGAATAAAATATGTTTACTATCACCTGGAAAAGAGATTAATATTTGTTGGTGATAGGTGAACATAAGACCTTTTTGTTTCATAGAGAAAGGATTCTTCGATTGCCAATGGTGAGCGATATTTCGAACTAAAATCTTTAGTATTTTTTAGGATATGAAGAAATTCCTTTAATAAATATGTCAACATTGGAGCGGTCCAAACAAAGGATTAAAGTGAAATACGAATGGTTATAGAATTCGAATTTCGAATAGCCTCTGAAGTTTCGAATTTTAAATAAAAGGCGCCATTGTAAGGGACGCGTGGAGATTGGCGAACGAAGGAGACTTGCATGTCTTAAACGTGGCGCAATATTACAATAGGACCGTTAGGGTCAGAACATTATAAATAGATGTTTTCTATTAGATTTTAGGGGTGTTCGTTAGATGTACTAAAAATTTCTCAAATACTCAAATTACCGTGATCGAAAGGGAAACGAGTCAAGGAGATATCATGTACGTTAAGAACATCATGTTGTTTTATAATTTAAATGCCAGTTTATTATCATTTATTTCCAGTTTCCTGCACTTTTACCTTTAAAGTCTTTCGATTCTTTTCTTTTTATCTTTATTCCATTTGCCTTTAAACACTTGTTGTTCTAGAAACCTGTTTACTTTCAAACTTTTATTGTATTTCCCAGAAATTGTTACTTTTTAAGAGTGTCCTTACCTTTACATTCAATTGTCAATAATCAAGTTTAAGTTTGAAATCTTTACACAAACAGTCAGTATATTTCCATAGTCAACTTTAAGTAAGTGCTTTAAGAATCAATTGAAGATCATGGGTTTGAACATAAAAATCTATTATGACACATGTGTCCTAGGATCAATCTAGTCGATCCGTAAGTAACCAATAATAAATAGTAAAATTGGAAGACTAGCGGTTGTTTACGAGAAATCACCGTAAACAAATTGGCACACCTGGTGGGACGGTGTCATATTAGAAACCATTTATTAGAATTTTATGAACATTGCAAAATTTGTTTTTGGTATATGAACCTTCGAAGTGGTAAAATAAAAGATAATAATCTATATATACCTAGAAGACAACGTACCAAAACAATGACAAATACGACCAACCAAGATAGGGACAACCCTCTCAACAAGCGTCAGCTCATCGATGTCTCTAGTACTATCCACGTGGTTAGTTCGAACGCCCCATTTAATGACCATCCGCCATTTCAACTTTCCGCACGCAGAAGTCAACCATATTCGACTCCCACTAGGCCTCGTGTTTTGACCCTTTAAGGCCCGAGATCCACCGATGGGATGCCAACTTCGCTTATGGCGGTTACATAACGCACCCATTTTGTCCCCAAGGATCCGTTCAGAACGAACCATTTCCACAAACTCTCTTGGGAAAAACCAATGGCCTACCTTGACAACTAACAATCGCGTTTAGACAACGATGGATGCAAGAACCATGATATGGTAGGAGTTTTAGCCCCGAAATGAATGCTATTTTTGGTCCTTTAATTAATATAAATAGAACAAACCAAGAAAACACCCGGATGTCTAGGATAGCATTTCTTTGGTGCCCCGTGAGCGGGAGGCGTAATCCAGTGGTGATTCGAAAGAACCTACCATTGAACAAGTTCGACCCCATACGAGGGATCAAGAGAGAAACGAGGGCCAAGATTAAGGCAGACGTTCAAGAAGACCGGATCGAACAGCCTAGACCGTTAGTGGTTGTCATCAGGACCGTAATGCGAAATTGTCCATAGGGTCGAACGACAATTTAGTGGCGTAAAATAACCTAACCGCTATGATAGAAAGAATAATGGCCCAAAATGGTGGGATTTAGAAGGCCAAATTATACTTCTCCTATTGTAGGTTACATTCTACCGTAATTACCTGTGGGTTTCAAAGTCCCCAAATTTACAAAATTTCGGTGATACCGGTGAGTCGACGATAGAACACATAGCGAGATATTTGGGGCAGGATATATCAAATAACGAAAATCTTAGGATAAAATATTTTCCAAGTTCTTTGACAAAGCGTTACGTGGTTCACCACATTACCCCGGATACGTGGATACCTGGCCCTATTTGGAAAGACTCTTTCATGAGCAATTCTACATGGGCCAATCATCGAAAGAAGCGGCAAGCATTAAAAGAAAGTTTACGTAACCCATAGATGACTATCCAATAGATTCCGACTTTTAAAATCTAGATGTTTTACAAGAGTGCCCGAACATGAATTGGTCGAAAATGCAGTGGCCTAGATTATTCCATTCGAAAGAAACCGGATACCCAAGATATGGCCCAATTGGTCGATAGAGTTCGACAAGTCGAAAGGTTAAAAGCGGAAAAGGCTAGGGCTAGTAAGAATCATAAGAAAGAACGAATAGCCTATATAGGCGGAAGAAGAAAACATAGATGATTTCCATACAACCCCGCTCAAATAGATCTTCTTGAACTAAAAGAAGCACCCCCGCTTGCGAGTACGCTTCCTTCCAATGGAAAAGACACATCGAAAATGAGAAAATGAGAAATATCCTAAAAAAATACACTTCGATATAACTAAATGTGATGAAATCTTCGATTTGCTTGTTAAGGATGGCCGAATAGTTCCTCCGAACCTTAAGATTCCTCCATTGGAACAAAGGAAGAAGAGGGTTTTGTAAGTACCATAATTTCCTAGGTCATAAAACCTCACAATGCTTTCTTTCGTGGATTTGATACAATGCAATCAAGGATGGCAGTTGAAATTTGACAAGGAAAAACCCCATGAAAGTGGATACGGATCCATCGATGGCGGAAACCAACTTTGGAAATCAACATGATCCGAGAACAAGGTTAAAACAAACGTGGAGTTCGAGGAAGATGGAGGTTTCGTCCGGTTAAGAAAGGAACTACGATAACCTTTCAAAGGTGCTCAAGGCAAAACTAATGAAAGAGGCATACAGCACCGAGGGCCAAGATATTGTCGACAAAAATTTAACTAAACTTCAAGGTCTCGGGATGAAGTTCGAGAAGGTCGAATTCGATGACCCAATGGAGTAAACATGGTGGATTTCGAGCGCCCACCGAAATGCAAGAAGTGGAGCGATGCTTGAGAAAGAAAGAGAACAAAGAGGAAAGCTTGCCAAAGAAAGATGCAAACTGCGTGAGTACCTATTTCACCGTCATAAGAAGAACCAAGACAAGTTGTTGTGCCCAAGATGCAGCATCATCCAACCCCGTGATAGCTGAATTCGAAAGGGCCCGGAGGAGCGCACAAGAATTAATGGAGGCAAGACAATCGGTTATGTGGTATACCCTGTGATGAAAGCTCACTGAATTCATAGTTCGATGCCACAAGATTGGTACGTAATGTCCGATGTGTCCCAGATGCGCAGCTTTATGATAAAGGAATGTCCAAGCATTTGAAACAGCCCGCTCGTTTCGGTTGGGGCAAAGTGGAATCCCTTGAATAACGCCGGCGTAACCATGCAGAAGACGGCATCCTTATCCTAGGGAAGCAAGGAAGGTATCTTTCAAATTACCTGCAGAGATCCCTACTGATAGGTGGCTGCAAGCAAAGAATGACAAAGGAAGGGGCAAATGGCGCAGTTTCGACCAGGGCGGAAGAACTGCTATGGCATCTGAGGCTTTAATTCGAATAGAAGGAGGAAATCAGTGGAAAATTATAAAGGAAAACCCAATGTCGCGCTCAATGGCAACACAAGAAGGCGCGAAGGAGTCGAAGCCCATGGAAATTGGCGAGTCTAGCACTAACAATCCAAAGTCAAGCTCACCGGGGCAAACCCCAGATCCGTAAAGTTATTCTCACCAAAGAAGGAGGTCAAGAACCAAAGGAAGCGAAGAAGATCTAATGACGGATGATTTCGAGTCGAAGAGTCTTTCTTTAACGCCAATTGTAATGTTGTATCGCTTTACCTTGCGAGTTTGAACATAATAAGTATGGGTTGGAGAAAAGACGAAGAGGAAATGGCCAAACATAGGCGTTGTGTTACTATATAATGAATAACAACAAGAGCGTAACGCTTTTCGAAAGACCGACGAGGAATGAAGAATCATTTGAAACCTCATTCACCAAAGTGGAGCAACACGGCGTAAATAAACTTGTGGACTGCCAATTTAATGCCCGATTCATGCTAAGAAGGATAGGGATGCAGGATTCGACGCTCGACCTCATAACATGGTACTCTCCACGAAGGTAAAGTTGGTAACACAGGGTAATACAAGTGAATCTCACGGTTGGTTCCGACTAGGCCAACCATGTTCATGGTAATAGTGCAAGGCCAACTACAACATGCTACTTGGCGAATGGATCCACGGAATTGAGTTGTACCCTCTCAATGCATCAAAGACTAGTACTATGGAGAGAGGATGGAATAGTTGAAAATATAGCGGTATAGACGGATATTAATCACGTTGATAAGAGGAATTTTGACCGTAATATGGCCAACATTGGGCCATGCAACCCACCAAGAGTACCAACCAAATGAAAATGCCTACTATTCTCTAACACTTCGTCCCAATGGCTTGGATAAAAACTGATGTGGGATGGACAAAGTTGAAGAATAAGGTGAGAACGATCCGAACAACAAAAGGGTGTTATGACCAACTACTACCGCTTTCGCCTCGAGAATAAGAAAAGACTCTCAAAGCCGAGATACAAAACATGCCACCACCATAGACACTAAAACAAAAACAACGCAAAAGCAAGTCCCGAGGGCACCCATCTAACCCCACCCAATGAAGGACAAACGTCCACACCAATGGATCCGCTAGACGCTATCTATGATCAAGAGCCATTAGGTTTCAAAAGATCCAGGATCAACGAATGCCAAGATGTCGGCTCAAGACCCGAGGAAGTTAATATGGGGATGAAGTCGAAAAAGAGTAACGACATTAGTGCAATCCATTGAAGCATAAGGTGATCGAATTGCTCAAAGCAAATAAAGATTGTTTCGCACGATTACGACGAAATGCCGGTTTGAAAAGAGAACGGTGGAACATAGGCTTCCGATCAAGGATGGCAAGAAGCCCATCAGCCTAGAAGATTCGCACAAGAATCCTCTCAAGATCAAGGCGAATAGAACGATTGCTCCGCAAGTTTATCGTAACCACGAGGTACGCCGAATGGCTTGCTAATATTGTACCGTTATTAAGAAAATGGTTCTTTACGCATTTGCATAGATTTTAGGGACTTGAATCGCTACCCCAAAAGACGAATACTCTATGCCTATAGCGTAAATGTTAATTGATTCACGGTTATGAATACCGAGTATGCTAGACGGATATTCGCTATAATCGATTTTCATTGGAGGATGATGTCCCCGCCTTTCGATGCCCAGCGCTTTAGGCACATATGAATGGGTAGTAATGCCCTTTGGCTTAAAAAATGGGCAACATACCGAGAGAAATGAACACAATATTCCATGACTTTATCGAAACATTTATGCGGTTACATAGATGATATAGTGGTCAAATCGGTTTCGATGAGGATCATTTAAATCACCGATCGAATGAGGAAGCATGGCTTAAAATGAACCCTTAAGTGTGCCACGTGGGATTTCCTTGGCTTCGTGGTTCACAAGAAGGGCATCGAAATCAAACGAATAAAACAAAGGCCATCATGGAGACAAAGCCTCCTTCAACAAAGAAAGAACCGCAATCCCTTTTGGATAAAATCAACTTTCGAGGAGATTTATATCCAACTTGAGGGCGAACCCAAGCTTTCTCATTGCGCATAAATCGGACAATTTTGATTGGATCAACATCAAGAAGCATTTGAAAAATCAAGACTTACTTGATGCACCCTCCGATCTTAGCAGCCCTTCTAAAGATAGGCCAATGCGATTGTATATCTCGCCACCATAGGAAGCATGCCCTCAGAGAATGAAGATGGCATCGAAAGAGCCATTTACTATATTAGTAGAGTTTTAAATAATGCGAAACTAGGTACAATAGTATAGAAAACTATGTCTTTGCTTATATTTCTCGTGTACAAAACTCAAGTATTATATTAAACCGTTGATGTTTATGTTTCGTCTCACTTTGATGTCATTAAACATATGTTGTCAAAGCCAATCATGCAGATTGGTAAACCTTGGCACTCACCGAATATAATCGCTTTTAAGCCTTTACAAGTTATGAAAGGACAGTGGTTTATTTCATAGTGACCACTGTGAATGAGAATTTTGCATTAGATTATGAAACTCACCATGGAAATTATATTTCGATGGCTCAACACATAAAATGGAAGTGGTGTCGAATATGTATCATTTCGAAGGAATTCCAACAAAATTCAAGTATAAGTTGGAAGGCCCTTTATGTTCGAACAATGAATGAATATGAAGAACACTTGTCGGACTTGAAGCTTTGTTGGAATTGGGGCAATAAGAAATAAGAACTAGTCATCAAGCAAATAACCAAAGAATACAAGTGTATCAAGGAAAATTTGATCATGTTATTGCTAATCGATTAATCAAGAAATTTGAATATGTGGACTTAAAACACATTCCTAGAAGTGATAATCAAGAGGCAAATGACCGCTCAAATAGCCTGGATATAGGATATCAAAAGAAAACTTCAATACCTCATAGAAGCTGGGAAGAATAATGGCTACAAAGTTATCACCCTTAGATTTAGAAAATGCGAAATTAGGTTATGCAAACCAGAGGAATTCGAGGTTTTAACATAGATGCTTTAGCAGATCTGATTGCGGACCTATAGTAAACTATTTGAGAAATCCTTCAATAAATACAGAGGAAAGTCAAGTGTAGCATTGTCTTACGAGTGATCGGAATGAATTATTTAAGAAGACCTCGTATGAGTGCTACTCAAATGTTTAGGGAAAACGAAGCATATTTAGCCTTGTCTAATGTGCGTGGAGCATGGGCACATCAAGCAGCCACAAAATGAAATGGCTCTTGTTCGATATGGAATGTATTGGCCCACCTGCTCAAAGATTGCATAGAATTCGCCAAAGGTTGTGAAGAGTGTCAAGTCCATGCCGGCATTCAACATCCCAAGCGAGCTACATTCGATTGTTAAGCCTTGGCCTTCGGGATGGGCATTAGATTTGATTGGTGAAATTCGCCAACATCATCTAAAGGATGAAATATATTCTTGTAGGAATAGACTATTTCACAAAGTGGGTCAAGCGATTCCTTTAGTGAATGTAGACCAAGAAGCTATTATATTATAGAAGCAAGTAATATGATTTGGGATACCGAAAGTATCACAACAGATCAAGGTTCATTTCATGCAAGAGTTCGCACAAGAAATAGGATTCAAACTACTCACATCAACACCTTATTACGCCCAAGCAAACGGTGAACCAATAAAGTCATAATAGGTTTGATCAAGAAGCATATAGGTCGAAAACCAAGAAATTGGCACAAAACCTTAGATCAAGCTCTATGGGCATGTCGAACGCCTCCTAAGGAGGCAACGAATACCACTCTTCGACTTACATTTGGGCACGACGCGTGTTGCCAAATACATCTACAATCAATCCAAATCCGTAACAAATACCCATTGATCAATCGGGAGATGATGATGAATGAATTAGTGGATATAGATGAAGAAAGGCTACGTGCTTTAGAGGTTATGAGAAGGCGAAAGAAAGTAGCTAATAAGAGAGTTAAGAACAAGAAATTTTCAACCAATGATCCGTCCGAAAGTTATTTTGCCTATGGATAAGAAGAATAGAGTACTGGTAAATGGTCACCCCATTGGGAAGGACCCGTATTTTGAAAACATTTCGAATAATGCCTAGAGGAATTAGCGAAAGTAAGAATCTTAAGAGTAAACGGGAAATACTTAAAAAGGTATAAACCATACTTGCAGGAAATTCGAATTACTTCAAACTAAATAGATATTGAAGATGGAATAGAGCTAAGAGAGAGAGCCATGTAAATAACAAATATGAGTCATGTTCGAAATATAGGAATACATAAGAAAGTTTTTTTTTTAACATTTCCAAGAAGTAAAAGGAGCATCTCGTTTCAACCTAGCAAATTTGTTTTTGCACAAGTTGATTCTACATTGATTCGTGTGTTTGATCCTTTCAAGCTCTTCGATTTCTTGGCTTATACCTTCAGCCGTCTCCATCTGTTTAAGACTCTGTGAGATCAGATCTGCAAGCCCTAGATCATCAGCAGACTTCATAGTCGTTTGCAGAGTTCTCTGTTCACCTTTCGCAGCCGTGATTTTCTGTTTAAGCTCCTCAATCTGGGACTCCCAGAATAAGATAGACCGACCTAGAACATCGTGCCTATCTTTTGCTGCAATTTTCGCAGACTCTAAAGCTTCTGCCCTTTTAGTAAGCTCTGAAGTCTGGTCATAGGCGTTAGATAAAGCTTCTCGCTTGGTTCGAGTTTTAGCTCGATACCATGAAGCCCGATGTATGCGATTAACTTCATCAAGGAGGAGTTGCAAATCATAAATGATCTCAGCCACGTCAGAGGGGCAAATACTAAGATCTATTTGTGTCAAAAGATTCTTCATCGAAAAGTAAACCCCAGGGTTGTCTTGTAGGATGGTGAAGAAATCAACTTGAAAAATAGTAATATTAACCTCTTGAAGCGGTCAAGAGAAGTGAGGCGATCCTCTTTTGATTGACTCGAATCACTAGATGGAATCGTGCTCAAGAAGGACCACATTGAGATAGCATCAATTTGAGGTATTTTAAAGGATCATTCTTCTTCATCTCTTTTGCTCTTGAGAGGATGGAGGATTTGGCTTGACGAAGCGAAGAATTTCCATTTCGTTTCTCATCAGCCCTCTACCTCCATTCTCCCATCTTCACCTTCCGCTTGCATCCCTTCATCTTCGTTGTCACTTGCAAAATAGTGACTCAGCCGCTGTCTCCATCGATTTGACTAGCGAATCGCCCGGAGAAGAGTCACTAGGAATATCAATGATAGGGTTTCAACCCCAATGTTTGGTTCATTTACCCTCAAGTTCTCCACCAATGAAGGAGAAGTAGCCGGTGATCTAAGGTTTTACCAAGGGAGGCGGTTACTTGTTGATCTAAGCTTCAGTCTCCACAGGGTAGCCAGAGATGAACCTTTGTTTAAAGCATCCTCATTTGAGCCTTCCGGTTGAGGAGAAGGTACAGGGTTCGAATTTTGGATATTAGGAAGATTGACAGGAGCAGAAGGAATACTCTGCATAAAAAAGATCAGGGATCAGCGTGCTTTAAAGTTGTGTAAGTTCGCAACGAAAGGCATCGAAGTAACCTTTACCTTCTGTCTATCAGAAGTAGCATTGCTGCCAATTTGTTCTGAAGCAGGATTCTTCGAAGATAGAGGATTCGAAGAGACTTTAGATTTGGTTTGAGGAGCATTGGCAGGAACTTCTTTGCTAATGGACTTAGCGACTTGAGAAGCTTCACCAGATTGTGAAGGTTTTTTCTTCTTTTTCTTTTTGAGGATTGAGGTATCGTCGCTTTCCTGTGGTTCATCTTCTGGTCGAAGAGTTTCATGCTTTCGTTTCTTGGGGGACTTTGGGGGCAAGCCACTTGCCTGAAAGTGTGACTAAGATGATTAACCAATTTAGAAGAAGTTTCGAAAACAATAAAGAAGTAGACATTGAAATACCTTTTTCTTCTTCTTTTTTAAGGTGTTATCTGCCTCAGTGGGAAGATCTTCAGTGACAGTGGTGGGTACTTGTGAAGTTAAAGTTGAGCCTACTTTAGGCACTACCTTTTCCCTCTTCAAAGATTTCAAATCAATAGCTGAAAGGATTGAGATCAAGTTTAAAATAAGACAAAGTGAAAAATATGAGGAACTTCGATTTTCTTTTTTACCTTCGCATTCCGAGATTTATGAGACATGGTCGACAAGTCGTAGCGAAGGTGCCCTTTGAAGTTGTATAAATCATGTTTCGCCTGTAACCCTCGGCAAGTTTTTGGTATCATTTTCGCAGTAAAAAGATCCCTAAAATATAACCACCAGATATGGGGAAAAAGGCAAGAGCCACAAGTAGGCAAATTTGGAAATTTAGGTGGTTTATGCTTAAAAGCCCACCTACCTATCTTGATTTCACATAAGGAGGACATCGAATGGAAGTTGTTTTCAAATTTTTCTTTTAAAGTTTTTTGCATCGCAAATTCGATGTATGTCCATTGGATTATACACAACTTCAAAATATTTTTGAAAGCTCGAATTTCTTTGACATGAGTAAGCCTACCTTTCGGATGTTTTCCGCACAAGAGAAAAAGTTGTTGTTAATTGTTGTTGGATTTCGATGGTACCAAACATATTACTCGAATAATAGTCATCCACCAAGTATGGAAATCTCTTGTCTTGTAGAAGGAAGGGTAAAACAAACTAATGCGAACTCAAAGAAAATCTTTATGTTGTTTTTGCGATTTCAATTTCCTTGAAGGGTAAGGTACCCCTGACATATTCTCTTCTTGTCGAAAAGAGGTTCGGAAGGATCGACACAAACCAAACTGTCGAGCCAAAGTTGGGTGATAGGCAAGGATATGTGCTTGACTTTTGACAGGGTTATCCTTGAAGCAATCAATCTAGGGGTTAGAAAAGCTTTCGGATATCTCTTGTTTTTTCCAAAATAGCCTGCTCCAAAGCGGTGAACCAAGATGGTCCACAGTTTGTAACAAATGGGGCCATCAAGAATCACAATCATGTCTCTTGAAAAGATCATCATGTATTGAATGAAGCGGTTTTGAAGTTTTCTTTTCATCGCTTGAGTGAGTTTCAAGAATCTGTTCCCTCAATGCTACGACGCCACATCGATGTTCTTCATTAAACATTCCGAAGTTGACAAGGACGATTAAAGTAGCATTCACCGAGTTGCAACAACCAAAAGGGCCACCAGAGAAGATTTGTGCCGGCTTTGTAGGTTTTCACTTTCCATACAACAGCACCAATGCTTTCGTACAAGCTGGACAACATCAGTTCGCTGATGCAGACTTTTCGACCATGATGTAGTTGATTGGCTAAGGTAATGAATCTACTAGCCACTTGAAGGGATTTCTGCAGAAAACATATTTCGATAGCCATAATGCTAAGAAGGCTATGTGTTCAACGAGACTTCTTCCTCAGAATGGTAGAAAGCAATATATTTGGAGAAGTGGCATGCTTGAGCTCAAATTCAATGAGATTCTCGCGTCCTCATTAGGATCAAAAGTTTCTCAATAGGAGAGAGCCGTAATGGCTGCTATGTCAAAGAAAGTGGGTGTCACCATCCCACAAGGAAGATGGAACGTGTTGTAAGTACTGTCCCAGAAGTATAAAGAAGCCAACAAAAAGGGGTGGCTATAGCTAAAACCTAATTTGGACATTTGAATCAAATTAAGGATACCTAAGCTTTCCCATTCCCGAGACTTCTTGTTTTCAATCTTGCAAGCCAATTTTGATATGACCGGTCGATGTAGGGCAAGAACGGAAGGGTTTGAAGTTAACAGTAACGTAATCTAGGTTAAAAGGGTCTCTTTTTAGTGCCATTGTTATACCTTCACTGGTTCCTTCTAGGGTTTTGGGCAATTTGGCAGCAGAGTCCTCACCCTTAAGATTCAAGGGTACAGACTTATTAAAAATAGGTTTTGTTAAAAAATAGGCGGGAAAGAATCCCTTCGTCTTCGCTAAACGCTCTGTGGAAATCAGAGGACCCATTACTCCTAAGATTTTATCAAAAACAATGGTAGGGATGATTACCTGAGAAGCATAAATCGCTTTTTGCTCCGGGGTCATTTTGGGAGTAGAGATAAACTCTTGGTTACCAGTTAATGATCTTGCCCTGGTTTTCAATGAATCCGCTATCTTTGGATTTCCATTTCTTGGAAGCGATTCTGGCATTGTTGAGAAGACATGGTGAGATGAAAAGCCTTTTTGATGGAAAAAATCTAGTTTGTTCAAAGAACTGAAGAGTAGAAAAATCTGATTTTTTTTGAAAGCTAAGAGGGTTTTTGGAAAAGTTCAGAATGAAGAAGATGAAGTGTTTTTATAGCTTCCTCAGCGGTTGGAAAATTTTTTGACCTTTGGTAAGTAGTGGGACACGTGTAATCATTTTATTGGAGAGGAGAAAAGTGAACTTTTTCAACTTCCTAAGAGGTGACGTGTTGTTACCTAAGAAATGATGTGTTGTCACTAATTACTATCATTAAACTGCCATGATGGCACGTTTAAGTGTGCTGATTAGACATATGCAGAAAGTTATATACCTACTCTGACGTCATGTACAGTGTGATCATCATTACTATATCGAAATTGCATGAGATATCCAAGAACAAGTATTTCTCTATCTATCGAAATAAATGTTCTTGAGGGCAATTGTTAGTGGCAATTTCGAAAAGGGTGAAATTGGCATAGACGAATAAAATATGTTTACTATCACCTGGAAAAGAGATTAATATTTGTTGGTGATAGGTGAACATAAGACCTTTTTGTTTCATAGAGAAAGGATTCTTCGATTGCCAATGGTGAGCGATATTTCGAACTAAAATCTTTAGTATTTTTTAGGATATGAAGAAATTCCTTTAATAAATATGTCAACATTGGAGCGGTCCAAACAAAGGATTAAAGTGAAATACGAATGGTTATAGAATTCGAATTTCCGAATAGCCTCTGAAGTTTCGAATTTTAAATAAAAGGCGCCATTGTAAGGGACGCGTGGAGATTGGCGAACGAAGGAGACTTGCATGTCTTAAACGTGGCGCAATATTACAATAGGACCGTTAGGGTCAGAACATTATAAATAGATGTTTTCTATTAGATTTTAGGGGTGTTCGTTAGATGTACTAAAAATTTCTCAAATACTCAAATTACCGTGATCGAAAGGGAAACGAGTCAAGGAGATATCATGTACGTTAAGAACATCATGTTGTTTTATAATTTAAATGCCAGTTTATTATCATTTATTTCCAGTTTCCTGCACTTTTACCTTTAAAGTCTTTCGATTCTTTTCTTTTTATCTTTATTCCATTTGCCTTTAAACACTTGTTGTTCTAGAAACCTGTTTACTTTCAAACTTTTATTGTATTTCCCAGAAATTGTTACTTTTTAAGAGTGTCCTTACCTTTACATTCAATTGTCAATAATCAAGTTTAAGTTTGAAATCTTTACACAAACAGTCAGTATATTTCCATAGTCAACTTTAAGTAAGTGCTTTAAGAATCAATTGAAGATCATGGGTTTGAACATAAAAATCTATTATGACACATGTGTCCTAGGATCAATCTAGTCGATCCTGTAAGTAACCAATAATAAATAGTAAAAATTGGAAGACTAGCGGTTGTTTACGAGAAATCACCGTAAACACTATCTACCTAGATAAGATTCTTATCTTCTTTGTCTTTTAACTTTTGGTCTTTCCAAGATAAGATTCTTTCTTATCTTTGTTTTATTCATTATTGTTGCTCTTGTCTTGTCTTCAAGATAAGATTCTCGCTTATCTTTGCATTGTTACTTTGCCTTGGCTTTCTCTTTAGCTTTTTGAGCCATAGCTTGAATCATAGCATCCCAAAAATCTTCAGCTGTAGGGTCATCATTTTGAGCCTCACCAGCTAATCCTTCAAAGGTATTGGAATCCATTGATCCCATAGAAGAACTGGTCTTCATAGACTGAACATCATCTCTTGAAGCTTGGGATTGAAAAGTATTGAAGAATTGAGTCTTCATATGATCTAGAGTTCTGATCATAATTTCTTCTTCTGATTCATTAGGATACTTTCTTTGGAAGAAATTCTTCAAGCTTCCCATAGACAATTGTTCAGAACTTTTTTCTTTGATATTGTTATTTTTATCTTCAGCCATTGCTGACTTAATTTGAATAATCTTGTCCTGGATTTCTTCTTGACTTATTTTATTCCACCATTTGTAGAAAAAATTTCTTTCTAGAATGGGAATATTAAATTTGTCATTAGAAATGGTGATAGTCCATCTCCAAATCCAAGGAATCTGAAATTTAGTGAAGAAAAGAAATGGACATTGTCCAGTTATCAAATTTGATGAAAGGTTTAATACCAGTGAACTATTTTCACACCATGGAGTATATAAATCATTTAATTCTTTTGGTAATATTTCCAAAGAAGGACCAAATTTAATCCACTGCATAAAACCAATTGAATGGGTCTATTAATCACGGATTAATTGAGAAAAACCAAGAATGTTTATTCTTGGGATTCGATAATAAAAGCTTGGGTGAAAGCTCGGACATAGTCCCAATAATTGAAATAAATGTATTTTCCTTGGCAATTATTGCCTTTTCACCATTAGGGTTAAGACCCCATTCCTTGGTGATAATATCTTGTTAATATGGCATTTGCTGAAGTTTATAAAACTCTCAGGATTGTTGTTTTGATAGTGATGAGTAAAAGTTACCGATTCGGTAACTGCCAGTAATATCTCTAGATGTGGTCTTGATTTACCATGAAGGCCTGGAAATCCTCTTGATTCGAGGTATCTTGTTTTAATAGCCCATCCATCATTTGGATTTATTTTTAAATCTTCATCATCAATATACATAATTTTTTCTGTAACTGGATTCTCAAAATAATCAGTTACTTGCTCTTGAGGTGAGTCATTGACTGCAATTTCTTTGTAAGATATAATCTTTTTAGAGGATGAAGAGGAAGGTATATCTTCCTTCTTTGAAGTAGGCGTTGTTGCACATTTCTACCTTTATAGATTGTAGTCAATCCCTATTAGAGGAATATTTACTTCACTTTGGGGTAACATATTGTTACTCCTCTCCCAAGGCCTCGTCCATAGCCTCGGCCTCTTCCTCCCTAGATGGGGTGTCATTTTCTCCCGCAAAATTCACGGGTAAGGTAATCAGAAGTGAATTATTTTCACCTTTAATATGTTTAATATCAAATTCAAACATTGATAATTGAGATTGCCAACTAGCAAATATTTGTTTTGCAACAAGATTTTTGACATCTTTTTCAATAATAGATTTAGCAGAGCTGCAATCAATTTGTAGTAAAAACTTTTTATTAAGTAAATCATCTTGAAATTTTGAAACACATTTTATAATAGAAAGCATTTCTTTCTTGATAGTCGAATATTTTGACTGAGTAGGATTCCATTTTCCAGAGGTGAACCTAACCAAAACTTCTTTAGATGTTTCAGGTATAACCTGTTTAAGAATTCCTCCATATCCTAAGTCAGAAGCATCAGTTTCAACAATTTTAAAATACTTAGGATTAGCTAGAGATAAGCAAGGCAAACATTTAACCTTATTTTTAATTCTTCGGACTGCTTGAGAATGTTTATCAGTCCAAGGACCAGGATTTTTTCTAAGCCTAGCATGTAATATACTAGTATCCATGGAAAGATTCTCATAGTAATCAGCAATATAATTAAGACTTCCAAGAAACCTTTGTAATTGTTTCTTATCGGTAATTATATCAGGAAATTTAGAAGCAAATTCAATACTTCTTTGAATAGGAATAATTTTTCCTTGATCAATTTCATGTCCTAAAAATCTAATTTTAGTTTGAAATATTTTCATCTTAGGAGCGATATAACTAACCCATTATGCTTAACTAAACCCTTAAATATTTTTAAATGTTTAATATGTTGATCTATTGTTTTAGAAAAACTAAAACATCATCAATGTAAACAATTATAAATTCAGATAAGGAATAAAAATATCATTCATAATATTTTGAAATTCGGAAGGAGCATTTTTAACCAAAAGGAGAACATTCCATTCGAAATGTCCAAAAGGTACAAAGAAGGTGTTTTATATTTATCGATTCATTAATCTGAATTTGCCAATATCCAGATTTCATATCGAATTTAGAAAAGATTAAAGCAGTATTTAATCTATCCAATAAATCCTTTTTATTAGGAATAGGATATCTAATCCATTTTAACACCTTATTAAGGGGTTTATAATTAATAACAAGTCTAGGGACACCACGTTTTTTTACGTTATTAACATAAAAAGCAGTGCAGCTCCAAGGAGATTTAGATTTTCTAATTAAACCTTTCTCTAAAAGAGAATTTATCTCCTTTTTGCATAGTTCTAAATACTCATGATTCATTTGGGCTGGTCTGGCCTTAGTGGGAATCTGACTTTCATTAAAGTCATCAAGATAAGGTAAAGAAATAACATGTTTCTTTCTATCCCAAAAAGCATTGGGTAAATCATTGCATACCTCATCTTGGAACTGTTGATCAATCAATTTGATTTGTCTTTTTATTTCATCTCTATTAAGTTGTTCATTAATATTTAATAAACTAACTTCTTCTTTAAGAAAACATAATTGTTTTTCTTTATTCAAGAGAATACTTTTAACTTCATTAAGCATCTTAATATGAGGGTCAGTAATAAATTCAAAAGTGACCTTTTTACCATTAATCATCGTAGTAATGCCTTTAGTGTCAACATTAATTAAAGGCATAATGCTATTCAAAAAAGGAGTTCCAAGAATAACTCTATGAGTCATATTTTTAACTAAAATGAAATGAGTAGGTAAACAAATATCTTGATTACAAACATATGTATTAGGTAATTTATAATTAACCGTTAATTTGTCACCACTAGCGAGCAAGGGTTTGGGTGGTTTTAGTATAATACTTGGTAGGAACAATTCCTTCCTGAAGGCAATTAAGATCTGCGCCACTATCAATAAGAGCGACCTCATTTTGTAATATAAATGTTCTATTAATAACTAAAGTTATTTTAACAAACCATTTTTGAGAAATTACTCTATCAATAAGAGTAAGAAATCTATCATTAGTAGAAAGACTACTGGTAGAAGATATTTCTTCAATTTTAGGATAACTGCTTTCTAGTAAGGAGACCCTTTGAGATAATTTTTGATTATCTTTCTTTATCTGAGCAATTTCAGATTTTAAGAGATTAATTTCTCTATTTAAATCAGTAAGGGAAACAGGAGTTTCACGGATATGGGACTGTTGAAATCTTGATAAAACCTCACTTAATTGGTAAGGGGCTTCAATAATAATAGGAGATTCTTTTTTAGAATTTTCTTGAATTAATACTTCAAGCATTTTTCTCTTAAGATTATTATCAGAAATGGACTCAATAGCTTTTATGGCTTCATCTTGTTCTGTAGTAAGAACATTAAGACCATTCATGTCTACAATAGACTTCCAGTAATCTATTTGATTACATTGACAATTATTATTGCCAGAATCATCAGAGGAATAATCTGTTGATGATTCATAGATCATATCAATATCTTCATTAGAAGAATTGGTTTCTGAGTCAGACTTAAGCAAACAAACTTTCTCAAGTTGAGAGCGTAATTGCTCATCTTCGATTTCATTAAGAGCTTTCTTGGTCCAACATTGATTTGCATAATGACCAGCTTTACCACATTTGTGGCAAGATACATCAAGCATTTTAGCTTTTCTTTTGCCTTTATGCTTAAAAGCCTTTTCTTTTGGTCTACTTTTATTAAAGTGACTCTTTTTATTATATTTACTATAAGAATTTTTATAATTATTCTTATTATTTTTGTGAGGTTTATTCCTAATAATTTTTCTTTTTTCTTTTTATTTTCATTAGATCTTCCAAGATCGAAAGCGAATTGGTCACAGAATTCACCCATTTGGTGTTTTTCAGAAAGTTTTTGTTTTTTAAGCTGATTTCTAAGCTTAATATCATTACACAGGGTTAATCCTTCATTAACGCAAGTGCTAATAATTTGACCATAAGTAAGATCGGGATAATTAATATTTATTCCATCATTTTTATTTCTCAAAGAATGTCTAACCTTTTCTGAAAAGAAATGAGGTAAACCATCAATAAATTTGGATTTCCAATGGATAGAATTAGGATTGTTTAATTGATAGACTCTGGATAAAAAGGTATCCTTGTACCATCTAAAATGTGTAAGGGAGGGACATCTTAGATTTTGGAGTAGAGTTTGAATTTTTTCTCCAATAGGAATATTGGTTCCAACAAAATGTTGAAGGATAGAGAGACACAGTGTATAGACCGCATCTTCTTCTCCTATGGTAGCAATTCCACTTACTCTCTTATGATTAAGAATATCTTTTTTCTGATTTTCAGTGAGATAATGATCCCACCAGCCTCTTAATTGACCAACAAATCCAGTTGTTATAAAGGAGGCAATATCTCTGTCGGAATTTCCGTGTTGTTTACAAACAGTAGAATACATAATCATTCTATGTATTGCATCAAGGATTTGTTTGTCATTTAATCCATCAATGTTCCATTCATAAATGGCTTTTCCAGAATACGAATTTTGGAAAGGTTCAGGTTCCTCAAAAAGTAAATCTTGAGGAGAGGGGCGCTTATAATAATATTTTTCTAAAGGTTTAGAGTTATAAACTGGATTTATTTCACTAGTATGTTGATTACTAATGTCTAGGTCAGCAAACATATTTGCTAAATCATTAATGTCTTCTTCATTAGAAGATTCTTGGTTAGACATAACTGTTAAATGTAAATCCTTAAGCTTTTCTTCAAGAATACGGACAAACTCATCACCGTTGGATTCCATTTTAAATCCTTCTATAGGTATAGGAGGTTGAATTATAGGAACATCTGAAATATTAGATGTAGAATCTTGTTCTTGATATTTAGGCTTATTTATAAGGTCAATAATAATCTTTTGACGAGCTATTTGTTTGTCTAAAAGATCTTTTATGGATGAGAGTTCTTTTCTAGAGAAATAAATTGTTCTCCTAAATGACAAGATAAGCATTAGTATAATTATTGGATTTAATTATGGAATTTAGCTCTTTAAGAGTAATTTGATTTTGTTCAACTCTTTGTAGTTGAAGGGTAAGATATGGTGTAGCTTCTGTATGAGGACCCAAACTTATGGTTTGTTCTAGGGGAAAAGGAGATTCCATTTTTTCTCCTCTGATATTTTCCCAAGGTTTTTGTAGGACTAGGAGTTCGTCTTGTTTTATGAAAACCAACTCTTCTTTTTGTTTTTTTATAAAATAACTAATGAACCATTTGACAAAGGGAATGAAATCTTGATTCACCGACATTTGAGTATAGTACTCATCTTTAAAAAAATTTAATACTGGAGTAGAAAAAGTTTTAAAAAACCATTTTCTAAATTGAGTGTATCTTTCATGATGAAACTCATCATTGACGAGGTTTCTTAAGTTACTTCCTGGAGAATAATCTAACATTATAATGGGAAGTCCATATCTGAGGGAGTAGGTGATTCTACTTTTGGTTTTTGATATATTCCATGTGGAATTTTGTTTTCACTTAGTCTTAAGTTTTCGACTACTTCTATTTCTTCTCTTAATTGAGAAGTTGAAGGTCTAGATAATTGGCTAGGAGCGAATAAAACTCATTTATAGAATTCACGAATGTCTTCGGACATAGATCGGGTATTCTAATCATTCTTTAGAACTAAAGTTTATCTCCAAGTCTCCTTCATTAGACTGGATTATTTGATCAACTTCTTTATTAAGGATGAGTTCGGGTTCTAAGGCACGAGGAAGATTCGTGTTTCGGAAAATTAATTTCATCCCATTTTAGCAACCTATTAGTTGCAACATTAGAAGTTAACAAATTAGTTTGCACTAAAGTAGTGGTTCCGGAAATGATATATGTCTAGCTTTAGGGTTTAAAGTATATATATATATATATATATATATATATATATATATATATATATATATATATATATATATATATATATATATATATATATATATATATATATATATATATATATATTAGAAAGATTTAAATCGATAAAATTTTGTCTTAAAAATAAGTTTTTATTAATAAATATTAAAAATTATATTTTTAAAAATATTAATAAAAATAATATTATTTTATTTTATTTCAAAATGTTATTTGTTTAAAATTGAAAGTAAGTACTATTATTGTTTAATTAACATTTTGTTACTAAATATTATTAAAACCATGTATTTGTATGAAATATTAATAAAAATCACATATATTTAAGAAATATCATACAACTTAACTAAAGTATCTATAAAAATCAAGATTACCGAAAAACATATTTTGTAATTATTTAGATCCTTATTTGAAATAAAATATGTTTTGAAATTATTTAGCTTTTATAGAAAGGATAATAAAGCAAAACAAAATCAATTGAGATTTTGTAATTTCTTTAAACTTATGAAATAACTAAACATATCACAATCTTTTCAAATTAATTTTATAATCGTAATCATGATAAAACAATGTTAAATGATAGTCATGAAAATTTAATGATAAATGATACTCATAAAAAATTAATAATTAAAGATAAAAATTTACTATTACAATCATTTTTATAAATTGTATAAGTTACAATTATTTTTATAAATGGAAATATAAGTTACAAATAATTTTATAAATTTAACTATTTATATAATTATAAATGAGAATAGGTTACATATATTTTTATAAATAGACAAACGTGTTCCAGATGTTTATAAATGAAAAAAAAGTTACCATAATTTCATAAAGGGAAATAAGTTACAATAATTTTAATAAAAGAGAATAAGTTACTAATATTTTTATAAAAGAGAAGTATTTAAACAATTGTTTTTAAAATCAATAAATTAATAATTGTTTTATAAATTGTCAAATTAGATCTATTATAATTAAATGGAATATTATTCATTGCATGATTTAAAAATACCCACTATTTATCACAACTTCCAAGATATAGAATGGATTATTATGGTATATTATTGGAATTAGAATGGATTATTTTGATATTCCAAGATATCACAACTTCCCATATAGAATATAGAATGGATTATTTTGATATTCCAAGATATCACAACTTCCTATATAGAATGGATTATTTTGATATTATTATTATTAATAATTATTATTAATAATTAAAATGGTTCACAAAAATAATCACTTGGTATTCTGTTGACTTCAGTATTTTACTTCAAAATCTTGGAACCGTGAATGTTGTATTAACAATTATATTTATTATCATATAACCAAAAACTGTTTTTATTCATTTTATGTCTACAATCATAAAAAGGAAGAACTGATGAAAACACAATCAATCCCATTGAAAACTCTCAAAGGTATTATGTTCCAACCATGGTTAATATCAGAACACCACTATCTGATTTAACTTCATCAATCTTTAATGAAAAAAATATGAGTTCACCTTCACCAGCATCTGCATCAAGCAACTCAAGTACAATGAAGAGTTTCAATATTGTTTCTACAAATCAACTGGCTGCTTCAGCACGACAACGGAGGAAAAGTATTATGGAAGGTAAGATGCCTCAATCTTACAAACTTCATAACAACCTTAGCAATAACAGTGGGGGTCCTTTCAGGATAAATTCTCCATCCTTTTCGCATTTCAAAACACCATTTTCTGATATAGCTTCCTCATGTTCTAACCAAAGAAACATAAACAATATAACTATAAATATCTTAAAAATCTTATAAATTATGATTTATGATTATAAGGATATTAAAAATCATATAAATTACACTTGATTTATGATTTATTCTAAAATGATCAGATAAATTTATTTTAAAATAAATATTCCAAAAACGAGTAATGACTAACCATATATATATATATATATATATATATATATATATATATATATATATATATATATATATATATATATATTCTAAAGATTTAAATCAATAAAATTTTGTCTTAAAAATAAGTTTTTTATTAATAAATATTAAAAAATTATATATTTTTAAAAAATATTAATTAAAAAAATATTATTTTATTATATTTCAAAATGTTATTTGTTTAAAATTGAAAGTAAGTACTATTATTGTTTAATTAACATTTTGTTACTAAATATTATTAAAAGCCATGTATTTGTATGAAATATTAATAAAAATCACATATATTTAAGAAATATCATACAACTTAACTAAAGTATCTATAAAAATCAAGATTACACGACAAACATATTTTGTAATTATTTAGATCCTTATTTGAAATAAAATATGTTTTAAAATTATTTAGCTTTTTATAGAAAGGATAATAAAGCAAAACAAAATCAATTGAGATTTTGTAATTTCTTTAAACTTATGAAATAACTAAACATATCACAATCTTTTCAAATTAATTTTATAATCGTAATCATGATAAAACAATGTTAAATGGTAGTCATGAAAATTTAATGATAAATGATACTCATAAAAAATTAATAATTAAAGATACAAATTTACCATTACAATTATTTTTATAAATTGTATAAGTTACAATTATTTAATAAATGGAAATATAAGTTACAAATAATTTTATAAATTTAACTATTTATATAATTATAAATGAGAATAGGTTACATATATTTTTATAAATAGACAAACGTGTTCGGATGTTTATAAATGAAAAAACAGTTACAATAATTTCATAAACGGATATAAGTTGTAAACTGTTAATTTTAATTTCCATGTTTTAAAATTTTATTTTGCAACTATTTAATATAATTGAAGTTAGAAAATCAGTGGTACGGTTTATTATAAATACAGATCAAAGCTTAAAAAGTAAATACATATTATTAGCATATATTTATTACTATGTGAATATGAACCAATTGAAAAATAAAATTCATACTTTATAAATGATAATCTTATAGACGTCTAATGTGAATCAAGACAAGACACATGCTATTGATATATTTTTAAAATTGAAAATCATATCATATCTGCAAACATTTCTATATGATCTTTTCTTTTCGGTTTCTCTTGATTTAGTTGAATATGTGTTGACAGATTATCGAAATTTTGGGAAGAATTTCTAATCAAAGGTTGTTGTTTGAGCTACAATGATCACAATTTAGCTAATGTTAAAAGACATATAAATAAGATCTAATTTAGATATTCATTTAAAATTGAAATTTGACGAGGAGTCATACATGGTAGGTTTGTAAAATTGTAAATATAATATATAAAAGAAGGATTTAAAATGATATTTGACGGAAGTCATCATATATTTTGGTTTGCAAAATTGAATAATATCTAAAAGTAATATTATTTGAATTGGTAAACTATATATATATATATATATATATATATATATATATATATATATATATATATATATATATATATATATATATATATATAAAATTAACACGGTAACATTGCCAAACAAATATCCTTTTTCACAAACGAAATTTCCCTTACAAACAAAAGAGAAATCTCCTCCCAATATTTCATCTAACGCTAACCTAAAAATATCTCGAAATGATTTTATTCTTGAGTTTTGTTAACTCATTCGTATTCACGGTAGATGTGAACGTATCTATGAGATACCACTCTACATTCATTTTAATGTACATCTTTTACTATTTCTTTTGTTCTGCTTTATATAATTGAAGTAATAAAAATGATTGAAGTTATAAAAATGGTTGTACGATTTAATATAAATACGAATAAATACTTAAAAGTTGGTAGGAAAAACATGAAAGGTGTATTTTAATTCAATATATTATTTGATTCAAAATAAATTAATTTTTTATTGAATCACATTAACTTATCTTTATATATATATATATATATATATATATAAATGAACCTTACAATTCATAATTAAATACATGGAATATAAAATTTCGAGGGACCCGTGCGATAGTACGTGGATTGTATTTGTCTACTCCTGTGTTTAGTCATGGTCAATTATATGTTGCAATTTCAAGAGTTAAGAGCAAAAGTGGGCTAAAAATCTTAATTCATGACAAGGAGAATGTACCGTGTTCTACTACTACTAATGTTGTGTACAAGGAAGTCTTTCAAGCACTTTGATAGTTGGTAAACTTTATATCTTATACTTTACGATTCAAATTAAAAATCTATTTTGAATTAAAATATATAGTATGTACATTTTCCATGTATTTCAAGAAGTATATAATTTTTCCTATTTGTTCATGCAGACGTGATTTGTTGATAGGACCGACGCTTGCTACAAATATGGAGTTAAATGCCAACATGGTTTACATGAGACATATACTCAACTAAAAACATGGTAACATACTTAATAATTTAATAATCTATAAATGTAATGTGAATCCAGACGAGACTCGTGCGATAGCACGGGTTTGTTACTAGTTATATTAAAAATTATAGATGAAATAAATATTATTAATCTATATATTAATATAAACATTTGTTGAGAGGAGAAAATGTTATAACGTGTAACACAGGATAATACAAAATTCTAAAAAAGGTAGTAATAATATGATTTACTTAAATTTAACTGTTTATGTATTAGATCTAAAATATTAAATAATTATAATATATCAATCATAATTTTGTCACACTATGTGTTTGTAAATAAATTATAATTTATTATAAAAATCATATATCAGACAAACATTTGTCTATAAAAAATTATTTAAATATATAATTATTAAATACTTTTGACCTAAAAATAGAAGTATTATAATACACCAATTATAATTGTTTACATTTCATTATTTTTGTTTTTATGTAAATAAGTCACAAAAATATATCTTTCGGAAATAAAATTTATATATGAGATAAATATTTATCATATGGTTTATTTTCAATGTGAGATGGGTTTTCAAGTTAAAATTGAAATTATATGGTTTATTTTTCTAGCATACAACAAGTTTAGTAGCTAGAGGATTCCTACAAAAGTCTGGTTTAGACTACTTTAAAGTGTTTGCACATGTAGTTAGACATGAAACAATCAGACTATTAATTGTTATTAACTACAAGTAGGAATTGGCCTCTAATACATTTAGATGTGAAGTCAACATTTTTCAATGGTCTATTGCAAGAAGAAGTGTATGTGTTACAACCTCATGGACTTGTGATAAAGAACAAAGAAGGGATGATGTACTAGCTGCATAAGGCCATTTACGGGCTAAAATAGGCTCCAAAAACTTAGAATATGGAAATTGATTCATTTTTAAAGCATCTGAGATTTAAACCATGTGAAATGGAGTATGGTGTGTATGTGTAACATACCTCTAATGGTAATATAATTTTGGTGTGTCTCTATGTAGATGGCATACTTTTGACAAGGAGTTATACTGTTGACATAAACAAGTTCAAGAAGGTAATAATGAATGTGTTTGATATGACTGGCCTTGAAAAGATGGTATTTTTTTAGGGATGGAGATTTTACACTCTGGGAAGGGAATCATTATGCAATATCTAAAGTATGAGCTTCAGCTGCTGAAGAAATTTGGTATGTCATATTGTAAATCTGCAGTCACAATTGTAGAAACAAACCATAAACTGGACTCTGGTCCTAATGGTGAGGATGCAGATGCTACAACTTTTAAGCAGTTGGTTGACTCTCTGAGGTATATGTGTAACACCAGGCCTGACATATGTTATGCACTTGTAATGGTAAATATGTTTATGAGTAAACAAAAATGGTCACATTACCAAGTTGCAATTAGGATACTCGAATATGTAAAGGGAACTTTGAATCATGGAATTTTGTTTCCATATGGAGTGTCAGATGATGTTGAGCTGATTTTTTATTCAGCCTCTGACTAGTGAGGAGACATAGTAGACAAAAGAATCACTACAAGATACATGTTTATGTATCTTTGAGCTCTCATTTCATAGTGCTACAAGAAGCAGCCAATGGTGGCTTTATCAACATGTAAATCTGAATACATAGTTGGTGCTTTGTCAGCTTGTCAAGTAGTTTAGCTGATAAATTTGTTGTAGGAATTGAAGTTCAAGGTGAAAAACCAGTCAACATGATGATTGACAATAAGTCAGCAATAAACCTTGCCAAGAAGCCAATGTTGCATAGGAGAAGAAAAATATAGATATTAAGTATCATTTCTTGCCCAACCAAGTTCAGAATGAAGTGTTTGAAGTTGTTCACTATAGCATTCGAAAGCAACTTGAGGATGTGCTGACCAAGGTAATCAAGACTGAACACTTCATCAATTTGATGGATGAAATTGGTGTTGTTGATTTTTAAAACTTGAATATGAATTAAGGTATGATGTTGAAATGTAATTCAGATTCAAGTAGTTTGATTTTAGATTTCATTTAAGTTTCATTTGCATTTGAGTGTAATTTGGTTTGCATTTGAATTTGGATATGTGTATATAAACCTGAGTTGTATTCAATTTTTTAGAGTGATTACTCATTCGTAACATAATTGAGTTTGAGAATAAAAGTTAGTTATAGATCTCTCTCTCTCTCTCTCTCTCTCTGTGTGTGTGTGTGTGTGTGTGTGTGTGTGTGTAAATTCTCTTTTATCTTCACCTTCTTACTCTTGTGCATCAATGTAAGTGTCAACTCAAACACTTTACAACTCCAAAATTCCAAAATTCTCTTTTATTCTTGATTCGAATCGGCTAAGATTTAAATCAAACTTCAAAAACACATGGTTATACGGCTTATAACCTGATAATTCAAAGCACATATATTTTGACTTTACCAATTTGCTCAAGCTAAAAAACATTACAATGTTGTTCAACCTAATTGAGTGTAAAAGATAGTTCAATGTATATTTCAATGATAAAATAAAATTAAATGACACAATCAAATTGAAAATAAACGATAAATACAAAATATAAAAAAATGTGACAAAACATCAAAGTACACATATGAAGTTCATTGTTACCGACAGAGCTATTTCAGTTGGTATATTCACCATTCCTCTGGTTTGATTATCCAGGATCGTATTTGGTTCATTTAAAATACATTATGGGTTTTTACACATTCGTCTTTTGTATTTTGGATTTGGGCTCAGCATTAGGTTTATTGAGTTAAGCTTTTGGAAATTTTATTCTATACCCCAATAATTATCCCCCACACCTAAAATTTACACGAGTCAACCATATTACTCTTGTATATAGTTTGAAATTTTTTATTTTTTTCATTTTGACTTGAAGACATTCAGTCTTGTATTGAAAGTTGAAAGAACTTAAAGGTTTTTGGTTACCAAAAGTCAACCGATGTTTTTATGTGGCAAAATTGTATAAAATTATTATTTTTTGTTTTATTAGTGGTGTGTAGTTGAGGATGTGATCGTAGGGTTACTCTGTGTAGGGAACATGTAGAGAAATCACATTAGTTTTCGGGATGGCCATACAACATATCTCTTCTGGTACAGTATGAGTGTCACATTCCTCGTCACTTATGAAAGTGATAGGTAAGTAATTTTTTTATTAATTTGAATAATATTTTATTTTAATTATTATATTTTTAATTATTTTCAGGAACAAGGTTCGAAGAATGAACTTAAGATTACGGCACATAGAAATAAATTGTTAGAGTAAGTTCCACTGTATCTCTTACATGTGATACAAGACTGGTTGAATGATTGATGTTTATCTTACTTCAACAAACTAGTTTGAACAGGATTGATGACAACCTGGTATTAACATTTGTGGAGAGATGACATCCATAAACATAGTCATTTCATATGTGTTAGTTCTGTAGATTGGCAGCAATTTTGATAAAACATTCTGTCAGAAAATGCCATGAAGAATAATGTATCAACAAGTTTTAGGAAGATGTCACAGCAGATGTCCTGACATGTGCTACAGACCTGAACTGGTTTTTTAGTTTAGAAAATTTAGGAGTCTGTTTTTTTTAATCTATATGCTCGGATTAAGCAACCTTTGTAACGTTCTTCTGCAACATTATTGGAGAAATTTTATCCTACTTTCATGGAGAAAGTATAGAACTCAATGAAGACTTATGTGAAGCGCTTTCCATCATATAAAAAGGCATGCTAACCCTATCAGAAGAGTTAGCCATTCTAGAAGAACATTGAACGTACTGAGTTTACGTTTTAGGCTTGAAGTCTTTGTTGGTTGTTACTTGTGAGCCACTCTAGTATTGTTTAGTACTTGATGTGGACGTTAGTTGAGTTGTAATTTATTAATCATCAATAAGCTTTGAAGCAATGATGGTTATGTGTCTTTGAAGTGTGTCTTCAAGTCTTTGTTATTGTTATAGTCATCGTGTGTGATTGAGGGGGACTGAGAGGGGTTTCTCATATCTAAGAGGTTCTTAGGTAGAAGTTTCATTGGGTAGTTATTAAGTGAGGGTGTAAATGGGGAAGTTTAACTCTAAATTAATACTGCTAATAGTGGACTTCATCCCTGGCTTGGAAGCCTCCAGACGTAGGTGTGTGGCACCGAATTGGATAAACAATTTCCTGTGTTATTTTAGTTTTCTGCATTTAAGTTTTATGTTATTAATTGTTCATCAAACAAATATTAGTGTAGTGGCATCACCTTCGACATCTCATATCTGATACCAAAATTTTGATATGCCATTTGGGAAAGTGACGATTACTCTAGATGATGTTGCTCGCCTATTTCACCTTCTGATTATGGGTGATTGATAAGATGCCCCGTCGAATATAAGTGAAGAAGGTGTTGTTTCTCTTGTTGTAGAGTTATTAAGGGTGACTATAAAGGAGGTAACACTATAGACTCGTACTTGTAGGGGGTCTAAATAGGATAATATATGCATATTTTTCCAGTGTCATCGAGGTCTTTATCAATTCGATTATGTTACTATAGATTATAGGTTGGTGTTGGTCGGTTGCACTATTTTTAGAGACAAGAGTTTTACTCTTATCAAGGAAAAATGTCTCCCATTATTTACGAGCACATCACCATGTGGTAGATATAGTTGGGGGCACAATTATTTTTGTCAGCATGTTCATATTTTAAAGAGATGGATTTATGTTTACATGCAAGCAGCTCAGCAGATGTGTCACTCTGCTAGACGTATTTATTTTTATTTATTTTTGATTATTTTATTTATTTGGTTAGTCTTTTTATTAATGATAATATTAATATTGTAATAATGTTAGATTCATGAGTATTTTTTAACTATTAATAAGAGAGGTGAGAGTCGGATTACAGCTAGCAATAGTGAACTTCCTTAGCCTATGACATAGACATATAATCAAGGAACATTGAAAGTTGATGAGTAGAATAGTGTGTGGGATTAATTGACACTTGTTCATGTCATATGGTGCCCATTTGAGACACATACAAGAACATCCATTTGATAATATATATGTTTGTATAGAGGGTGTCTTTGATAGCATGACATAGTTATTTCATACTTGTCTAACAGGTGTATACGTAATACGTCACTATGGATTTCGACAATGTATATCGTTTTCACCTCCTAATTATAACACACATGATGTTGGTCTTGATTGGAGTGGTTACCATTCTAGGTGGCACATAGTGGTTAGTCAGATAGTTGTGGAGAATACACCATATGATGTTGGATACATGAAGTAGTATCATAGAGTTTCACATCTTTCATTGGTATCACCCCTCACAATGTGTAGAGAGTAGTGCATGTTCCTGTCTATTATGCAGGATCGTCAAATCCAATACTATCTTGATTGTAAAGTCGTTTCATTGTTTTATTTAGTTAGTAGGTTCTGATGAAGACAATCTAAGTTTAGAATACACCATATGATGTTTGATACATGAAGTAATATCAAAGAGTTTCACATCTTTCATTGGTACCGCCCCTCATAATGCGTAGAGAGTAGTGCATGTTCCTGTCTAATATGCGGGATCGTCAAATCCAATACTATTTTGATTGCAAAGTCATTTCATCATTTTATTTAGTTAGTAGGTTAGAATATAAGTTTACAAACTTATTTCTAACATTAGACTTAACTCAAAGAGTATCATTAAATTAATTAAATTATGTATGTAGTATTATATTGAGATATATGTATTGTTATTTTGAGACTTGTGTATTATTATATTATTAATTTTAGGCTTGTGTGAATTCGCATTGTGTTCTTTATTAATTTTCTCCCAACACGTTGATACTTCTTTTCATTTTTATTATTATTTTTAACTTAAAAAAATGCATTTTTATATATAATAACTAATAGTTTTTGGCATTAATGATTTTTTTTCCATATAGCTTTCATATTTACTATCAACTTTATTAATTTGTTCTTATCAAATTCATCCAAATCAAAATAATATTTTCTTGCCAAAGTAATATTGTTCTCATAAAAATTTATAACATTATATTTATATCACCAAATTGATCCAAATCAAAATAATATTTTCTTGGCAAAATAAAATAGATAGTGTAGATCTTTTATAATTTATTGTTTTAAAAAGTAACTAACTATTATTTAACATACATATAAATTATTGTTAAAATGTTATGATATTAACTTTCGCAATATTATTATTTTAATGATATGAAATCTTTTGCTCATAGAAGATAATGGAGGGAGTATCTTCTTAGATGGTGACTAGGAGAGATCAGATAGTCATTAAGTATATTAATTATAAAATGGATGATATGAAATATTTCACATTTTAGCTTCCAACTCAATAGGAGGTAAGCTTATCTACTATTTCATATTGAACAAAAAATTAATCTAATCATTAAAATTAAATAATATTTAAAATTTGTCCATATTTGAATTGATGATGGAATTCGAAATAAAATAAAAAACAAATAAGAATTCAGAAGCAACGTTGTTTTCAAACCGTAACAGCTTTCATCATAGACTCTTATTTTGTATCTATTTATATCCCACACTCTTTCATTACAATTCTTCACATTCTTATTTGCATTGTTCTTCTTCAGCAACAACACTTTTCTGTCCCTTTCCCCATTTTTCTGCAACATTGTAGTAAATTGGTATGCACAATTTTTCTTTCTTTATATTTGTCAATTCAATCATATGCCGACCGGTTTTATGATAAAGTTGACTTCAGACCACTAATATCTGGTTCAATGTACCATAAAACTGTCTTCTTAGATGTATTTTTACATGTTTTGTTAATTATATTATATGATATGTTGGCTAGTTTAATGGTACAGTTGACTCTAGACCACTAGTATCTGGAGTCAGTCATACCATAAACTTGTCGATGTGTTCTTACATGTTTTCTTAATTATATGAAATGGAAATATTTGGTATGATTGGTTATATTAAGTTCTGATATTGATCTGAATTTTGTTGTGATGTTATAGTGAAGTTGTTTTGAGAGGAAGGAATGGAGAAAGGTAGGATGTTTTTGGTGGGGCTTATGCTCTTGCAATGTTGGGTTGCTATGGCAGAAGCTGAGTATTTCAAATACAAAGATCCCAAGCAACCTTTGAATACTCGAATTAAGGATCTTGTTGATCGAATGACTTTGGAAGAGAAAATCGGTCAAATGGTTCAAATCGATCGCACAGTTGCTTCTGTTGATGTGATGAAGAAGTATTACATTGGTGAGCTTTTTTTTTTCATGATTGATCGGCTGCGGAACTGAATCGGGACTCAACGGTTTTTAATGTTGTTTTGTGTTTTAGGGAGTCTTCTAAGTGGTGGTGGAAGTGTTCCTAAACCAAAAGCTAGTGCAAAGGATTGGGTTGATATGGTGAATAAGTTTCAGAAAGGTTCATTATCAACTAGGCTTGGAATTCCAATGATATATGGAATTGATGCTGTTCATGGTCATAACAATGTTTATAACGCTACTATTTTTCCACACAATGTTGGTTTAGGAGCTACAAGGTAAATGCTGTACTTTTTTGTATCGATGATTTCTTGTATTCGAAATTCTGTAGCACGGACTCCTCTGAAAAGAGACGTGTTTTTGTAAGTGTCTGTGTCCGAAATCAACATCGACATTGTCTTAGTTTCTTAGATTTAAAAGGTCTTCTCTTGTGTGTTTTAAAAAAAAAAAGTTAAGTTGTGCTTTCATGTTTTCTGAGGAAGGTTCACAGTCCAAATTAACAATTGTTAAATATATGTAAAATATTAAAAGTGGTTGATGAGACTTATATAATGCAAGATCCTACCGGTAAGATTATGAATGATGTTATCAAATATTTTATTTATTTTAGTACTAATATGTTAATTGTTTTAGGTAAAATGTACATAATGTCTTTTTTTTGTCAAGTAACCCAGAATAAGTGGGGTGTCGCGGGTTCGAACATGCACCTCTGCACCTGATAATGTTGTGTGTAGAATGTCATTGAAATATATTATCAAAATTACAAAAGCATACTTTGAATGTGCAGAGATCCTCAACTAGTGAAGAAGATTGGTGTTGCAACTGCTCTTGAAGTCAGAGCAACTGGAATTCCATATGCCTTTGCTCCTTGCATCGCGGTGATTAAGATAACCAAAATTTCATATTTGTCAATCGCTAGCTGTTTGTTCAAATTCTGCTACACTATAGCGCTATAGCACCACCATTTGACAACACTTTATATTGCATAGTGTATTGCAGAACGATAGTGAACCGTTCAAATTCTGCTACGCTATAGAGTTGAGGCGCGGTCATAACCACTATCTGACAATGATGTATGTTTTTATAGGTTTGTAGAGATCCAAGATGGGGTAGATGTTACGAAAGTTATAGCGAAGATCATAAAATTGTTCAAGCTATGACCGAGATCATTCCCGGATTGCAAGGTGATCTTCCTCCGAATGCACCAAAGGGTGTTCCATATGTTGTTGGAAACAAGAAAGTAGCAGCTTGTGCAAAGCACTATGTTGGTGATGGTGGAACAACAAGAGGAATCAATGAGAACAACACTGTTGCAACCAGACATGAGTTACTTAGCATTCACATGCCAGCTTACTATAACTCTATTATCAAAGGTGTCTCAACCATCATGGTCTCTTACTCAAGCTGGAACGGAGAAAAAATGCACGCTAATCGCGATTTAATCACCGGATTTCTCAAGAACACGCTCCGTTTCAGGGTAATGTTTCACTTCGTAGGCCTTCGATTTCATTACTACAAATGATTACATCAAGAAATTATGTTTTTTTTTTCTTGCAGGGTTTTGTCATATCAGATTGGCAGGGAATTGACAGGATAACTTCACCTGCTCATGCTAACTATACATATTCAATTGAAATCGGAGTCAATGCCGGCATTGATATGGTAAACTACAATTTTTTCGAACTCGATATCTGAAGTTTACAACACTTGCACCTTCTGCGCATCACTTGTGCTAGACTCCAGTAGCAGATTAGTCTTATTTCATTTTATGATCTTTAATGCTGCAGATAATGATTCCATATAACTACACAGAATTCATAGATGGCTTAACTTTACTAGTGAAAACCAATGCCATACCTATCACTAGAATTGATGATGCAGTGAAGAGAATTTTGAGAGTCAAGTTTGTGATGGGTTTATTTGAAAATCCATTGGCTGATTACAGTCTTGCCGACCAGCTCGGGAGCCAGGTTAGTCGATCGATCCCTTCGAGTTAAATATGGTTTTATTCCCTACAAAATAATAAAACTATATTTGCACTGTAATTTGACAGGAGCATAGAGAATTGGCTAGAGAAGCTGTGAGGAAATCATTGGTACTGTTAAAGAACGGTGAAAGTGCGGATAAGCCATTACTTCCTCTTCCGAAAAAGGCTTCGAAAATACTTGTTGCTGGAACTCATGCTGATAATCTAGGTTATCAATGTGGTGGATGGACGATTGAATGGCAAGGACTTAGCGGCAACAACATTACTAGTGGTACAACGATTCTGAGTGCGATAAAAAACACAGTTGACAAAGACACAAAGATAGTCTATCAGGAGAATCCGTCTCAGGACTATGTAAAATCAAATGATTTTGAATACGCGATCGTGGTAGTTGGAGAGACACCGTATGCAGAAACAAGTGGCGACAATTTAAACTTAACAATACCCGGTAACGGGGCAGACACGATAAACAATGTATGCGGCAAAGTGAAATGTGTGGTTGTGTTAATCACTGGTAGACCTGTGGTTATGTTACCATATGTTGACATAATTGAAGGACTTGTTGCTGCTTGGCTACCTGGTAGTGAAGGTCATGGAGTTACTGATGTGTTGTTTGGTGATTATGGATTTAGTGGTAAACTTCCAATTACATGGTTTAAGAGTGTTGATCAGTTACCTATGAATGTTGGTGATTCTCATTATGATCCTTTGTTTCCATTTGGATTTGGTCTTACAACTAAAGGTGTTAAGGGTACTTATTAGAATTTGTTGAATCATTTTCCATTTTTGGTGTGTAATTTTTCTATTTTGTATGTTGACACCAATTTGGAGTTGTTATGTATGTAGCTTGGAATTGGTGAAATTAATTAAAGAGATTGTGCTTGGAATATTTTTAAGCTTCAATTGTTATATGAACAAAATATTAGTATAACTATGTGATGATTCTGTGAAATCTAAGTACAGAATCTCACTTAGCATTTATTGCTTGATTCACAAATTTCAAAATATTTCTATTGAGAATGAAATCAAAATGGATGAAGCATGAAAGTGAGAACACAGATGTACCATCTAGTTTTGACTTATTATATTATAAAAAGTATCCAAGCTTAAAAAAGCATATCTCGTATGAATCATCGACAAAGACGCGGTTTATTCACACAAACATGATAGTGATACTTACAAGTACTGAACATCAAACACGCCTTTAACTTGAAGTGTCGGTGCTACATAGTCGTGAACATCTACTCAACCTTATCAATGACTACATTACCTTCACCTTCTGCTTCTTTTATTTGATTTTCTATGTTTGTCTTTTCTTCAAAAAGTGCTTCTATCTTTCCATTGATCTTTTCGAGCTTTTGCTTCAGCTTGGTGACATCCTTGGGTTTGTCCTTACCATATAACTTTCTCTTCTTCCCGCTTTTGTCTTTGTCTTCCTTTTTCTTCTTCTCTTTCCCTTCCTTTTCATCATCTTCCTCTTTCTTCTCAGTCTTTTGTTCAACCAACTCCCTTGAAGCAACTTCACCCTCTTCTTCCTCACCATTGTCTTTCTTTTCTTTTTTCTTTTTATCCTTTTTCTCTTTTCCTTCATCAGTTTTTTCAGAGTCTTTCTCAAGCTTGATTTTCTCGTCCTTGTTCTTCTCTTTTTCTTTCTTATCCTTTTTCTTCTTATTATTATCTTCTCCATCAACCTCGTCTCCCTTTCCCTTCGATTTCTCCACATCTTCGTCCTTGCTCTTTTTCTTTTCATCCCTGTCCTCTTTTGCTTTCTTATCTTTTTTCTTCTTATTCTCTTCACCACCATCCTCTTGTCCCTTTCCCTTCAGTTTCTCCGCATCTTCACCCTTGTGCTTTTCCTTCTCTTTCTTTTTGCTATTTTCGTTCTTCTCTTCACTATCCACTCCTTCATCTTCTTTCCCCTTGTTCTTCTTCGTTTCATTTTCTTCATCCTTGTCCTTATTCTTCTTCTTCTCGTCCTTCTTTTTCTCCTTGTTACCACCATCTTCATCATTTTCTTTTCCCTTTTTATCCTCGGAAACTACTTCAACCTTTTCTTTCTTTTCCTTACTCTTCCCCTTTTCTTTCTTTTCTGAATTCTCCTCACCATCTTTGCCGTCTTTCACTTTGTGCGTCTTTGTGCCACTTTTCTCATCTTTTTCTTTCTTTTCCTTTTTCTTATCCTTTTCCTCTTTACCACCTAGTTTCTTCTCACCACCATCTTCCGAATCATCTACTTTCTTTTCATCCTTATGTTTTTCCTTTTTCTCTACCGATTTGTTTTTAACCTTGACTTCTACTTCTAACTCAGTCTTATCTTCCCTCACATCACCTTCTTTTTCATTTTCAGTCTTGATCTTTAGGGAGAGAGTTGATTTGTCTTCCATGTCTAGATTACGTTGCAAAAAACTTGCCTGAATCTGAGAAGTCCCCAAAACATGTACATGCAAAAAAAAAACGATAAATTATGTCGACTTACTCGATATGCTTGCATGCATGACATTAGATAAAAAACAACACAGAAAAAGTCAAGAGCAGAACATGAACCCGGCCTTGAAAACAATTACCCCATTTGGATAAACAACTTAATTAAGCTCTTACATAAATGTTTAACATATAAGTGTATATCTGTAAGCTAATTTTGTGATAAAAAATAAAATAAAGTCAAATAGTTTTAAAAAGCTATCCTAACATACCCTAGCTAGTAAAACGTTACCACCCCCAACAGAGAAAACAAGACTCAGTCATGTTATATTCATATATTCTACATTGCAACCAGAATCAATGTTAGGCTAAACATGTTTACAGAATACAAAATACCCAAGAAAACCGGAAGTAAATAAGTTAAAGTCTATCATGTTATTTACTCTCAATTTGGATATTTACAAAATATTATAGTAAATTAATCCAACAACAACTTTATCAAGCACCCTATAGCTTAACTACACGAGTTCTAAACCTGCTTATACCTCTGTTACTGCACATTGTTTTTCACTACTAGTAAGATAAAGCAAATATAATGCATACAAGACTAATATTTTCGTATGAAGAACACTTAGTAAAAAATTTTATATTTTAACCTTTAAAACACTAAGTAAATCAATTGGATTTTATTTTGTCAAGTTTCCGACACATCCTAAGACAAATTGCTCAAGAAAGATCTACATGAAAGCACATACAATATCTATCTGATTATTTGGTATTTGCTATTAAGGCATTAAGCCCCAACACAAACAGAGACAAGAAACTAACTAACATGTAGACAAACTCGTCGTTAATCTAAATTGTCGGCAAAAATGGCCATGGGAGATAAAAGTTCAATGCATTAATTTACCTAAGAATCATGATCTAAAGTGAACTTATTAAGTTATTACTCTTTTTCACTATCTAAACTCCCTCTTCAACATGAACACTTTTCATCTTATATAAAAAAAAAGCTCTTTAAACTAAGTGTAAGTTTGGTTTAGCTTTTGGAAGAGCTAAAAGTAATTCTAGAGATGTAGAATTGATTTTAAGGTGTTGGGTTCGTTGATTCTACTTTAGAATAAGTAGCTTTTGGATTTATATTGAAATTTATTGTTAAACTCAATTTTGCATAAAGTTATCCAAACATAAATCAATTTCCATTCAACTCACTCTTAAACATAATCAACTCATGAATATACTACAGCTATGATTGATCAATATTCAATACCATCATCATAATGAATCCCAATATCTTAACAACAATTAGTGATACATACATACATACATCACAGTTACGATTACAAAATCAGTTGAATAACATAAACAGAATCAAACTTTATACCAACAAAACCTAGTTTCATTCTCAGAAACAAAAATCAAACATAAAGGATGCAAACTCAAAAAGCCATAACATCAATTGAATAACAAAAGTAGAAGAAGGATTGATGAACAGATATAAAAGGTTACCTGTTGTGTGCGAAGAGAAAAACGAATGGTTGGATTCGGAAATTGGAAGTGGGTAGACAGAAATGGAAACCTTAAAAGAGAGTTAGTTTCTGGGGCGGTTGTTTTTTCGATGAAAATGAGGGGCCCAACAACTTCTATTGTTACTTTAACAACATACGGTGCCGGTTGCATATGGAATAATGTTATTCTTACTCAAAAATTACATTTACACCGTATTTTACTGTCCGCTAATACGTTGCTAATACGGTTAACAATGAAATATTATAATAATAAAAAAATATTTTTAAAAAATATTTTTTATTTTTTAAATGGTGAGATTAACCAACTTTATTATTTTATTAATTAACTCTATATATTTTATTAACCAATTTATTTACTATTAAAAATTTGAATAGTCTATTAACGAGCTTTATAATTTGATTAAACAATTTTTTATATTTTATTGACCAACTTTATTTTATTACTATTATTTTTAAAATTTAAATATGTATTAACCAACTTCATAACTTAATTAACCAATTTTTTATACTTTATTAATCAACCTTACTTTATGATTACAAATTATTGTTCACGAATTTTTTATTTACACCGTACAAAACACTGTTCACGTATTGTTTTATATACTGTTTACGATATTGTTTATAAATATATATATTTTTATTTTAAAAAAATACTGTTTAGCATATAAATAAGATAAACAAATATTAGTGTAAGATGTGGTGTAGGAAAACTCTTTTCATATGGGTGTTAGAGTAACACAAAATTCTATCTAATTTTCAATTTTTTATTTTTCATTTCAACCAAAATCTAACTTTTTTGTTGTTGATTTATTTAGATATCAAAATAACAAAATTACCGACATCATTCGAATTTGTTTAATAATTGATCCCCTAAATTAGAATTAAAGCACTATACCAACTTTGTCCCTAAATGTCAACTCTTAGTAGTTATGCATGGGCATTAGAAGTAAAGAAGTTCAAAAGATTAGGAAAGACAAAAGAGAAAAATACTAAATTGATTATAAAAAATTTATACTAAATTATTATAAATTTGAAATTTAAACGGAGGCGGAAGATATAACGGCTCGAATTTAATTAATTATTTAATTAAATTATATAAGAAATTCTTTATTGAAATTAATCGAAGTCGGGAATTATTAGAATTATTATAAGAGACATAATTGAATTAATATGTTGATTTGAGTGGTTCAGTTAATAGTCGAATTAATTGTCGGTTTAATCAGAGAAATAATATTAGAAATAATATTATTATATCTGAATTTTATTTAATTAAGTTAGTTTGGTTGTTGTGTGGTAAATAGTAATGTTGTATGTGTTATTAATTGGTCCAATAAGACAATGTGGTAAGATATAATATTTTATTAGGTTGTTAAAAGAAGTAGTAGGGAAATTAGGTTTTGTACGTGGCTCTTTGAGAATAGAAGGAGAACGAGGGTTTGGAGAAGAGAAGTTGTACAAGAAGAGGAAAATAATTGCATAAGAGTTTTTGGAAACCGATCGAGGAAAATTGCTGCTAAAGAAGTTGAAGCCATGGAAAAGCGGAGACTGCGGCGAAGATCGGAGATTCGATAGGAGAATTCGATCGACCGGAAAACCAAAAGGTAAGGGTGGGGTTTGAATTCTATAATCAGGATTATGATGATTGATATGTGGGATTGAGGATTTTATGAATTGTAACTGTGATATGCTGATTTGTAGTGTTCTTGATTTTTATAAATTATGGTTGCTCTTGAGGAAATTGAGTTGAACGAAATTGTGTGTATTGCTGCTGTTATTGGGCTGCTTTGGAATTTAATAGTAGCATAATTTATAAATGTGTTGAATTATTGTATGGTGTGTTTAAATCGAAACTGGAAAAAATAATAGAAATCTGGGTGGAAACGATGCACGCAGTGAAAAGAAGAAGTGGGATGTGGCCCTAATAATTGAGGGACGGGCACCCTGTCTGTGAGAAAGAAAAAGAAAACAAAATATATTTATCTATATTCAAGGGAGGACGCCTCATGCATGGGGTGGGTGTCCGACCGTGTAACTTTGTGCCTCCTATTACTTACATATGTATGTATTTTGAAACTCTTGCAAACCCGTGCTTAGGCAGAAAATAAAACAGAAATATATATATATATATATATATATATATTGACCTGGGGGCGGATGCCCCATTTAAAGAAGATGGGCGTAGCATAAGTATAATTGTTATTCTGGAAAGTTGTGGATCATAGGTAATATTGGTGAAGAAACAAAGCTGGGACGGTCACCTGAGAAGAAAAGAAATTTTTTATATATGTACATATATATAAGGGCGGACGCCCCATAGGCCATGGATGGGCGTCCCACCTTGCTTCCTTATTTATTATCTCGTTCACGTGTGTGTATAGCTTGAGTATTTCTTTTCTGTTTTGGGCTAGTTTGGACTCTAGGTAACAATTGTAACCATGTGCCTAGAAAATAAAGGAAAACAAATGATACATATATTCATATAAGGGACGGACGCCCATAGGGAGGTATGAATGTCCCACATTCTTACCACCTTGTTCTTCCTTGTGTTCCTCGGAATGTGTGTATGCATGGAGTTTTGGAGTTTCGTCTTTTTTGATTCTTTGTGGCAGGTGGTGATTAGATAATGTATAGGTACATACACAAAAAAAGTAACTGTGGCATAAGATACTAAACTTAATAGCTTAGTATAACTAAGTAGCAAGGTACAAGATAGTATGATATATTGCAGTTTTGTAGAAACAGAGAATAGTCGATAGCAGGGTATTAGCAAGTTTTAGTGACATAACTGGATTTGGTGGACAATATGATATGCAGATTGCAGGAAAACTAAATAGTTCAGAATAATAAAATTTGTAGAAGTTAGTTGATATTAGCAGTGATAACAGCGAATAGAAATAATGTCGAAATTAGCCGATTTAGCCTAATTAAGTGGGGGGAAATTAGTTGTGCAGAATTAATTGAAAATTGTCTGAGTAGTTTGTAGTTATTAGAAGGTAATATGGGTTGATTTGTTTTGTCGAGACAGTGATGAATATGTTGATTTACAGGTACAACCGAATAATTTGAATTGTCCTGATTCATGGACATGTTTGAGTTGTATGTCGAATGACCAATGTTGGTTTAAGTTGATCAATTGATGCATGTATAAGTTGTGGTTGTTGTTGTTATCGTTGTTTATGTGTTGTGTTGAATACGTTGATGTTGTGGTTGTTGTCGCATACATAGCATTTTCATGATTAAGATGACCTTGATGGCACCACATTGAAAGTTGAAGGCTTATGTCTTGGCCTTGATGACACCACATTGAAGGCTTATGCCTTATTGAAATGCCTCGATAAACTGGCATATGTTTAAGTTGGGAGTTCTGCTCTAAATGGTACCACATGCATATGCATAGTTGAGTTTGTAACACCCCGTTTTAATTAATATTATTTATATTATTATTTTCTAAAAATGACCGGTTGATATTTATTTTGATAAAATAATAATTATTTAGTCGGTTATTCGATCCGATCGGGTATTTGCTTTACGGAAAATAACTATTTTACTCGATAAAATTATATTTAGTGTGTTATTTTATTATATGTGTTATTCGATTTATTTGTGAGAATGGATTTATATTAGTATTAATTGATTTATTATAAATTAATAAATTAATGTTATTTAATTATATTAAATTAGTTTAATAAAATATTAGTTTTATTATACGTAAGTTATATTAGTTTTATTATATATATATATATATATATATATATATATATATATATATATATATATATATATATATATATATATATATATATATATATATATATATAAAAGTTAGTTTAGTAATTAAGCTAGTTTTATATATTATATAATAAAGTAATATATATAATAAGTGAGTAGTTTTATAAGTGAAAATAAAATAAAAAAAAAAAAGAGATAGAAAATCAGTAAGAGAGAAAAGTGAGAAAGTGGAGTAGCAGAAGAGGAAAATAGAAGAAAGTTAGGGTTGAAGAGAAGAGGAAAAGTTTTGGAAAATCAATCGAAAAAGTTCGTTCCGGAGACTAATCAGTAGGGTTAGACTTCCTCTAAACATCTAGTATATTTTTATTGCATTTGATTTTGATTTTTTCGGTTTAGAAAAATAAATTTTGTTGACTGATAGGAAAATATAATTTTTCCTGGTACTGTGAAAATAGTTACCTATCCTATAAAAATGGTAGAGAAGAAGGAGTGTGTGTGTGGTGGGGTCACGTGGGGGTGCTACGTTAAAATATGCATCTGTTACATTCTGTTTTCATTATAATTCAACTATATATATATATATATATATATATATATATATATATATATATATATATATATATATATATATATATATATATACTTGTGTTTCAATTTCAAATATATATAAATATTATAACTAATAATATATTTATATATTATAATTCGTAGTGTGATTAATTAATATAATCGGTTACGATTAATTGATAAAACTTAATATTTTGAGTACGACCGGAGAAGAATTAAATTGTAGATGAGTTGTTTAACTTAAGAGTAAGTGAAAATAATACCGTTCGGTCCGATTAGCCAAATTAAACGGTATAATTAGTTACTCGGAATTGGATGAAAATTTAGGTGGTAGCTAAGTTGGATGTGTAGATTAATGTGGTGATGTCGGTTTGTCGAAAATGCGGCATTTTACGATGGTGACCGGAAATGGAGTTTAGGATTGAATAATTATGTTTAATTACAATATTGTAAAGCCGATTATGTTGTTTTGAGAGTATTCTTTGTGATAGCCGAATCGGCGTAAATCCGAATATTTAGTTGTTGAAACGTGAGATTTTATGATGGGAAAAAGTGTTGATTTAACATTATTCGAGATATTTGATTAATTACCGATTCCGGAAATGATGTGTTTGGTTTATAAATATTTTGGTGTTGTGTGATAATTGTTGAAATGAAATAAATGATATTTGTTGTGCAATGTTGTGAGATTAATTCACAGGGATGAAATTATGGTGATGTATGTTTGTAATTGAGATAGAGGGATGTCTTGATTTGCATATTGTTGCTGTTAATTGCACACCGCATCATAAGTCGTGTCAAGAGGCGGTGTCTGTTAGTCTCGTGGAGGCTAGTGGCTCGTCCCAAACTCAGAGTGGGGGTTTAAAAACTTAGGGAATGGGCTTTGTGATTATCCGTCTGAGGGATAGACAGTCGGTAAATCTGAAGGATAATAGATGATTGGTACCACATGCATAAGTCGTGTCGTTGTGTCGAGTCGCACGTACACACTTTGTTGAGTTTGTGTTTTGTTGAATATTATGCCTTGTGTGCTAATTGGTAATTGAAATTGATTGTGTTTGATTCCTTTGAGTTGTTGAATATGTGAATCGGATTAAATGAATATATTGTGTGGTTTATGCAAGAGTTGGAAAAAGAGTAAGATTCCTTTATTTGATACCTTTCATTTGCTTTAAATTATATACTTTATGTTTGTTGGAATTCTTACCCTTCTGTTGGAAAATGTTTGCTTCGGCATTGTTCAGGTACCAAGGACGGTATGCGAGGCGCACGGATTAGCAGACGACTTAGGCTTGTAGTCCGTTACTTCTTTTTGATTTTGAGTCGATGCTCTGATTGTAACACTGGGGGATTAGTGTCCGCATTCGAACTCATATTTTTGTATATGGATTATACTTGTATATAATCTATTGTTTTGATTATATTTTGATGTATGTATATTATGACTTGATAACATGTTTGGTGTATGAACCATATGGCTTAATGCCTTGAATTTTATATTTTGATTCCTCCTTTGGAGATGAAGTTATTATGATTCTGTTGCGTTTGCACGAAAAAGAAAGTATATGTCATGAATATATTATGTGTTTAAATGATTAAAGTGACGAATATGTCATGTCCGTTTTTCTTGATTATGTTGATATGTTGTTGTGACACTCCTTCCATGCAATTTTATTTCTCTGATTTTAATTATGTCGTTTAATTCGGGGCTTATTAGAAGGGGTGTTACAAAAGTGGTATCAGAGCATTGTCGATCAGTTGTCAGGTCTTAATGTTACTAATCCCATTGTATTTGTTTGTGTATCTGACGCGATCGATACTTCTGTGCTGTTCAAAAGAAGATGGTTGCTGGAAGGAATGATAATGCACTTGCTAAGGCATTACTATTACTCGCGGGATCCTTGAATCAGATGTCGCAAGCTAATCTGGTGCCACATGATGGAGCTGATGATGGATTCCGTGCTCTTGGAAAGTTTCAGAAAAACAACCCGCCTACCTTCAAAGGAGAGCATGCGCTTGAAGAAGCTCAAGAGTGGTTGAAGGCCATTGAAAAGATTTTCCGAGTGATGAATTACACCGATGCTCAGAAAGTGCAATTCGGAACTCACATGTTGGTGAAGGAAGCGGAAGATTGGTGGATTAACACAAGTCATAGGTTCGATGAAGAGAACACTGTGGTTACGTGGGCAATTTTCCGAGATACTTTCTTGGAGAATTATTTCCCCGAGGATGTCCGTGGTAAGAAAGAGGTGGAGTTTCTTGAATTGAAACAAGGAAACGGTTCTGTTGCTGAATATGCCGCCAAGCTTCAAGAACTGATCAATTATTGTCCTCACTATAATACGGTACGGTGAATGCCGCCGAGAGATCCAAATGTTTGAAGTTTGTGAACGGCTTAAGGCCGGATGTGAAGAAAGCTATCGGGTACCAACAAATTACCCGCTTTTCTGAACTGGTGAACAAAAGTCGTATTTATGATGAGGATAGTCGTGATAGTAGTGCTTACTACAAAAGCTTAAGTGACAAGAGAGGCAATGGGCATATGCGTCCTAAGCCTTATGATGGAAAAGGGAAGCAACCGATGAAGGTGGGAAAGAGTCCAAGTGGGGGAGTTACTACTCCAGTGAAGTGTTTTAGATGTGGTAAAGAGGGACACCGTGCTTTGGAGTGTCGCCAAGTTGAGCCTACGTGTTTCAAGTGTGGGAGGATTGGTCACCGATCTAACGAGTGCAGGTTAAGTGCTAGTGTGACTTGCTACAACTGTGGCGGTGGCGAGCAAGGGCACATTAGTATAAAGTGCACGAAGCCAAAGAAGGAGCGAGGAAAAGTGTTTGCATTGTCTGGTGTCGAGACTTCGGCGGATGAGAGGTTGATCAGAGGTACTTGCTTTATCCATAATGTACCTTTGATTGCTATTGTTGATACGGGTGCTACGCATTCATTTATTTCCTTGGATTGTGCTACTAGTTTGGGTCTCGTGTTATCTAACTTGGGTAGAAGTATGGAGATTGATACGCCTGCGATGGGTTCGGTTTCTACTTCTGTTATTTGTTTGAAGTGTCCTTTGCGTATGTGTGGTAGAGATTTCGAAGTGGATCTCGTATGTCTTCCTTTGAGTCAGCTTGATGTCATTCTGGGTATGGACTGGTTGAGAGCCAACCATGTATATATCAATTGCTTTGCTAAAGCGGTTCTTTTTCTCGAGTCCGAGAAAGAAGGTGGTTCATTATTTTCTACTCAACAGATGAAGAGGTGTGTTAGAGATGGGGCCGAATTGTTTGTGTTGATGGCGAGCATGAATCTTGGTGATAGTGGAGTGAGAAAGGATGTTCCTGTTGTTTGTGATTTTCCAGAGGTGTTTCTGGAGGAGATTACGGATTTACCTCCAGAACGTGAAGTGGAGTTTTCTATTGATTTAATTCCTGATACTAGTCCTGTTTCGATGGCTCCGTATCGGATGTCACCATCGGAATTGATTGAACTAAAAAGCCAACTTGAAGAGTTACTTGATAAGAAGTTCATTCGACCAAGTGTATCTCCGTGGGGTGTGCCGGTGTTGTTAGTAAAGAAGAAAGAAGGAACAATGAGACTTTGTGTGGATTATCGGCAGTTGAACAAAGTTACTATCAAGAACAAGTATCCTTTACCTAGAATTGATGATTTGATGGACTAGTTGGTAGGAGCTTGTGTGTTCAGTAAGATTTACTTGAGGTCTGGTTATCACCAAATTTGTGTGAAAGCTGGTGATATTCAGAAGACGGCGTTTAGGATGAGGTATGGACACTATGAGTATTCGGTGATGCCTTTCGGTGTTACGAACGCACCTGGTGTGTTTATGGAGTACATGAACAGAATCTTTCATGAGTTTTTTGATAAGTTTGTGGTGGTTTTTATTGATGACATTCTAATCTATTCGAAGAATGAGAAAGAGCATGCTGAGCACTTAGGAATTGTGTTGTCGATTCTGAAAGAGAATCAGTTATTTGCTAAACTTTCTAAGTGTGAGTTCTGGTTGGAGCAAGTGAGTTTTCTTGGATATGTGATATCTTGTGGAGGTATTGCCGTGGATCCATCTAAGATTGAAGTTGTGTCAGAATGGGAATCTCCTAAGTCTATTTTTGAGATTCGAAGTTTTCTTGGTTTGGCCGGTTACTACCGTAAGTTCATTGAAGGTTTTTCCAAGCTAGCTTTACCTTTGACACAATTGACGAGAAAGGGGCAAGCGTTTGTGTGGACTACTCTGTGTGAGGATAGCTTTCAAGAGCTTAAGCGAAGGTTGACTACTGCTCCTGTTTTGATTTTACCTAATCCATCCGAACCGTTTATAGTGTATTGTGATGCTTCATTGATGGGGTTAGGTGGCGTGTTAATGCAAAATGGACAAGTGGTGGCTTATGCTTTGAGACAACTTAAAGTGCATGAGAGGAATTATCCGACTCATGACTTAGAGTTAGTAGCTGTGGTTTATGTGTTGAAAATTTGGAGACATTACTTGTTTGGGTCGAGATTCGATGTTTTCAGTGATCATAAGAGCTTGAAATATTTGTTTGATCAGAAAGAGTTAAATATGAGGTAGAGAAGATGGTTAGAGTTCTTGAAAGATTATGATTTTAGTTTGAATTACCATCCTGGTAAGGCGAACGTGGTTGCCGATGCATTGAGTAGTGTCGCACCCCAAAATTTACCCTCCTTATCATATTTTTCTTGGAACATCCCCTCATGCTTAATTCTTTGTTTCAACCAGAATTAATTCAAACTTTGGTTCAAGACACATTCGAATATTGCACGATGGAAAAATCAAGTTCATTCGAAGCTTTGTAAAGTTGAAAGAACTTAGTTTGTGTTAATCTGAATTTACCCGAATGTAAAAAGTGGTCCAAGAGATTTAAGGCGAATAATTTGCTCGGGATTCAAAGTTTGGTGACTCGAGTGAATAACGCTAAGATTTGTTGTGTTGAAATTCTGAGAACTCTTAGTTTTTGGAATACTTCATTACTACCGTTTCAAGTACCTCATTTTGGATTTTTTATCGAAATTCATTCAAGGTTCAAGTTGATTCAAGCGACTCGAAATGAATGTTTTGTCGAAATTCATGGTTTTGAGTTTTTGGAATTCATGATCTATGATTTCAATTACTCCATTTTCGGGTTTCTTTCAAGTTCATTTAAAGGTTTTGATCTACGAAAATATTTGAGTTTTAGGCCATTTTTGTACATCCAAGTTTTATATCAATTGCGGAACACAAGGAATATAATCGATACAAGTCCATCCGAACCAATTTCGAAGATTGAATTTTCAATATCATTCATTCAAGTTTTGTGTCATGAATATTACAAAAAAGAATTGCTACAAGCATGTTCTTAGTGTGCAAGGGTCTACAAAAGCAATCCTAAATTCTACAATTCAAAATGCTACAAGTTTCTAAAGCGATTTCTACAATATCTACAAAAAGCCTTGAAGTTCCTAAGAGTCTTGGCCGTTTTCTTCGAGTTGCAAGCTCTTCATCGTCGCGCCTAACCACTCGACCATTCCACCATCCATTGCCACATGAAACAAAGAGAAAAGCACGGGTTAGTAAGCAATCAAAGAGCAAAACATAAACAAAATGCGAAATTATAAAAGTTGTTTGTCAAAGTTCATCATTAGGCGTTGGCGGGAATCAGGTTTTAAACGACAAGCCTCATAATCTTGAAGATTAATCATCGGCGAAAAACACTTGCTCGCAAATCACGGGCTAGCCCGGTTCACAAACAAGCAATCGAAGCGCCAATTTTAATTCTGGGCAGCAAGTAAATAAAGCGACAGTTTTAATTCCGGGCAGCAGCATATACATATAACAGTTCACATTTTAATCCCAACAGTTCACATTTTAATCCCAAAAAGGCAACAGGCAGCATGTCTAAAGACAAAGAGCAGATATCAGTTCATAACTAGGCAACAGGGACAGTTGAGAAGATAAGAGGGAAAAGAAGCAACAAACAGCCGGCAAGCATGTATTGATCCATAATGATCAAGACAGCAGTGACAAGATAGCAGCAAGCATAGCAGGTAGCAAGCAACAAACAGCCAGTTCATAATGATAACATACATGGAGCCCAACACTATAAGCCTCAAAAGTTAACAAAAGTACAAGTAATGAGTATAGGCAGTTGAGAAAGAAGATATGAGCCACAAAAAATCAATATTCAGAGCAGAGCAGAAAACTCAGAAAGTTCATCATGACAGTATGGTTACCCCAAGACATAGGCAACTGGGACAAGGGACAGGGCTAAGATAAGGCAGCATCTGTTCATATATATAAAAACCACCAGAAAAATATAGAGAGGGGGTTCAGAGGTAAAAAGAGATAACATAAAACCAAAAACCTACAAGTATATTTTTCGATTCTGATCATTTACACATCCAACCATCATCAGACCAAAAGAAAACCAGAAAAGTGCAATATCTGTAAACCCAAAGACATAATCACAAGCCAGCATCAACAACCAAACCCAAACCAGAAAACACAAATCAACATAGACACCAAAACGTAAACACAAACAGGAAAACCTAACACTCATCATCTTCCACACCAACTACCTTCAGTTTGTTTTTGTCAGAAATCACATTCCGATTCGAGAGAGAAGAAGAAAAGTTCAAGAAAGGTAATACCAGATTTTTGACGAGGAGGTTGCGATTCGTTGCCGTCCTTTCCTCTTTCCTTTTCCATTCACGACCTGTGTCGACACAAACATAATCAGACAACATTCAGATAATCAAACAATATTTGCAGAAATCGATACATGCGAGTAAGATCGAGAGAGAAGAGAAACAGAATCGCGATCGGTGAGAGGGAAAGAGAGAACGGTGAGTCGCGAGCGAGAGCGAGACAGTGAGGAATCACGGTGAGGGTGAGAGAATTCGGTGAGAGAGGATGAGAGTTCTGAGAGGACGGTGAGGGCTTGAGGAACGAGTGAGAGAGGACATCATCGGGCAAGGGAGAAAGAGAGAGTGTTCTTTCCAATTTCTTTTTTCTTTTTCCCTTTCAAAAAATATATAAACTAATTTAATTTGTTTTATTTTTTAGTTATGTTATGGTGAGGTGGCTGGTGGTGACAAGTGTCACCACCTTATTTTTTATGTAGGAAAAATCTGTTTTTTTTTTGTTTTATTTTGTCATTCTTAGATAAATTTCTTTTCTAAAACAAATGTTAGTATTAAATAATGTACATATGGTGTAACATTGCCTATTTTTGGAACCATCGGAGTATTTTGGATCGGAAGTTGTGGTACCCGTTTTGCCAGCACATGGGTGTATTTCAGACCAGCCAAAGTTCAGATGGATTTCTTTGCACACCGTCCAGAACCACGACAATCCAGGCTATTTCTAAATTTCGTTCTATTTCAATTAATTTATTTTATCGTAAATAATACTCTTATTGCGATGTAATAAATAATTGTTGGATCTGATAGTTTTTGTTTGATGACTTATCGATTAAACTATTAGCCGATTTTTCATCAAACAGAAAAAATCATCTCTAATAATTATTTAAATTTCCGATTGTATTGTATGGTATTTTTGTCTGTTTATTTACTCGTTCAATACTTATTCACCAATGTACACTGTGCACACAACTAAAATTAAAATCAATCCGATTTCATCTTGATTGGCTCATATGCCGATTTCTTAAAGGGTCTCATGGTTGGGGATGGGCATGGCCATCCTCACGACGTTGATTAGAGCCCTTGTTGCATTAATCAATCATAACCCGAAAACAACATTGGTCTATATACCAATTACCATGCACCAGGGTCTCATGGTTGGGGATAGGAGCACCTATCCTCACGAGGTTAATTAAGTCCATATACTTGATTAATCATAACCCGCTTCCATTTTCTCTCAGCACGCGCATCAGAATGCTTTCATAATTTAAAGTTCTAAACCTCGATCCAACGTCGAGTTTCTTTTCAAAGTAATTTCATAAATACTCTACTTCTCTCCCCCTCCCAAACATATGGTAGTCAGTCCAGTATCGACCCTCGACCGTATGTTTGGTGTCTTAATTAAACTAATCAACGTGAACCATGTTTCACTTCACCTTTTCTTAACAAAAGCTTTTGGGTAGAAAAAGATGATTCGGATGTTTCTGTCCACTCATCCAAGTAATTGGGGCGTTAGCCGTTGAACGCTTATGGTCCAATACTTGTCTCCCACATAAAAACAACTCAACTCACTCAAACTCCTTTATCGCTCATATGCGATCATTAAAACTCTTTTCAGACAAAGAGGGTGCAATAGTCGTTTCAAATACGAACGAGGACTTAAGCTTTTCAAACAAACAAAACAAGTCCTAGTTCAAAACATTTGAAACGTCTAAACGCATGATTTTTCAGATAAAATCAATGCAACCAATTAAAACCTTTTTAAGAGGAACTACAGAGTTTTGACTTTCCCATTGCACAAGGGAATATGTAGGCACACGGTTCTGAAACCGTGCCAAACTCAAAATAATAATAAACAAATTCTGTTTTCTTTCAGCTTCCATAACTTAGTAAACACACACAAAAGCTTAGAACTAAACGGGTCCCATCGAGTACGATGGATGTAAGGGGTGCTAACACCTTCCCCTTACATAACCGACTCCCGATTCCAATTTTTGGTCGTAGACCGCCTTATCCGTTTCTTTGGGGTTTTATCTATATTTCCCCGTTCCTTTTTGGAACAAATAAAATTAGGTGGCGATTTCACTGTTTTCGAGAATTTTAAAAGATTTTTGAAAATCGAGTTGCTTCAGTTGGCGACTTCACTGGGGACAATTGACTAAGCGTGTCAACCCTAGTTTGGTTCTTCGTATGTGTGCTTATTTTCGCTTTCTTTTATCACTCTATTTGTGTGTTTAATTTCAGTCGTTTATTTCCTATCACTTTAATTATTACCTTGTTGATATATTATTGTGTGTGGGAATGATGGATGGGACTATAAGAAAAGCCCACTACCAAGGCTATAGAACACATAAATTAGAGTGGTTGCGTAGTATTGATTTGCTAGACGGAAATGTCTTGTAAGTTGGTGCGAAGACCACACCTAGGGGAGGTTCTTTCGAAGACATTATCGCCGATTGCAAGTTATTTTTGCATTGACGATAGTGTTGTTAGAAAGGATTTTTCCCCTAGTTTTGACCTTTAAGAAAACCTAACCTGTAGGCTTTAAGAATGCTCAAATGAGACGTTCTTGGATATATCATCTAATCACAAATTTATTTGCGATGAAAATGATACACCTAAGTTGGGACCAATGATTTTGAGCACCCCGTTCAGATCCCGGTATCGAGGGTTACGTTTGTTATATCGTTAGACCTGCTTTGTCTATTCGGTCAATACGTAACTCTCCCTCAAACCAAAGCTTTGTAGCGTTGCAAGTATCTTTGCGATGCACGAGAATTTGTGTTTGTTGTATCAAAAAACCCTAAGAGCCATCCTTTGGGGGATTGTTGGGTAGACGTCGAAACCATGCCCGACCGTCCTTTTAAACCATTGTCTGTTCAACTTTACATGTGATTTTGCGCATAACATCAATATGTATCGCATCACATTGCATTCTTACATGCATTACCATCACATTGCATTCTTACATGCATTACCATTATATCGCATTCTTACATGCGTTACTATTACATTACATCGCATTCTGACATGCGTTACCATTATATTACATTGCATTCTTACATGCATTACCATTATATCGCATTCTTACATGCGTTACTATTACATTACATCGCATTCTGACATGCGTTACCATTATATTACATTGCATTCTTACATGCACTACCATTATATCGCATTCTTACATGCGTTACTATTACATTACATCGCATTCTGACATGCGTTACCATTATATCATATGGCATTCTTACATGCATCACCATCATCGCATTCTGACATGCGTTACCATTATATCATATGGCATTCTTACATGCATCACCATCATTGCATTCTTACATGCATCACCATCATGGCATTCTTACATGCATCACCATCATATGACATTCTTATATGCATTACCATTACATCGCATTCTTACATGCGTTACTACTATATTACATCGCATTCTTACATGCGTTGCCATTATATTACATTTGCATTCTTTAATGCATTACCATGCATTTCATCTTCATCAGAAAGCTCATTTTATTTCTTCTGTCCAGAAATATCAAATTGTCTACTCGACACACGTTCAGAACTCCAAGGATGTCTCAGAGGGCTATGGGACGAGCTTGTGGTCAAGAACTATTGAAGGCGGTTAAGCACTTGAAAAGTCATGAATCAACAAGTCAAGGCCAGCTCAAGTCTCCTCAACAACGAGTCTTTTACTTCTTTCGCATTTTCATGTGTACCTTGTTTAATTGTTTAAACTTTGTTTGCATGTAGAAACTTGTTTGTTTTTATCTTAATGCAATGAGTATGTTTGTCTTGAAGTAATCCATTCGTTGTCACTCAATCCATTCGTTATCACTCTTTAATTGATTTGCGAGCATTTTGATACCAACGTTACCAATCCTTTCGCCTAGGCAAAGATTGGAGGGAGGATGATGATGATTAAAAATGCCAGGTCTCTAGTCATGTGCTTTTGAGTGGAACCCTGCTAATGATGTACATGCCTTGTTTCAAATCCCCAAACACCGGAGTTATAAGGGAGATAGACCCTCGTTAACCCCTTTCGAGCCTTGAAGTAGGAGTTTCTTTTCTATTCAGAAAAAACCCTCATCATTTTTACCCTGTGGGCGGGTAGTGTTCAGTTAATATGATCGGGCGTTCATAACTCATCAAGAGAGTGTGCATTTAAGGATACAACAATGGCTATCCTTCAAAAGGTTGAGAAAGGTCAAAACCACAGTAGTCGACCCCCATCTATCAATAGTGTGCATCAAAGGAGAATGATACCATGTTGGGTATCTCTCGCACAACAGAAAGGTCAACAGATGACGACACCATAACGGTTACCCTTCATCTACCAAGGACTCAGACAGTCACCATCACTTTAACAAATCAAAGATGGCGTATAGATCCACGACTTGTTCAAAAAAAAGATGAATAGAAAAAGACAAAAAAGCCCGCTAAGTCGGAACTTAGTAATAAGTCGCTTAGGCAAAAGTCAGGAAAAAAAAAAGAGAAAATCTCGAAATGCATTTTCAGAGAAAAATTCTCAACAAAGAACAAGTTGTGTGGTCAAATACCAAAAGACAAAATGTGGGTGACTGTCGTGTCCAAGAAACCTCATATTGGTTCCTCAACCATCATAAACACCTCTCGAGAGATGAGTGCTCGTATCAGGTTAGTTGAACTTAGGACCGAAGGATATCATGGAGAAGGGGCGGGCTCCAAATATTTTGAGCCTAAAAATCCTTTTTCTACAAAACCCGTGAACCAAGCCACGTTACAACCCTCAAAAGTCCTAATTGAAGCATGGGTTAATTCAAGAGCATACAACGAAGAGATCGCGTTTACCTGACTCCTACAGTGTGTGTTAAGTATCTGTGTTGGTATCATATGCTCGTCTTATCTTTCAAAAAGAAAATTTTCAGTGTTGCGCTCCAAAAGTGTTTCACTCGCAAAAAACTCATAATGTTTTTCATACAAAACTTCAAGACGCATAAATGTTGCATTATAATTGTCACAATAAACATTTTTCTACATGTAAAACAATTGTTTGACATTGAAGAAGTTCTCATAATGAACATCAGTGAAGAGTTTAACTTTGTCCAAAGAAGAGGAAGACTTGATTATTCTGTTGAGTTAGCAGCTTATTTGTAGCAAAGGGCAGGACGTCTAAGGACTCCTTGGAGCACGTCACAGTTGTCTTCTTAAGATTATTAATTGGGCAACAAATCGAAATTCACTCCTCAATTTCGCAATCCGGGCAAATCCTTAAAGAGCAACCAGCAATTAAGTTAGTCCTTCTCAAAAGAGCAGTTAACCTGGGACAACTGTCATCCCATGTTTCATTCAACTTGAAGCAATCACCTCGAGACATGGGAGTCTCTCTAAGGCTGTTTACATTGGGACATTTCGAACTGATCGTTCGGTTCCAATCAATCTGAGCTCTCTTAATTAGAGCAGGTGTTCGTTCAAGAATCAATCATCCTGAGGCAATTACTTCGAGACGCAGAAGTCTCTCTAAAGCTCGTCTTGGGGCAGGTCTTCCCGATGCTCGCATAGCTCCTTATTCGATGCAGTCGATCTGAGGAAAATACTCGAGATGTAGAAGTCTTTCCAAGACTCATTCTAAAAGCAAGCTTGCTGAAAAGATTCATCTGAAGCAACTACTTCGAGACATTGGAGTTTCTCCAATGTTCATCCTGGGGCATGTCGTCCATTTACGCAAAGTCTGCCACTCTAAGATTTTGATAAATCTAAGGAGGTTATTTTGAGATGCGGAAATACATCCAAAGCTCCTATCGAGGCATGATATTACCATATCAGAATATCCAGTTCCTTTGAAATACTGATGATCAGTAAAGTATTGCGTCAGAATACAGGATGCCGGGACACTCCTTTTCAGGAAAGATTTCTAGAAGGTCCGCGGATCGGGCATATTGAGATTCGAAGTGCAAAATCTAATGCATTGCATTCCACGCATGGGCACGCCTCTAATCATCGTTATCTGATCAAGTCAGAAGTTTGCTATTCTTTTTCTACAAGAATTAGCATTGCAGCCCTTCCAGCGGCAATTCAATATTTGGAGCTTGGTCAATCATCTTGTTGTGCCATGTTCTTTTATCCTCCGGACTAACGGTGTCGAGGATTCATTTGATAGCCGTGCATTAACGGTATATTCATTCATTCATTCATGCATTCATATCATATACTACATAGCACATTCATTCATAAACCTCGGCCGGGACTCGGGTTATTCCAAGATCGGTTATTGATTGTTCTCAGCAGAATCGTATTTTGAAGACTATTTTGAATGATAAATTTAGTTCTTCCGATCACAAGTTTGAGGGCTCGACCATAATCGGTCTACAATGATGACGATTCTCAAATCGAATCTATTCCAGAGTGATTGGGTTCCCCAAGCGAACTCTTGTATCATAGAACTTCTTTATAGAGTTCCTTTTAAAAAGTACACCATTACAAGCAGAAGACTTTTCTCAAATGACAATCTAGCTTGTATATCTTGCAAGCGCGGGTGATGGACAATCGGCAGTAGTGTCAACTCCCCAATGAAGTCTCTTCCCCAGAGAATCGATTGATCATCCCCAGTGAACTCTTATGACAACAAGATCGTTCAATTGGACTCCCCAGTGATATCTTCCTTCTCTCAACAGTCAGGAAATCATGCATCATTTGCATTAGAAAAATCATATCATGCATATCATACTCATGCATTAGCTTCGGCTATTTGTTTTGCAGGTTTTTCAACTGAAATTGTAAATATCCTCGTAAGGATCAAATGGAAGGATAGTTCTCAGACGACAAATTATCCTCTTTTCTTCAAACACAAGTTATATACTTGTATGGATCTTAACAACTGATTTGATGTCTCCAGTCGAGATTTCTTCCCCAGCGAAACAGTTGTCTCTTTCAGATGGACTCTAATGTCAACAAGAATTATTCAACCGGGAATCCCCAGTGAATTTTCCATATGGTTTTCTTACGAAGTTTCCCCAGCGAAGCTTATTTCTTTCCCCAAGTGAATCTCCTTCAGAAAGGATTACTACAACATTATTCTTGGTATTTTCAAATATTTCTTTCAGACAAGAATCTTCTCAGCGAATACTATTGGCAGTGGCTTCCACAATATACTCCTCTGAGTTGTTCTCAGAAAATTACATCAAACTTCTGGTGCGTTTATTTCCCCAGTAAGTTATCAACTACTCAACAAATAAATATCCACCCGGCGGGATGTTTATTCAAATCTCAAGATATTTCTCCAACTCAGACATTGATCTACATATCCACTTGCTGCAACGCATTGTCCATACAATGTCGACAAATTGAAGCTCATTACCCTAGAAGTTTTTCACCACGAGTGAATCGATTCTTCTATCACCGGTAAAGCTATCTGCATACAGATTGAAGATCTTGTCAACTCAAAAGTTGTTCAACATGTCCGTACATGTTCAGTAAGATCCCTCATCAGCAGAAATGTCGGAAACAAGATTTACCGACTTCATAAACATCTATATCGCACCAGTGTGCTGGATATTGTTATGTTTATCCCGGAGAAGTGTCTCGGTGCGCATCGATTTTGTTCTGCGGGTAACTCAGAAGTTACACGGTTAAAGACATTCAGCATGCCATGGCTCCTCGCACTTTCGTGCACCAACAATTCCGATATTGTTCTAGCCATATATTCAGGGAACTCTTTGTTAAGTTCTCAATCAACAATCAGGGAACTCTTTGTTAAGTTCTCAATCAACAATCAGGGAACTCTTTGTTAAGTTCTCAATCAACAATCAGAGAACTCTTTGTTAAGTTCTCAACCGTGTCATCAGAGAACTCTTTGTTAAGTTCTCAACCGTGTCATCAGGGAACTCGTTGTTAAGTTCTCAATCGTGTCATTTCTCAATTTTGTTTAAGGTCTCCAGGTATTCCTTAATTATTAGGGAACTCTTTGTTAAGTTCTCAATCGTGTCATTTCTCAATATATTGTTTTTCTTTTCGCTTGAGAAGTTCGTTTCTCTTCTCATAGCATTTTCGTTAAAATTGTTGTCAAACTCACTTCAGTTACACGGTTATCCCCAGTGTTGTTGAAATCTCCTAATTATTTTCGCATTGGGTACTGTTGTGTTAAAGCATTCTGTTGATGCTTAGCAAGTTTTCTCTTCAAGTGTTTTTCTTGGCTCCGTAGTCAAGATATGTTATCTATTTTCTTTTGTGGCATTGGTTTCCCGCGTAGGGCAAATTTTCGGGGTTCTCTAGTATTCAATCCTCTTCCACCTTGAACGTTCGAAAGTCGTCAATCTTTCTCACTTACCAGGTCTAAGATGATTGAATAGGGGCAACTGTCGCACCCCAAAATTTACCCTCCTTATCATATTTTTCTTGGAACATCCCCTCATGCTTAATTCTTTGTTTCAACCAGAATTAATTCAAACTTTGGTTCAAGACACATTCGAATATTGCACGATGGAAAAATCAAGTTCATTTGAAGTTTTGTAAAGTTGAAAGAACTTAGTTTGTGTTAATCTGAATTTACCCGAATGCAAAAAGTGGTCCAAGAGATTTAAGGCGAATAATTTGCTCGGGATTCAAAGTTTGGTGACTCGAGTGAATAACGCTAAGATTTGTTGTGTTGAAATTCTGAGAACTCTTAGTTTTTGGAATACTTCATTACTACCGTTTCAAGTACCTCATTTTGGATTTTTTATCGAAATTCGTTCAAGGTTCAAGTTGATTCAAGCGACTCGAAATGAATGTTTTGTCGAAATTCATGGTTTTGAGTTTTTGGAATTCATGATCTATGATTTCAATTACTCCATTTTCGGGTTTCTTTCAAGTTCATTTAAAGGTTTTTTGATCTACGAAAATATTTGAGTTTTAGGCCATTTTTGTACATCCAAGTTTTATATCAATTGCGGAACACAAGGAATATAATCGATACAAGTCCATCCGAACCAATTTCGAAGATTGAATTTTCAATATCATTCATTCAAGTTTTGTGTCATGAATATTACAAAAAAGAATTGCTACAAGCATGTTCTTAGTGTGCAAGGGTCTACAAAAGCAATCCTAAATTCTACAATTCAAAATGCTACAAGTTTCTAAAGCGATTTCTACAATATCTACAAAAAGCCTTGAAGTTCCTAAGAGTCTTGGCCGTTTTCTTCGAGTTGCAAGCTCTTCATCGTCGCGCCTAACCACTCGACCATTCCACCATCCATTGCCACATGAAACAAAGAGAAAAGCACGGGTTAGTAAGCAATCAAAGAGCAAAACATAAACAAAATGCGAAATTATAAAAGTTGTTTGTCAAAGTTCATCATTAGGCGTTGGCGGGAATCAGGTTTTAAACGACAAGCCTCATAATCTTGAAGATTAATCATCGGCGAAAAACACTTGCTCGCAAATCACGGGCTAGCCCGGTTCACAAACAAGCAATCGAAGCGCCAATTTTAATTCTGGGCAGCAAGTAAATAAAGCGACAGTTTTAATTCCGGGCAGCAGCATATACATATAACAGTTCACATTTTAATCCCAACAGTTCACATTTTAATCCCAAAAAGGCAACAGGCAGCATGTCTAAAGACAAAGAGCAGATATCAGTTCATAACTAGGCAGCAGGGACAGTTGAGAAGATAAGAGGGAAAAGAAGCAACAAACAGCCGGCAAGCATGTATTGATCCATAATGATCAAGACAGCAGTGACAAGATAGCAGCAAGCATAGCAGGTAGCAAGCAACAAACAGCCAGTTCATAATGATAACATACATGGAGCCCAACACTATAAGCCTCAAAAGTTAACAAAAGTACAAGTAATGAGTATAGGCAGTTGAGAAAGAAGATATGAGCCACAAAAAATCAATATTCAGAGCAGAGCAGAAAACTCAGAAAGTTCATCATGACAGTATGGTTACCCCAAGACATAGGCAACTGGGACAAGGGACAGGGCTAAGATAAGGCAGCATCTGTTCATATATATAAAAACCACCAGAAAAATATAGAGAGGGGGTTCAGAGGTAAAAAGAGATAACATAAAACCAAAAACCTACAAGTATATTTTTCGATTCTGATCATTTACACATCCAACCATCATCAGACCAAAAGAAAACCAGAAAAGTGCAATATCTGTAAACCCAAAGACATAATCACAAGCCAGCATCAACAACCAAACCCAAACCAGAAAACACAAAGCAACATAGACACCAAAACGTAAACACAAACAGGAAAACCTAACACTCATCATCTTCCACACCAACTACCTTCAGTTTGTTTTTGTCAGAAATCACATTCCGATTCGAGAGAGAAGAAGAAAAGTTCAAGAAAGGTAATACCGGATTTTTGACGAGGAGGTTGCGATTCGTCGCGGTCCTTTCCTCTTTCCTTTTCCATTCACGACCTGTGTCAACACAAACATAATCAGACAACATTCAGATAATCAAACAATATTTGCAGAAATCGATACATGCGAGTAAGATCGAGAGAGAAGAGAAACAAAATCGCGATCGGTGAGAGGGAAAGAGAGAACGGTGAGTCGCGAGCGAGAGGACAGAGAACGGTGAGGAATCGCGACGGTGAGGGGTGAGAGAATTCCGGCGAGAGAGGATGAGAGTTCCGGCGAGAGGGACCGGTGAGGGCTTGAGGGAACGAGTGAGAGAGAGGACATCGCGGGCAAGGGAGAAAGAGAGAGTGTTCTTTCCAATTTCTTTTTTCTTTTTCCCTTTCAAAAAATATATAAACTAATTTAATTTGTTTTATTTTTTAGTTATGTTATGGTGAGGTGGCTGGTGGTGACAAGTGTCACCACCTTATTTTTTATGTAGGAAAAATCTGTTTTTTTTTTTGTTTTATTTTTTTATTCTTAGATAAATTTCTTTTCTAAAACAAATGTTAGTATTAAATAATGTACATATGGTGTAACATTGCCTATTTTTGGAACCATCAGAGTATTTTGGATCGGAAGTTGTGGTACCCGTTTTGCCAGCACATGGGTGTATTTCAGACCAGCCAAGGTTCAGATGGATTTCTTTGCACACCGTCCAGAACCACGACAATCCAGGCTATTTCTAAATTTCGTTCTATTTCAATTAATTTATTTTATCGTAAATAATACTCTTATTGCGATGTAATAAATAATTGTTGGATCTGATAGTTTTTGTTTGATGACTTATCGATTAAACTATTAGCCGATTTTTCATCAAACAGAAAAAATCATCTCTAATAATTATTTAAATTTCCGATTGTATTGTATGGTATTTTTGTCTGTTTATTTACTCGTTCAGTACTTATTCACCAATGTACACTGTGCACACAACTAAAATTAAAATCAATCTGATTTCATCTTGATTGGCTCATATGCCGATTTCTTAAAGGGTCTCATGGTTGGGGATGGGCATGGCCATCCTCACGAGGTTGATTAGAGCCCTTGTTGCTTTAATCAATCATAACCCGAAAACAACATTGGTCTATATACCAATTACCATGCACCAGGGTCTCATGGTTGGGGATAGGAGCACCTATCCTCACGAGGTTAATTAAGTCCATATACTTGATTAAGCATAACCCGCTTCCATTTTCTCTCAGCACGCGCATCAGAATGCTTTCATAATTTAAAGTTCTAAACCTCGATCCAACGTCGAGTTTCTTTTCAAAGTAATTTCATAAATACTCTACTTCTCTCCCCCTCCCAAACATATGGTAGTCAGTCCAGTATCGACCCTCGACCGTATGTTTGGTGTCTTAATTAAACTAATCAACGTGAACCATGTTTCACTTCACCTTTTCTTAACTTTTGGGTAGAAAAAGATGATTCGGATGTTTCTGTCCACTCATCCAAGTAATTGGGGCGTTAGCCGTTGAACGCTTATGGTCCAATACTTGTCTCCCACATAAAAACAACTCAACTCACTCAAACTCCTTTATCGCTCATATGCGATCATTAAAACTCTTTTCAGACAAAGAGGGTGCAATAGTCGTTTCAAATACGAACGAGGACTTAAGCTTTTCAAACAAACAAAACAAGTCCTAGTTCAAAACATTTGAAACGTCTAAACGCATGATTTTTCAGATAAAATCAATGCAACCAATTAAAACCTTTTTAAGAGGAACTACAGAGTTTTGACTTTCCCATTGCACAAGGGAATATGTAGGCACACGGTTCTGAAACCGTGCCAAACTCAAAATAATAATAAACAAATTCTGTTTTCTTTCAGCTTCCATAACTTAGTAAACACACACAAAATCTTAGAACTAAACGGGTCCCATCGGATGTAAGGGTGCTAACACCCCTTACATAACCGACTCGATTCCAATTTTTGGTCGTAGACCGCCTTATCCGTTTCTTTGGGGTTTTATCTATATTTCCCCGTTCCTTTTTGGAACAAATAAAATTAGGTGGCGATTTCACTATTTTCGAGAATTTTAAAAGATTTTTGAAAATCGAGTTGCTTCAAGTAGAAAATCATTACATATGTCTATGTTAATGGTGAAAGAGTGGGAATTACTAGAACAGTTTCGCGACTTGAGTTTGGTTTGTGAAGAAACATACTTTGGTGTGAAACTTGGTATGTTGAAGATTACAAGTGGAATCTTGGATGAGATAAGAGAAGGACGAAAAGAGGACTTGGTTTTGGTTGACAAATTGACTTTAGTTAACCAAAGTCAAGGAGGAGAGTTTAGAATTGATGAGAACGGCGTGTTGAGATGTCTTGATCGGGTTTGTGTTCCCGATGTGGGAGATGTGAAAAAGAGGATCCTAGAGGAAGGACACCAAAGTGGATTGAGCATTCATCCTGGTGCCACGAAGATGTATCAATATTTGAGAAAGTTGTTTTGGTGGCCGAGTATGAAGAAGGAAATTGCGGAATTTGTGTATTCGTGTTTGGTATGTCAGAAGTCCAAGATAGAGCATCAAAAGCCTTCTGGTTTGTTATAACCTTTGTCTATACCGGAATGGAAGTGGGACAGTATCTCGATGGATTTTGTTTCGGGTTTGCCAAGGACTCCGAGTAACTATGAGGCTATTTGGGTTATAGTGGATAGATTGACTAAATCTGCTCACTTTATTCCATTTAGAATGGATTGCTCGATGGAGAAGCTTGCAAAATTGTATGTGGAGCGGATTGTATGTTTGCATGGTATTCCGACGTGCATTGTTTCAGATAGAGACCCGCGGTTCACATCTAGATTTTGGGAAGGTTTGCAAAGAGCTTTGGGTACTAAGTTACGTTTGAGTTCCGCTTATCATCCACAGACGGATGGTCAAACAGAGAGAACTATTCAATCACTCGAAGATCTTTTGCGTGCTTGTGTGTTGGAAAAAGGAGGTTCATGGGAAAGTTACTTGCCTTTGATTGAGTTTACCTATAATAACAGTTTTCATTCTAGTATAGGTATGGCTCCTTTTGAAGCGTTGTATGGAAGGCGTTGTCGAACACCTTTATGTTGGTACAAGTCGGGAGAAAGTGCGGTGGTTGGACCGAAAATTGTGCAACAAACTACGGATTAGATTAAGTTGATTAGAGAGAAGATGCAAATTTCACAAAGTCGCCAAAAGAGTTACCATGACAAGAGGAGGAAGCCTCTTGAGTTCGAGAAGGATGACCATGTGTTTTTGAGAGTGAATCCTACTATGGGTGTTGGTCGGGCACTTAAATCGCGGAAGTTGACACCTCGGTTTATTGGTCCGTATCAAATTTCGGAAAGGATTGGTAATGTGGCGTATATGATTTCATTACCACCATCACTTTCAAATTTACATGATGTGTTTCATGTGTCGCAATTGCGAAAGTATATTGCGGATCCGTCACATGTGATGCAAGTGGACGATGTGGAAGTTAGAGAAGACTTAACCGTTGAGACCTTGCCGACAAGAATCGAAGATCGGAAAGTGAAGCAACCTAGAGGAAAAGAGATTTCTTTGGTTAAGGTGGTGTGGGGTGGTACGGCTAATCGAAACATAACTTGGGAGCTTGAAAGCCGGATGCGGGATTCATATCCCGAGTTGTTCGTTTAGAGGTAATTTTCGAGGCCGAAAATCTTTTAAGTGGGGAAGAGTTGTAACCAGTGTTTTAAAAACCGGACCGGAGATCAAATCGGTGAAGGTACTGGGTCACTAGTTTATTGGTTGAACCACTGGGTCACTGGTCGAACCGCATGACTAAACCGGATTAAACCGGATAACTCAGTTGATTAAACCGGCCTTTATAACAAAAAGATATAGGTATAAAACTTGTCGAACCAGATGACTCAATCTCTACAAAATATAATTAGAACTATTTTTTTTTAAAATATCATTTCATAAATAAATTCACAATTTGATAATTTAGATTTAAATTTTAAATATTTTAAATATTTTAAAAATATCATATCATAAATAAATTTACAATTTGATAATTTAAATTTAAATTTTAAATATAAGTATCATATATAATAAAATAGTACAAAGTTACAAAGTATAATTGCAACATAGTATAATTGAATAATTTATAACAAAATAATTTTATTATCTACTATTTAGTTTCAAGGAGTAAAGATTATTTTAATATTAAGATATCCTTCTTCAATATCAAAATTATCTACAAAATCAACCGCATCAACAACATTTTCTTTGTCAATAATATAATTAATTAATTTTATTTTTTATTTAAATATAATATTTTAATAAAATAATCCAAATAAATAAAAAATTTAAATTGCATATTTTTTAAAAAATTTAAAAATTTTGAATAAAAAAATTAAAAAATACAGTTGAACCACCGGTTTTTCCGGTTTTCACCGGTTCAACGACATTTCCGATCCAACTATTGAACCAGGCCGGTCCGACCGGTCCGACCGGTCCGGTTTTTAAAACACTGGTTGTAACACTCCGTTTTAATTAATATTATTTATATTATTATTTTCTAAAAACGACCGGTTGATATTTATTTTGGTAAAATAATAATTATTTAGTCGGTTATTCGGTCCGATAGGTGATTAATCGGGTTAATTTGCTTTACCGAAAAATAACTACTTTTACTCGATAAAATTATATTTAGTGTGTAAATATTTTATTATATGTATTATTCAATTTATTTGTGAGAATGGATTTATATTAGTATTAATTGATTTATTATAAATTAAAAAGTTAATGTTATTTAATTATATTAAATTAGTTTAATAAAATATTAGTTTTATTATACGTAAGTTACATTAACTTACAGTATGTTACGTGTTAATGTTATATATAAGTTAGTTTTATATATTATATAATAAAGTAATATATATAGTAAGTGGGTAGTTTTATAAGTGAAAAAAAAGAGATAGAAAACCAATAAGAGAGAAAAGCGAGAAAGTGGAGCAGCAGAAGAGGAAAATAGAAGAAAGTTAGGGTTGAAGAGAAGAGGAAAAGTTTTGGAAAATCAATCGAAAAAGCTCGTTTCGGAGACTAATCGGTAAGGGTTAGACTTCCTCTAAACATCTAGTATATTTTTATTGCATTTGATTTTGATTTTTCTTTAAAAATAAAATTTTCATGGTACTGTGAAAATAGTTACCTGTCCTATAAAAATGGTAGAGAAGAAGAAGGGGGTGTGCGTGGTGGGGTCACGTGGGTGTGCTACGTTGAAATATGCATATGTTACGTTCTGTTTTCATTATAATTCAACTAATATATATAATAATATGTTTCATAGTCAAATAATATATATATATATATATATATATATATATATATATATATATATATATATATATATATATTATACTTGTGTTTCAATTTCAAATATATATAAATATTATAACTAATAATATATTTATATATTATAATTAAATAGTGTGATTAATTAATATAATCGGTTACGATTAATTGGTAAAATTTAATATTTTGAGTACGACCGGAGAAGAATTAAATTGTAGATGAGTTGTTTAACTTAAGAGTAAGTGAAAATAATACCGTTCGGTCCGATTAGCCAAATTAAGCGGTATAATTAGTTACCCGGAATTGGATGAAAATTTAGGTGGTAGCTAAGTTGGATGTGTAGATTAATGTGGTGATGTCGGTTTGTCGAAAATGCGGCATTTTACGATGGTGACCGGAAATGGAGTTTAGGATTGAATAATTATGTTTAATTAAAATATTGTAAAGCCGATTATGTTGTTTTGAGAGTATTCTTTGTAATTAAACGTGAGATTTTATGATGGGAAAAAGTGTTGATTTAACATTATTCGAGATATTTGATTAATTGCCGATTCCGAAAATGATGTGTTTGGTTTATAAATATTTTGGTGTTGTGTGATAATTGTTGAAATGAAATAAATGATGTTTGTTGTGCAATGTTGTGAGATTAATTCATAGGGATGAAATTATGGTGATGTATGTTTGTAATTGAGATAGAGGGATGTCTTGATTTGCATATTGTTGCTGTTAATTGCACACCGCATCATAAGTCGTGTCAAGAGGCGATGTCTGTTAGTCTCGTGGAGGCTAGTGGCTCGTCCCAAACTCAGAGTGGGGGTTTAAAAACTTAGGGAATGGGCTTTGTGATTATCCGTTTGAGGGATAGACAGTCGGTAAATCCGAAGGATAATAGATGATTGGTACCACATGCATAAGTCGTGTCGTTGTGTCGAGTCGCACGTACACACTTTGTTGAGTTTGTGTTTTGTTGAATATTATGCCTTGTGTGCTAATTGGTAATTGAAATTGATTGTGTTTGATTCCTTTGAGTTGTTGAATATGTGAATCGGATTAAATGAATATATTGTGTGGTTTATGCAAGAGTTGGAAAAAGAGTAAGATTCCTTTATTTGATACCTTTCATTTGCTTTAAATTATATACTTTATGTTTGTTGGAATTCTTACCCTTTTGTTGAAAAATGTTTGCTTCGGCATTGTTCAGGTACCAAGGACGGTAGTGCGAGGCGCACGGGTTAGCAAACGACTTAGGCTTGTAGTCCGTTACTTCTTTTTGATTTTGAGTCGATGCTCTGATTGTAACACTGAGGGATTAGTGTCCGCATTCGAACTCATATTTTTGTATATGGATTATACTTGTATATAATCTATTGTTTTGATTATATTTTGATGTATGTATTTTATGACTTGATAACATGTTTGGTGTATGAACCATATGGCTTAATGCCTTGAATATTATATTTTGATTCCTCCTTTGGAGATGAAGTTAATATGATTCCGTTGCGTTTGCACGAAAAATAAAGTATATGTCATGAATATATTATGTGTTTAAATGATTAAAGTGACGAATATGTCATGTCCGTTTTTCTTGATTATGTTGATATGATGTTGTGACACTCCTTCCGTGCAATTTTATTTCTCTGATTTTAATTATGTCGTTTAATTCGGGGCTTATTAGAAGGGGTGTTACAGAGTTGCATATTGAAGTTGTTGTTATTATTACGTTGTTTGTTGATTTTTGCTTTTTTGTCTATCATACCCTAATTTTTGACCTGAGATACCACATCATATCATTCACATGTGCATCATTGCATCACTAACAGTTTCAGAACACCATAGATCGTGTGTGTGCTCTTGAAGCTAAATTAGGGTTTTATCAAATTTTTCTTCTTTTCAAGATGTGATCAATTAGGGTTTAAGTCTCCACTCACCTCAATTGATCTATCTTCATCAATCATCAACATTTGATCTTCAAATTTCCAACATTTTCTCATGATCTACCTTGAATCGACCAATTAGGGTTTGATCGAGGATGGTGAATCATTAACTTTTTGCTCAATGAATGACCTATTTGCTTGAATATTGATCTTAACATTATCAATGCAACATCTTGACCTAATTTCTTGGTTCAAATCATTTCAAAGATCATGATTGATCATCTGACAAATTTTGAATCATTTGATGAAAATTCAACTGTTCAAAAAAAGTCAAACTTTGACTTTTGGTCAACTTTTTAAATCCAAATTTTTTCAATCATCAATACATTTCAAATGATCCATCATGATCATAAAAAATCAAAATGTGTGAAAAAGTCAACAAAAAGTCAAGATTGAAAATTTTTCTAACACTTTGAAAAATTTTCAAGTCTTAAAAAAACATGGTTTTTCACTACTTTCATGGTCATTTTTCACCTAGATCCATTAGAAAAACTCAAAACATGAAAGTTTTAGATCTTGTTACAAGCTTTCCAAAATTTCCAAGAACGTGCAAAAACACTTTGTGTAGCTAGGGTTTTGAAATTGAAACTTAGAGCTCCATAACCATATTTTACAAGTCATTTTTCAAGTTTATAGGTCATTTTTCACAAATTATACCTTCTAGAAGCCTTGTCATCAAATTAGATAGAATTTGAGAGATGAATATTAGATGAGAGTGATTAAGATAAGGATAAGATCAAGTTAAAATTTTAACCAAGGTTAAAAGAATATTCCATGTGCATTTATGGCAAAAATGTATTTCTTGCCCTTTAAGGCAAGTTGTTAAATTTCAAGCCAATCCTTGCCATTCCTTGCCTATAAATAAAGGTCTCTACTTCACTCTTAAAACACACCAAAGAATTCCTAAATAAGTTTTCTTTCTTTCTTTCTTGTTTTTCAAGTTTCAAGTTTCTAAGTTGGAGAAATTGCAAAACTCCAAGCCTTGCAATTTCTGAGCAATCTTAGGCTTCAAACACTTTCTAAATATCATTAGAAAGTTGTTGGAATCCTCAAGCTATCACACGAACTATCCAAACTCAGAAACCACTTCCAAACCTCATGTATGCACATATTGAGCCATAACTTCCAAATTCTCAATCCACTCGTGCTTGTTCCAATCTTTCACTTCAAACACCTTCTATACATCATATAGAAGTGATCCAAACCATCTTTCCATTTCTGTAAACTCAGAATCATCATCTTCAAATTCAACTTAAGAAAACTGCAATTGGACTTGGGTACACAGATCCAGGCCATCTCCAAGCAAGCCAAGCATCCATACACCTTCCATAAGGTCCAGTGGTGTTGTAGCAATCATCAAAACGCAGCTTGAAACACTCTAAGAAAGGATTCGATTTCTGCTCATAAGAGGTAAGTTGCTCAACTTTGAACTATTTAATTTCTAACTTCCAGTTCAAAAATTGCTACGCCATTATGTTTCTGCACCATCACTGAGTAATAACCCTCAATCAATTGCTTAATTCCATGTCCACACACGATTTCACGATCAATTCTTAGAACTAGGGTTCTTCGTGTTCTTGCAAAAATTAACAGTTCTAAGCTCAAAATAAATGAATTTAATCATCATTATCGTGTTCCTGGGCTCAAAACGAGCAAGTTTGATCTTTACATCTTTTATTTTCATAAAAAATTGAGAGAGATAGGAATCAAAGAAGGATGGAGGTTGAAGATGATCATGCGCGCGTTATTTTGTTTTCAGAAAATTCAAATAATTCGTTTATAATACAAATACATGGAAGAGAATTAGTTAATAGATGTATCACCGCCCCAGCGGTTTCCAGCACGCTCTTAGTCCATTTCTTGCCATAAGGCCCAGGGTTCGAATCCCTCTGTGACCTCTTTTTCAAAACTTTTCTCAAAACCTTCATTTTTCACTTGTTTTCAAATATTTTTCAAACTTATTTTCAAATATATTTAATTCAAGGTGATTAAATGACGAGCCACACACATGGCTCAGTGGTAAAACCTTGCACTTCTAAGCAAAGGGTCCTGGGTTCAAACCTCCTTAGGACCAAAACCTTCTTTTTATCACTAATTTTCTTCACATTTTCAACAAACTTCAACATTTTCAAAAACCAATCAAAACTTCTCATTTTGAGATGATTTTTTGCACACTTGTCATTTAATATACCTATTTTATGATTATGTAAAAAAATCCAAAAATATTTTCTTTTTGATTATATTTTAATTAGGTTTAAAAATGAGACGTTTTAAGTATTTTAATACTTTTCAAAAATGTTTTCTTTTCGATTTTCAAACCTAATCTTTTTCAAAACTTCTTGTGAATATCCTTCACTTTTCAAAATCATTTTCAACCTTTCAAAAAACATTTCAATAAACTTACACACCTTTTTTCCATGATCGATTCGATTTGAAGATAAACCAAACTAGGTTTTTCCTCGAATTTCTTTCAAATTGATCATGGGTCTCCCTCACGGTGTAAATCTCAACCCTTCTTATGTACATGTTTATTTCCTTGTACATATTCACCTTTTTGTGTACATATTCAATCATCATTGTAAATATTCAAGTATAACAAACTTCGTTCGTTTATTTTCATCCACTTGTTTATACACCGATTCTATTGGTATTAAGAGGAGCATTATTTCCGGTGAAACTGCTCTTAAACCAATGGGCCTCCCTTAAGGTGTAAGTCCCAACTCCTTTGTATATATCCAAGTATATTAGCTTATCCGCTTGTTTTAAACACTTGTTTATATTTTCACACATCATTTGTATATATTCAAGTTACACTTGCTTTAATTGCTTGTTTTATACACTTGTTTATATATTTCATTCATAAACTCTTGTGAACGCACACACACGCTTTATCATATATACTTGTTCATATACTTGTTCATTTATAACACAACAACTAGTACGATAACTAGGTTCCCCATAGCCTCCTCTTGGGCTTTGTACAAGATAACTCATTTATTAAGTTAGCCATCTTTTGGGCTTCGCTCAAAAGAACTCCCCTGATGAGTTAGTCTCCTCTTGGGTTTCGTTCAAAAGAACTCCTTCATTGAGTTTAGCCTTCTCTTGGGTATCAAACAAGAAAGAGACATGAGAATCTCTTAACAACCTCCTATTGGGCTTCCAATCCAAAGAATCATTCGCGCTAGAATAGAACACTAAGAGTATGATTTCCAAGTGGAATCACTCTTGAATCCTAAGAGGATGGTTTCCCGGTGAAATCACTCTTAAAGCCAAAGCCAACCATACCCTATAGCTTCCTCTTAAGCTTCATACAAGGACCCTCGATGACCCTCGGAATGCCTCCTCTTGGGCTTACAATACAAGGACCCACGAGCTTCTTAAAAGCATCCCCCTATCAATAATCAATTTCTCCTAGAGATTTAGACATGTATCATCTCTATGGAAGAAGTATCTCATCTATAACATAACATACAAATCAAATACTTTTTCAAACACTTTTTTTTCAAACAAAACATCTTTTCCTTGTAAGTGGTAACACTTGTACACTCAAGCAAAATACCCAATGCTTACAATGAAAGATTTAATCGATCAACCTTTCAAAAATGTATGTGATGAAATAGATTAGATACATTTTTCATTAAGATGACATTTGTCTTTGTATCTTAATAGCACCCTTTTCTTCCACTAGCATAAGTGGGAACTAAGATTGCTCTGACTTTCTCAACCTCTCTTTGAGAATACGTAGGCACAAGGTCTCATCCTTGGCGAGCATACTTCTTTCTCCCTCAAACCAAACAAATCCATAGTTATCTTAGATCCGAGCTACAGATGCTCTTGTTCCCACTAGGGGATATGTATGCAGAGGATTCCAATGATCTTTGCAAGCATAATAATAACAAAACTTAGGACCCTGCCTAACCTACCTTTCTTAAAACCCAAAGGAGAAACTTTCCCAAGAATAGAGTAGCAAATTAAAACACACAAACATATCAAAAATATTCATATTTACAAAAGATTCTATAGATAACTATATATATAGGGTGATAATACCTTCACTTTATATAACAAACCCTCTTACTCAGGTCTCTCCCTAATGCGTTGCGTCTAGTTCACGCTAGTCGCATTGCATATCATTATTTATTTAGGGTATTTCAGCTTTCCCCTTTTCCATCTCATTTTCTTGTTTGGAAACAATAAAGCTTGATGCTCGTGGCATCTCTTAAAACAAAAAAATAAATCAAAAGAGTAAATTGTTTTGAGCCTGAGATTCAAATTCCGATTCGATTCCCTTGTTCGTCACTTTTTACCGCGAACACTGTCTGACATAAGTTGTTGTGGTTGCGAGTTGTTGTTTGATATAAGTTGTTGTTGTTATTAAGTTGTGATGATATAAGTGTCAGGATGATCGATTGAAATTGTCTTATCGTTACTATTAAGTTGTTTATTAGTAGTTGTTGTATGATTGTTGTACGAAGCAGTGAAATTTGTATAATTCTGATCTAATATATTGATTATCAAACTTTTGTTTATATTATTCGATATCTCACCCCTTCTATTGTGATGTTGCCTCTACGTGGGTAACGTGCAGGTAATTATGAAGATTAGTTGAGGCTTAGTAGTTGTTACCGTTGTTAGTTTGAGTTGGTGTCTTTTGCTCTGATACGTAGCACTCGAAGGGATGAACGATAATTGGTATTTATTAATTATTATTTTTACTTTAAGTTGTTGACCTTTTAGTCGAATTTATGAAGTATCTTGTTGTTGTGGAAGTTGTTTTAGTCGGATAATAATATTAAGTGAATTGTAGTTGATTAAAAGTTGAATTAATTTATCATAAGTTCATCCAGGTTCTAGGTGTTATGTATCTGAGTCAATATGATTAATATATGTTGGTTTTATGTGAAGTAAATGTGGCATCCCATGCATGGTGAAATTTTTCACTCTGATTTTTATTAATATTCGATGGGTAGATTTGGGGTGTTGCAGAAGAGGTAGACGAAAGGAGTATATGATTAAGTTAGACAAATCGGTTAAAAGAATAAAGCATTCAACTGAGGTAGGCGATTGAGGTAGATGGAACAAGACACGATTCATCCATTATCCATGTTTGAAATTGTCATTATTGTAATGTAAAATTGGTTCCTTCCATCCTTTATTTGGTGTTTGTTCTTGAAAATCATAGGTGAAATTTCTATGGACGAGTTTTAGTTTGAATTTTTGTTACGAGAGTAGATTTGTTAGAGATTGTGTATTCTATGACAAAGGGGGACATGATCATGCAATATATTACATTGATCATGGTAATTGGAGTTTCTTTGAAGCTACTGGTATATTGAAAGAGATTAGTGACCATTCAAAATACAGGTTATGGTGATGAGGTTTATAAATATGTCATTGAAATGAAATGTGTAGTGCACTTATATGTTTATCAATTTGTTAAAGGAAATAATTGGAATTAATGTTGAAGAAGATGGACAAGGTGGTGGAATTAATGTTTAAGAAGATGAACAAGGTGATGGTGGAATTAATGTCGAAGAAGATGAACAATATGATAGAAATAATGTGGAAGAAGGTGAACAAAGTGATGGAAGTGGTGTTGAATTAGATGATAGTGATGATGAAGTCGTTGGTATGAAATTTAATGATAGTGAGGATGAGAAGGCTCATTGATTGGATGACGACTGGTAAAGAAAGTGATGTAAATGGAAAAAAGCAATTACTAAAGAAGCAATTACTAAATTTCCAATCTTAAATGGAAGAGATATAAGATTTTTGAAAAATGACCCTGAATCTCAAAAAAGAAAGGTATACATGGTCATGATTTGCATCATTTATCAATGTTATTGATCTACTAATACCAAAGAAAAATCAAGTACCAAAGGCATACAGTGATTCAACAAAAAATCCACTTGCTTCTCGTAATTTAATACAAACACCTACTACATTTGGAATTGCAACCTAAGAACCATTTGTTTATGGTATTTCAACGAGGCTTGTCCACAAGAAGAGCCTAACAAGCAAGTCGAATCCCTCGAGGGTCTTATGATATACTCGCTCAATATTAGGCTCATCAATGGTAGTTGTCTATACGGCCCAATAGCCATTGGGGCAGTCCAGAACTGTATCCCCCCAAGCCGTTACGTATGGGCACATAGGCGATGACTTGAATTCGAGGATCATCCTAACAAGGAGATGAACTATCTTGTGGGGAGATGGACATGTTTGTTGGGAGCCGAAGGTTGTGGAATTTGGAGGGTTTTTCCCGTGTGACCTTGAGCCATGTGCATTAAATGCTTGCAGGCCTAGGGACTAGGGTGTAATGATGAGGCCCTTAGGTTCCCTAGGTGCATGCGTGTCCACGTGCGTCATAGAGGTCTATAAAAGCGGGGAGGAACCATGAATTTACACTTTTCCTTCGTTCTTCTTATTAATCGACACGACTCAGTCGTTCCTGACTTAATTGATTCTTGCTTGACGAGATTTCCTGTGCAACTCAGGGTTGTCTCCGTCGTTAGTCTTTGTTTCTAGTCGTTCTGCTTAAGTTTCTTACAGTTTTTGCCTCTTCTAATCGGCGAGTTTTCGGTTTCTCTTCCTAATTTTGTTGTTAGGTTTAATATGTTCAAGTTCTCTTAGATTTGTATGCGGTTAGGATTTTAGTTTTTGGAAATTTTATCGGTGGTAGACGGCGATTATGTTGCTTTCTATCGTCGTGCTCTGCCGTGAGTTCTCGGCGAGCCTCTCTAATATTGTGATCGAGGCAGTGAGTTAGGATTTCTGGTGTAGTCACATTCATGGGTGTAGTTGTCCTTGGAGGAACCCTGTCCGAACTAGAGGGTAACACTCGGGGGTGTAGACTTTTTCATTACTATTGAGTGAGGGCTCTAGTCGGGGACAAGGTCCTCGTTCCTTAAAGCCCTTTCACTTTATTATAGGTGGAAGGGTGGATTTGACTTTCATGTCGAGCTCACATTTTTCCTCTGCTTCTCAAATATAATGGCGAGTGTCAATGAAGATTTCCAAGGAGGATCCGATAGTTCTGGCCGAATTTCATCAGACTTTTCTTCTATGGAAGAGAACACGTCGGGGATAATGGAAGTGATCTGGGAAGCCTCGGGATCGTCTCCGACCGATAGAGAGGGGCAGTTAGAGCCGGTGGAGAGAGGGACTCCCGACACTGAGGTCGACAAAGATGATCCTTCGGTATGGGTTGCCTCTAATTCTCGGGCTCAGACATCTTATTTTATTGAGCACTCTAATGAGGTTTATACATGGGTAAATTTGAGCGAGGAGGCATGGGGGCCGAGGACACGAGGGATGTTGAGGAAGAATGAGTTATTTATCTTCCCATCCCGGGGCATAAGATCGTCTTTGAATACGATGCCCACCATATTTCTATGTTCGATATCTGGTTTAGAGAGATGGGATTCCGAGTCCCTTTCACCAATCTGCAGGAGGTCATTTTCTGGAACTTGCGTTTGGCCCCTTCACAGCTCCATCCTAATGGCATTTCTTTTTTATGAGCATTTGAAATCGTCTGTGAGAACTTGAAGATAGGTGTTACTCTCTCTTTATTTTTCTACTGCTCCCACCTTCAAAGAAGCTCACACAAGACTAATATAGGGACCCAATGGGGATGGGTTTCCTTGAAACAACAAAATGGGAAGTCGTTCAAGGCTTATCTGGACTTTGTCCATTTCTTTAAAGGGAGGTATATGCTCATCCAAACGGTGTTGGGACGACCACTTCTCAATGTGTTCAGGACTACTCCCGCTTTTGAGGAGGACAGACCCCCTAAACTAAACGAGAAGGGCGAACGAGTACATGGATTGATGGCAAAATTCTATTTTCATTGGACGAGAAAACATGTTAACCAGAACCCCGACTATTATGTGTGGAACAAAAAGGAGTTGGGCTTCGAGGTTTTGGTCAGCTATGAGGCGCTGTCGACCCATGTCGAGGATTTCCCCCGAACCCAGTTGTAATACGGTGGGAGAACTGACTTGTTTGTTTTGCGTTTTATCGCAAATGTTTCGGATAGCAAGAGTCGCCACCGACTTTTCTTTTATCCAATTAAGGGAAGGAGAAAAGAACAGGAAAAGACCTTCGTTAGATTCTAAGTACGGGAGGCAGTTATGAAAAGGGAAGGTATTAGCACCCTTTCTATCCATAGTTATCTACCGGCTCTTAATTGTTTAGCTCACTTTATAAATTGCTTTTTTTGTGTGTGTTTGAAAAGATGTTTTTGAAAAGGCATTTCACTTTGACTTCGTAATGATTCTTGCTGGAATGTATACGAAGTGTTTGGAAATGTTTTGTTTTGGAAAATACTTTGTAATGATTCACGCTGGGATGTAGACAAAGTGTTTTAAAAGATTTTTGAAAAAAAAGCAACATAAACAAAATCATCACAAATTGGCTAAAGCCCATCGTCGCTTTCGGCATAAAAGCCCATCGTCACAAACATCATCACATCATATTTGCATTAAGCATTTCATTAAAGTCAAATCATCGCAAAACTTATCATTTATATTCATCGCATAATTATCATAAAATTATCACGTCATATTCATTTCATGTTCATCATAAAGATCATCACCAAACAAAACATCATATATCATCGCAACTCCACATAACTCATCAATTAAAACCCAACGCCAAACAACTCAATCATAAACATAATCGACTCCATGAGACACGACTATGTTATGCATGTGGTACTTGTCGCTTTGTCCATAATTAGGAACATTTGGCATAGAGCCCATCGTCGCTTGGCATAAAAGCCCTCGTCGCCAATGCAATATATGTGACTCGACAATAAAAACAACACAACTAAAACATCATCATTGCTCATCAAAATTGACATAAAGTCCACGTCGCCATATTTATCCACATCAAGATAAACATATCATCGCATCGCATATCATCAAGTATTCATTAATAAATACACCATCGCAAACATCATGTTTAATTATACCACATCATCATCAATTAATTCACCAAATTCCAAATACGGAAAAATAATCAAACAACAATAATCGTCGCGAAAGCCATTCCTAATAACTGGCATTAATCATAATCGTCAACATCGCAATCGGATTGTCCATACGTGTCTTAAATCGACTAAAATGCAATCCGATTCAATTTAACCGTAATTTGGCCTATTTCGGGTCATTTCGTAAAAACTCATAATTTCGAAAAACTAACCTCACCCACTACGTTCTACACGTCGAACTTAGCTAGCACGTCAATTTTCGTTGAATTCGGAGCAACTTGCTCTGTCGCCGAAATTACTGAAATCGGAAAATCGGAACATAATCGGATTCCAAATTTAATCGGCTAACTTATGTCCTAATTATATTTTATTAATACCAACTAGTAGTATATGGAATTAATGAAATTGAATGAAGACAGAAGCTAATTATGCAGGAAACCATTATGCAGAAAACAGAACTTCCAAAATACAGAAAACAGAAAATGGCACGAAACGATTTCCTCATGCTACCACTCAGGGACGAACGCCCCAAGCCTCTAAGGGGAAGGAGGCAGGCGCCAGGCTAGTAGGTACGGTCTCCCCTCAATGTGAGGTGGGCGCCTCCCCTTGCCACGTCCTTTTCCATCTTCTTCTCCACCTATTTCCATCGCAGACAGTCTGTTTTCATGGTTTCTTCACAGTTTGTTTTCATGGTTTCTAATCTTACAATTTATTCCTACTACCATGGTAATAGAACACCTAGATCAATACTCATAGCTCAACTTTCCTAATTTATTCCAACAATTACACACAACTCATAAACCACAACATCAATTTGCTTTAAATCCAAATATATCAACCAAAACCCTAACTATATGAGATGGAGAATCAAACCCCTTACTCTAGTGATTGGATGATTGCAAGATGCTCCAACAAAATCCCAACCTCAAGCTTGTTCTTGCTCTTCTTCTTCTTCTTCTCCCACTCACTAGTTTTCTCTAAGTTTCTAACTTAGGTTTTGTGTGTTATGGAAGGAAATGAGGAAAATGGTGTATTTAAGATGCATTCTTACTAGCCAAGGGTGTAAACCCAATTCAACACAATTAGTCCTCACACCCCTAACTTAATTCATTAATTAACACCTTAATAATATCTAATAATATTATTAACTCAATTAATTAAAATAATTCCAGGGAATTAAATATCTATCCGAATAATAATTTACCGAACCGAACAGAATAAAAACCGGACCGAACGAAACGTCGCCAAATATATTAATAGATATATCGATTAATATAAATATACTCGCCGTCAAAACAATTGTCAAACGGTAACTCAAAAATATTAATATAATATTAAATAAAACGGGGCGTTACAGACGTGATGGTGATTCTATTTTTGTTGTCAGGATGTTGTTGTTGGTTACAGTAAGTAAGGAATAATACTCCATAGTATGATGAGGCTGATGAAGTTGGCTATGTTGATGTCACTATGAGAGTGATACGACAAGATAAATAAGGTTGTTGGTGTTTCACGGATGAATGACCTCAGAGTATGAGACTAAGATTTATCTATGTGTTTTGGTGTCGAATATATCGCAGGGATAACAATGCGGTGTTGTATAAGTCAAGTATGGGCAAGTGAAGGTTGTTGATATGTTGTAAGATGTTTTTTCAAGATATTTCTAAAATGGTAGGCAAGTTAGTAAGGATTATATTGCAAGAGTGTTGTAGGATTGAGATATAAGTATTAGATTTAAATCATGGTTGGGTTATTGTTGAATCGAAAGATTAGATGCGAATGTGGTATTAAGGATGGTTGTGTCGGATAGATTTTTGAGGATGAAACTATCCTAAGTGGGGGAGAGTTGTAACACCCCGAATTTAATTAATTATTTAATTAAATTATATATGGATTTACTTATTGGATTATTAAATTAAAGTTGGATTTTATTCAGTTAGCTGAAGAATTAATTAAGTTGATTATGTTGAGAAATAATATTAGAATGTAATAGTATTTTTAGAATTATTAATTAAATATGGATGAGTTAGTTATAGAGGTGAAATAACATTTTGAGGCGTAATAGTTAGTAGACCCAATAAGAGTTTAGTGGCCCATTATTATTTTTTCAGTGGCTTTGGTAGTAGTATAAGGAAGTAGTACTAGTACTTAGAAAAAAGAAGAAGAACACCACGTAGCAGTAGCAGCAGTAGAAGAGGAAAAATTGGGAATAAGGGTTTGCTAGCAGTGAGGAAAAAACTCAAATTGCAGTCTGATAGTTGCCAATTCCGATCAAGTTTTCGAGCTCTCTTCAATCCAAAAGTAAGAGGTGGGGTTAGACTTATATAATCATTTGTATGATGATTTTTATGTGGGATTTAGGGTATCAATTTCACTACTGTGTTGATTTAAAAAAATTGGTTGTGATGTTGTTGAAATTAAATAAATATTGAAGCTTTGTTCATGTTGTTGTTGTTACTTGAATAGGAAATCGAAGGAATTGGTTTCTAAAAAATTATTTTGTATACTGTATGCATGTACCTTGGGTTAATGTTAGGTTAGGTTGATGTTGGTAACAGAAATAAGAAAGTAGAATAAGAACAAGTATAATATGCGTGAATAAATAGAACCAGAAGAGACTAAATGCAAGAAAGGATTAGTGAGGAAGATGAAGGTGTGGCGGGGCCACATACCCTTAGGGGAGGATGCTTCCCTCCCATATACGTGTTGGGAGGCTTGTGCCTCTAGTACCAAGGATGGGCGCCACATATGTATGCACCCAATTAATTTTGTTTTCTCTTCTGTAGCACTATGAGTTACTTTATTATGGTTAGTATTAAGTGTAATGCTATAAGAATATAGGTGATGGCTCAGTAAGTTTAGCATATAGCATATAAGTAAATTGATGTTAGTAGCAGACTAGTATTGTTGAGAATAATACCTATTCAGATCTTCTAAGGATCAGTCAGAAGTTCTGATGATCCAGAACTTCTCATGGTGTAGAAGTTTTGATGGGGCAGAAGTTCTGATGGTGCAGAACTTCTGATGGTCCAGAACTTCTGATGGTGTAGAAGTTTTAATGGGGCAGAAGTTCTGATGGTGCAGACTTCTGATGGTAAAGAACTTCTGATGGTGCAGAAGTTCTGATAGGGCAGAAGTTCTGATGGGGAAGAACTTCTGATGGTCCAGAACTTCTGATGGGGCAGAAGTTCTGATGGGGCAGAAGTTGTGATGGTGCAGAACTTCTGATGGTCCATAATTTCTGATGGGGGCAGAAGTTCTGGTGGGGCAGAAGTTCCGATGGTGTAGAACTTCTGATGGTCTAGAACTTCTGATGGTGCAAAAGTTCTGATGGAGCAGAAGTTCTGATGGTCCAGAACTTCTGATGGTGCAGAATTCTAATGTGGAAGAAGTTCTGATGGTGCAGAACTTCTGATGGTCCCGAACTTCTTATAGGGCAGAAGTTCTGATGGTGCAGAAGTTCTGATGGGGAAGAAGTTCTGATGATGCAGAACTTCTGATGATCCAGAACTTCTAATGGTGCCGAAGTTCTGATGGGGCAGAACTTCTGAAGGTCCAGAACTTATGATGGTGCAGAAGTTTTGATGTGGCAGATGGTGCAGAACTTTTGATGGTGCAGAATTCTAATGTGGAAGAAGTTCTAATGGTGCAGAACTTCTGATGATCCAGAAGTAGAAACTTCTGATATTGCTTCCAAAAGGATTAAGTATAACAGGATTAAATTAGTTAAGTGTATTATTGTTGTGTGTTAATTGTTTTGTATCATAAGAGGAGAGGAAGAAAAATAGAGTTATCAAAAAAGGAGAGATATAGAAACATAGAGTGAAAGAGAGAAAATAGGGGTTTTGGAGAGAAGAAAGAAAAAAGAAGAACAAGAGCAAAGAGGGCTTTTGCCAAAATGACGAATATATTTTGGTGAATATTAATCCGTAACCAGAATTAATTGAATTGTGAATATTATTGATTAATGCTTCCGATTTGTGAATGCATGATTTTTGTTGATGATGATTTGTATAATGCAAAATGTGATGATGTTAATGACGATGTTTTACCTCCGATGTTTGGTAAATAAAATGACGAGGGCTTATGCCATTTTGATGATTATGATGATGTTGATGTCTTGTTGTGTGTATGTGTTGTCTTTTGTCGAGTGGCATACATTGCATAAATTATGAGGGCTTTTGCCAAAATGACGAGGGCTTTAGCCAATGTTCCTAATTACGAACAAAATGTGTTGGTACCACATGCATACATAGTCGAGTCACATTGTGTCGGTTATGTTTGTTTGAGTTCATTGGTTGTTTTATGATGATTTATGAAGATTGTGATGATTTATGTGGTGATGATAAAGTGTTGATATATATAAACTAAATTGGTGATAAAAGTTATTATAATGGTTGTTATTTACTATGTTGTTTTGTTGATTGTTATGTTGTAGTTGGTTAAAGCGGTGAATATTGTATGATTCTAGATCTAATATATTTGTTATCATACTTTTACTTATATTTTTCAATATCTCACCCTTTATATTTGTTCGTCGTTGCCTTTATACTGGTAACGTGCATGTATTCGAGAATAAAGAATTTTGTTGCTGCTAGTCAAAGTCGGTCTAGTTGTTGTGATACGTAGCACTCGGGGGGATGTTTAGTTTATTTCGTTTTTCAGTTGTTGTTGTTAATGTTGTATTTTAAGTTGGATACAAAAAGTACTATGATATTTCAAGTTGTCTTAATTGAATTAAGATGATCAGTTGCTTGATTTGAATACTTACGAATTTCCGTTGCATATTAAATAAAAGGTTGTTTTGTTTTAAAAGCTGAAGCAAGTGTTATGTGATCCCCTATTAATAAAGGTGTTATGTATCTGTTATGTTTATGTTGTTAAAGTTGAAATGTGGCATCACATGTGTTGTATGAAAAATTAAAAATACTCTGATTTTCTTTATATTTTCCGGATAGAGTTTAGGGGTGTTACAAGCATCCCGTTTAGGGTCTGGATGGATTTTTTCGAGTTGGGTGTGGGGGGATCTCAGAATGCTCGACACTTATCGGGGTTAGCCTCGATCCCTCACTCGGTGAGATAGAAACCGAGGAATTTTCCCGCCCAAACTCCGAAGGTACATTTGTCGGGGTTGAACCTCATTTTAACTTTTCTTTCCTGGTTGAAAACTTTCCTGAGGTGGAGGGCATGATCGACTTCCTCTTGGGATTTTAAGATCATGTCATCCATGTATACCTCGAGCATATATATGATTTCTCCTCGAATGACTTTGTTCATCATTGTTCGGAACGTTGCGTCGGTGTTCTTAAGACTGAAACGCATAACGTTATAATAATAGTTGCCTAATTCGGTCATGAAGGCCGTGTATTTTTTATCTGTTTTAGCCATGGGGATCTAGTTATAACCGGAATATGCATCTATGAATGAGAGCAGTTTAAAACCTGCAAAGTTATCGACCAATTTGTCTATATTGAAGAGGGAATAAGCGTCCTTGGGACACACTTTATTGAGATCGGAGTAATCAACGCACATACGCCACTTTCTATTTTTTTCTTAACAAGTACAATATTGGAGAGCAAGGTCGTATACTGGGCTTCCGAGATGAAATTTACCTCTAAGAGGTCTCTAACAGCCTGCTTGGCAACCTCGGTTTTCTCCGGGGACTATTTTTGCCTACACTGAGCTACAACCTTAAGGGCAGGAACTATCGTTAAATGGTGAAAGGCTAATTTCGGGTCTAAGTCGGGCATCTCTACTGCACTCCAAGAAAATAGGTCTACATTATCCTTGAGGCATGCCTTCAGTTGTCTTTGGGCTAAATTGGGGAGGTCTGCACCTATTCAGACGCCTTTGGTCAGGTCATTGCCAAGTGGGACGAGCTCGAAATCACTGTCGGGGATTGGCTAGCGGGGGTGAATTTTCCTCGATCATAAGCTCCTTTCCATTTTTACGATATTCTGCGAGATCCTCTAGCTCGAGTCGGTTGTCAAAGTCGATTGTGTCAACCTGGGGTAACAGTCTTGGCTTCTCCGAACTTTATGGAAGGCTGGTCCTGCTTCCCGTCATCGGCTGGTGGCTGATGGAACTCATACCTCTGGTGAAGGCCTTGAAATACCCTCAAGAAGCCTGGATATCCCCGTGTAGGGTTGCTACCAAGCCCCCAGCGGTGTAATACTTCATCTTCAAGTGCACCGTGGAGGGGACCGTGATCAATTCCGCTAGAGTGGGTCTTCCAAAAATGCACTGGTAGAGGGAGGGACAATAAACCATGAGGAATTGGGTCTTGATAGACCTTCCTGTTTCTCCAGCCCCGAAGGTTACTATCAGCTCTACATACCCCAACGACTTTGCGACTGAACCATTAAACCTCTGTAAGTCAGACCCGACGTATGAGGTGAGATGAGTCTCGTTTAGCTGTAGGGTGTGGAAAATTTGAGTGTACATGATATCGACCGAATTCCCAGGTCGACTAAGATTCGCCTCACATCGAAGTTTTCCATTCTGGCCCGTACGAGCAAAAAGATGTTCACATTGGGGGCGCCTCTGGGCAGTTATTCCCTACAGAAGGCCAATGGATGAGACTTGCCCTGGGTCTTATCGATGGTTTCTCCCAGATCTGAGCTCGTTTTCATGAGTTTCTCGAATCTCCTCTTTACTGAGTCGGTGGTGGTTTTGTTGAACCCCCGTCGGATATGATCATCGTTGTGGGGAAGGTTTCCTGTAACACCCTATTTCTACCCGACAATTATAATTAAAATCAAAGTTTTAAAATTCCAACACACAAATAGGATGTCACATTCTCAACTTAAAACAACAACATAATAGTCACATTTAATCACATAGATATATAACACGTCACATTCGAATGAACTGATAACAACCTGTTTATTCTCAAAACATAAACCAACTTTATTTTTTTAAAACAACGTAGCAAATTCTTAACATAAACTTCAAAATAATTCATAGCATCTTGCTCAAAAACTTAAACAAGTTAAACTTCTCAAAAGAAACAACTTCAATTCAACTTAGAAACAACAAAACAAAACAAAGCGCTCATCCCCCCGAGTGATACGTATCAGAGCGAAAATACCGACTCAAACTAACAACAACTAAATCTTCACTCTTCATTACTTGCATGTTACCCACGTAGAGGCAAAATCACAAAATAAGGGGTGAGATACCTACCAATATAAACAAGTGTATGATAAATAATATGCTAGGATTAAATCATACAAAGTTATCACTTCACAGATAACAACATCAGTAATCACTTCACAGTTAACAACATCCCTAATCACTTCACAGTTATCAATCATTACAAATCACTTCACAGTTATAAATCATCATAAAGCACTTCACATCACAACAATCATATTTATGCCAACTCAAATGAGACACAACAATGCATATACATGTGGTACCAATCAGGGCTTCAGCCCCCGTCATCAATTGCCAATTAATAGAGGCATTAAACAAGGAATAAGCCTTCAACACAGTTGCCAATCCAGGTTGTCGCTAAAATATGTTATGTATGCAACTCGATAATGAAAATCACACAACATAAACAACAAATTCAAATCGCCTGGCATAAGCCTATATCACCAATTTTCTTTACCAATAAATAGAGGTAAACATCGTCACTGAAACATCCTGCAACTTCGCACAAAACAACAACAACATACACATCGTTAATAATTCACAAAAAAAATAAAAAACAACGTATTCAACTTAATTTCATAGAATACACCAATCACAATTACCTACTAATATATACGGACTACCCTTACAAATTTCGGTCAATTCCGAACAATTAATTTTACCACTTAATTTACTAATTCGACTAATTCGACTAATTCGATACTTGTTTTACTATTCTGCTATTATTACTAATTACTCGTTACTGTTCTACTATGGCTTACGAATATAATTATACACCTACTATTTCTTCTAAACTACAACTAAAATTATTTGCATCAGTACCATAACATTCTGCCAGTAAACCTACTATCAACCATTTTCTATGTTGTTTGCTAAACTGCAATGTATCACACTAATATTATGATCCCATAAAATTCCATTAACTTATGTTCACTACTTATACTAATCACATACCTATTATTTATAACTAACATAAAAAGACAAACTAGGCACAAACGAGAAATAAGAAAAGAATTAAGATGATGCCATGCAACCAAAGTGTGGGGCGCCCACCCTACTCCAATGAGTCGTCCGCCCTCTTCCTCTATCCACCTTGGGGTGCTCGCCCTTCCTTCTTCACCACCATGGGGCGTACGCCCCTCAATACCTCCATACCTATATTATTTTCCTTTTCTTTTCTGAACATGGGACAACAGTCCCTTAAGTATGGCCCCTAATTCTTCTTCCTTAACTTCTATTCCACTCAATATTCCAATTAACCATTTTCGGCCAATATTACTTCAACTTATTTGCTTAGATCGCTATTCATACCAAATCGATTTACTCACTGCAACATTAATTTCAGCTACCATAATAATTTCACAGATACCATTATTTGCATCGTACGATCAACATTAACAACACCAATACAAAATTAAATAATTATCCTACACACCATTTACACAAACATAGATAATTCTATACAATTCGATCCTCACATACGATTCATCATAAACTCAGTTATAGAGTTAAAACCCCACCCTTACCTTAGATTTAACAGTTGCTCTAACTTCGATCGAATTCCTAATTTTCGGTTTCGGCTTGCACTTATCGTATCCTCTCCTTCTAAACCGTGTGCTTCTGATTCCTTGCACTTGTTTTGCTTCGACTTAAAACCTAATTTTCATGCTTCTATTCCTTTTTATAATACTAATTATTCAAATAAATCTTTATCTTAATGGGCTTAATTCTACACCTCCCTTTCTACTACTTCTAACACCAAAATAGGCCCACATAAAATAATTCTACTAATCTATGCTTATTTCCAATATTATTTCCAATAATATTCTACAACTAAAATTAATTCATCACTAATTAATACCAACTTCCGATAATTCAATTAAATACTTCGGCTATAATTTAATTAAATAATTAATTAAATTTTCGCGCGTTACATTTCCCAGGGGTTGTGGGATGCGAAGTACAAAGGAGTTGCGTCGAGGTCGGGAAAGTAGAAATCTTCGGGTCTGGTGATGCTCATGGCCACGAGCATGAAAGATTCGTCACCAGGTTTCTCTTCCTCAACCTTACTCGACTCAAAAGCTTCTTCTCTCAGAGTTGTTTTCTTCTTATATTGTTTTAGGTGGCTATCTCGAATGAGGATGTCGATGGCATCCTTCAAGTGGATGTAGTCTTCAGTCATGTAGCCATGACTCCTGTGAAATCTACAATACTTTCTTTTGTCGGTCTCGGGTTTGGACGATGTCTGCCGGGGGAAGCTCACTCCTCCTTGTTTAAATTCGGCATTCATGCAGTCGAAGAGGATTCGCTTGCGAGACACGTTTAGTGGGGTGAAATTGCTGAAGCGGCCAATTGGCCCTTTATGGTCTCTTGAATCGCGGGGTAGGTCTTCCCGCTTCTTGTCTCCTCCCCGATGAGATATTGAGGGATCGTCGCTTTTTGGGCCCTTGGCATTCTTCCGATGCCTAGAATCTTTAGCATAAATTGTCGCTTCTTTCTCTTCATATTGTATGTAGGCTTGTGCAGGAGGAAAATGTCTAGTGTGACCAGTGTCTCGATATCCACGACTTTGGCGAAGTCGCTCCACGGGCGCAATCCTCTTTCGAGGAGGTATTTCTTCATGTCGTTCGTTGTCGAGACTTGGAAGGCCTCCTTGTTGAACCTCTTGATGTAAGCTCGCAGAGATTCTTCTTTTCCTTTGATTATAGTTTCCAAAGAGGCCTCCGACTTTGGGTGACGTCAAGATGCTGTGAAATGGTGGGAAAACAGTCTTCCCAAGTGCTTCCATGATGTGACCGATTCATCGGAGAGACTCTTGGACCATGTTATAGACCCCTTGCGGAGTATGGTTGGAAAGAGGCGGCATTTGATAGCTCCCCCAACGTCTCGATAGTCGAGCAATGCATCGATATTTTTTATGTGCTCATCTGGATCGGTGGAACTGTCGTATTGACCGAGTCTCGGAGTTTTCTCCAATCTGATAAGGATGGCAATTTCCATGATCGCTCTGCATAATAGGCCACGGGGCTCGTCTTCGTCACTCCTCCCTAGAGAAAAAAAGGGAGTGGTCGCCCTTCCCATATCGAGGAGGAGAAAGATCTTTGCGTTGTTTGGGCTTTGGTGACGGTGAGTGTTTGTGGACGCGATGAGGCTCGTTCTTGGTCTTCTTGTGGAGGAGAGATCCACGGTCCTTTCGGGGAGGTGTATGTCCCCATTTCTTTAGAAAAGATTGGTCTTGACTTTCCTTCGGGGGGTTTCTACCACGTCTTCATGGAGACGGGTTGTGAGAGTCGGGGATTTTAGGTCTCTGAGGTGAAGACTAAGAGTGGATCTTTTCTAGGGCCTCTATCCTTCGACCTTGTTGCATGATAAGAGCATCGGTTGAGGGCAGCGAGTAGTGAAACCATGGTCGAGTCGGTGTTGACCGATAGAGATACCGGGAGAGAGATAATGGGAACGTCTTTCGCTGAATTCTTGGGTTTCTGATTGTCCAAGAAGAGGGGATCTTGTAGGTCCTTAGAATTCAAGGATGCAGTCTTGCCATCTCTATCTTCTGCAACATCTTTGAGATGAGGTAGGGTATCACCCCTATCTGTTTTACGAACGAGGGAGATGGCAGTTTTGCTAGACGAATGATGATCGTGGTTGTTAGCCATCTTGTTGATGTTTAGAGTTATCTTTGGTCTTCTGTTATTCTGAGAGGAAATGAAGACGAGGGAGATAATTTCCCGCAGACGGCGCCACTGATTTGATGTATTGATTAGAATCTGAGATGAGTCAAAGAGATGAGGATCCGTCGAGCAGAGGTTGATGAAGGTGAGGGTAGTGTACCTGCAAGGAACTCTGATGCTAAAGTAAGAAAGTGTTCAAAGAGGTACACGAAATGTATTAGGGTTATTATAGTGAATAATGGATACTTGGCCCTCACAAGTGTGAGGGTTTATATAAAATTCCTTTGGAGCATGACCATTGGTTGCTATTTTTGGGCCTAGATACATGAGCCCGTAAAAATAGGCAACTGTCAAGACCTGGTCAAATCGAGCAGCCTTGCTTGAAACTAGTTATTATGTCGACCAAAAAGGTACTAACGGGCAAGGGTGTCGTGGAATGATTTATGATCATTTGTTCTAGAGTAGATGAGTAGAAGGAACGAGACTTGTCCAGAAGGAGAGTCTCACGAGCAAGTCGAATCTCTCGGAGTCTTCTGATGTACTCGCTCAATATTAGACTCCCTAATGATAAGTGTGTATACAACTCAATAGTCATTGGGACAGTCCATAATATATATAGTTTTAAATGAATAAAAATAAATACATTTAAAATATAAGTTATAAGTTTAATCCAACTCAATTGATAAGGATTTTTAATAATAAAGATGCAACAACTTGTTTTAAACTAATTATGCGGGTATAAAATTGAAATATTAGTTTATAAAAAATCAAATATTGTAACAATTTTCAATCACAATCACTATCACATTCACAACTGATATTCCACAACAATAAAAAAAAAAAAAAAAAAGCAAACGTAATATATATCTGTCAATTTACGCTTTTTTCCAGCCTGTCACCATCAGAGTTACTATTTCAAAACTTTACGTTTCACAACAAAATAATCGAAAAAGGAAGAAAAAAAGATTAAAAAAAACGAAGAAATAAAATAAATAAAAATAGAAATCACGTTCATTCTGTGTGTGTTTGTTTCAGGCCTGGTTTGTTGTTGTTAACTTAACCAGGTCTCAACAAGCTCCGATTCCTTTTCCAATTTCATCTCACATTCTCTCTTTTTTCTTTCAATTCTATCAACATTTTCTTCAACAATGAACGATCTTCTAACGGTAATCTTCAATTGATTTTTTTATTTATTTTGTTTTAGTTTCGTTCATTCGATTTTTGTGTATTTTTTTAATGTTTTTTTTAGATCTAGGGTTTTGCATGATGTGTGTTAGTCTTTGTTTTTGGATTTGAGAAGTTTTTGTTTTCGTTTAATCGTATGCTTGTTTGTCAAGAAATTGAATTTTTAGGTTAGGAGAGAGATTTATATGTATGAGTTATACTGCATTGTAGTTAATATTGGTGGATATTTCATGATTTATAAGTGGACATTTTTGGTATAAGATTAACTCGAGATATTCTGAACTATGACCCTTTTATGTATGTACTGAGCTTGTGAAATATTTACAGAATTTTGTGTTTGCAATTATTAATTTCCAATATGCTTGTGTTAAACGGAATTAGATTTATGATCCTGAATTATGCAATCGCATGCATTTTCTCTTACCAATGTTGACGTGTATGTGTATGTGTATGTGTATGTGTCTGTGCTTCATAAGTTTTGAGTGTGAATTAAGTACTTCCGTGGACTATGCTAAGAGGACAGATGCAGAATACATGTTCGCAGAAGAAAGTTCAACGAACAAAATTCATACCATTTTAGGTCTTGGTAATACCTATCACTAAATAAACCTTATTAGTGCTAAAAACGTTTGGAAGTGAGATCACAAGACAGTTTTTGAAATAGAATATTTATTCTGTTGGTCATGCTTTCGATTTTCCAGGCATCTAATATTGGTGTGTAGTTGCAGAAAAGGCATCGATAGTTTAGCTAGGATAGCCATATATATTAATTTGATGTTTCTTTTTCCAGGAGTCGTTTGATATCCCCCGTGGCCAAGGTCGTGGAGGTGGTGACGTTGAGTTGGGAGACTATGGAAGGAATTCAGGAGAGCTTGGCTTGGAAAGCTTCTTCAAAAAGGTGTTCATCTTTATTCATCTTATGAAAACAGGCCTTATTTAGTGGATGGTTTTAAGACTCATTTTGAATTATTTTTGTCTAACTCACTGAATGTCCCTATGCTTTAATTGTTCAATAGGTTCAAGAGCTTGATAAACAATATGCTAAGCTGAATAACCTTTTGAGAAAGCTCCAGGTAAATCGAAACACTTATAGGTTGAAATGAAATTGTTTTTATTTGTCTTCACTACTCACCTTTTTTTATGAAAATCTGTATGCAGGACGCCCATGAGGAGTCGAAAGGTGTCTCCAAAGCTCCTGCTATGAAGGGTTAGTACGATATTGTTTAATCTTTTTTTGAACAATCTTTTGAATGTTTCATTACCTTTTATCTAGAAATGTGAAAATAGATACTCCTTTTATGAGTCATTCATTAGTTGTATACGATATTGAAATTTGTAATAAAAATTCATAACTGTAAAGTAAATGTAAATGTTGTTGAGAAACAAATTGTTTTTCTGTAAGTGTTGTGTGGCTAGAATGAAGTTAATGAGTATTAAGTTAGTTAATTCTACTTGATTTCATGTCTACAGGTATAAAGCAGAGAATGGAGAAAGATGTAGATGAAGTTAAGAAAACTGCACATTATTTAAAGACCAAGGTTGAAGAGCTGGACAAAGAGGTAAGATCTCTACTGAAAATATTCCATTGTTTTGTTCAATACTTAGAATCTTTTGTTATTTACTCCTTGACCTCATCTCTTAATCCCTTATGCGTCGTAGAATTTGGCTAATAGGCAGAAGCCTGGTTGTGGAAAAGGATCAGCTGTTGACCGGTCAAGAACAGCAACGACAGTGTCAGTAATTATCCATCTCTTTTATGATTTTATCTATAATTTTTATCGTGTCATACCTCTTAGACAATTTTTATGACTAAACCTTGAATCCCTTATTCTCACATAAACCGAAAGAGAGAAAGTTGGAAGCATAAATGTACACAGATTGAGATGAATAAACCTGAGGTTTTTCCTCAAACAGGGATCATACTTTTGGACTTAGAATAATTTTTATGATTCTTATTGGCTTTAGTGTTTTTTTATTGAACCAAAACCAAACTCATCTGAACCTTGTTTTTTGTATTATATAATTCTGTAGTTCCTTGAAAAAGAAACTGAAGGACAAGATGGCTGAATTTCAGGTAGGTTTGTCTCATATTTCTTGTTTGAGAAATTGTTTTTTGAGTCTCCTAATCTTCAACTTAATGGCTTTATTTGTCAAAATCTTTTCAGATCCTCAGAGAATCCATCCATGAAGAATATCGTGAGGTTGTTGAGAGACGGGTATTTACAGGTTTGAGCTCCTTACTTTTTCTATGCAATTTGACGCCATTGGATTTTTTTTTTACCTTAACTTGGTGTCAGTAACATTTCTTTAATGTATTCTCTGGTTTTCATGATTGTCAGTAACGGGCAAACAAGCTGATGAGGAGGTAATTTTGTAACTGAATTTTCATTTATGGAAAAAAATTGTGCTTTAGAAGTTTTTCTTCTAATCGTTTAACAATGTACAGACAATTGACAGATTAATTGAGACTGGAGACAGTGAACAAATTTTCCAGAAAGCAATTCAGGAACAAGGACGAGGCCAGGTTTGACATTCACGAAATTAAAGATTATTCTTTAGAAATTTTTAAGAAAAGCTGAATCTACCATGTAAGGTTATCTCTCACACATTTGAGTTAATCTTTTGTAGATAATGGATACCCTTGCAGAAATTCACGAACGTCACGAAGCTGTCAGAGATGTTGAGAGGAAACTGCTTGATTTGCAACAGGTATTTACTCAGTTATTTCAATTAATTTGACTGCCATACATATTTGGCGTACCTCAACAAATTAGGCTAGAATGTTGTGACATTTTAACGGTTAATCTAGAAATCCACGTAGTAGATTTTAACAAATACACAATTTGTTACGCATGCATGTTATCAATCATTGATATAGTTGAGATCATTGTAGTCAAGATCAAGTGCTATGATCAGAGAAAGATTGTTTTCATCGTTGGTATGGTCAAGATCGAGCTTTTTGAAGCAACATCATATAAAAAACATGTTGGGCTTTTTTTGGGCCTGAATTATAATTTTCATGTTTTTGTGTATGTTGTTGAAATATGAGAGACTAAGAGACATTTGAATAAACCGTGTGTTTTTAAAAGCACTACGGAGACTTTATTATATATAGAGATATTATAACTAATTACATAATATAGTCGATGTGAGACTATTCTATATACAAATATTCTTAACACTATTTACAAATATCAACACTCCCCCTCAAGCTGGAGCATATATGTCATATGCACCAAGCTTGTTACAAATATAATTAATTCGAGGACTTCTCAAAGGCTTAGTAAAACATCACTAACCGATCGCTTGAATTGACAAAACTAGTCTGATATCTCCGGATAAAATCTTCTCTCTGATGAAATGACAATCAATCTCAATGTGTTTGGTTCTCTCATGGAATACTGGATATGAGGCAATGTGTAGAGCTGCCTGATTGTCACAAATAAGTGTCATCTGTAAAACGTCCCCAAATCTCAGGTCGTGAAGCAACTGTTTGAGCCATATAAGCTCACAGTTGCGGTTGCCATGGCTCGATATTCTGCCCGCACTTGACCTTGCCACTACATTTTGTTTCTTACTCTTCCAGAAATTAAGTTACCACCCAAGAACACACAATAACTCGAGGTGGATCTCCTATCGGAAGGAGAACACCTAATCGCCCGAGTATCCTACAACTCGAGTGTGTCCCTTGTCTTCATAGAGTAGGCCTTTCCCGGAGCTCCTTTAATATATTTTAAGATGCGAATCACCTTCCCAATGCCCTTCACAAGGAGAGTTAAGAAATTGACTTACCACACTAACGGAAATGAAATATCCGGCGAAAATGTGAGGTAATTCTTTTCCAACTAATCTTCTATATTTTCCAGATCGGAGAGGGCCCCCGAGTGGCATAAGTTTAGCATTGGGATCCATCGGAGTGTCAACCGACTTGGCATTTAAGAGTCTGTCTCCTCCAAAATATCCATAGCATACTTCCTTTGTGAAATCACAATCCCTGTTTGGATTGGGCAACCTCTATGCCCAAGAAGTAACGAAGCGCCAAGGTCTTTTGTCCGAAATGATGACAAAGATGTTGTTTTACCTGTGATTCCATTATGATCATTACTGTAATGACGATGTCATCCACATACACAATCAAATAAATACACCCAACGGTGAGTGACGATAAAACACCGAGTGATCAACCTCACATCGCACATACCAAACTGTTGAATAACAGAGCTAAATCTTCCAAACCAAGCCCTAGGAGATTGTTTAAGACCATACAAAGACTCAAGACGGCAAACTAGTCCAGAAGACCTCGAGCAACAAACCCGGAGGTTGCTCCATATAAACTTCCTCACCGGATCACCATGGAGGAATGCGTTCTTGATGTCAAGTCGGTAGGGGCCATGGCGAATAGCGCCATGGAGAGAAATAGTCGAACCGAGGCCATTTTAGCCACGGGAGAAGGTGTCACCATAATCCAAGCCAAACACTGTATAACCTTTGGCCACTAAACGTGCTCGAGACGATCAACTTGTCCATCGTGCCCAACTTTAACTGTGAAAACCCACCTGCAACCTACAACAGATTTTCCAAGAGGAAGAGGAACAAGGTCCCACGTGCCACTGTTCTGAAGAGCACACATCTCATCAAGCATAGCTTGTTTCCAGCCAGGGTGAGATAAAGCATCACCTACAGTCTTAGGAATAGACACAGAAGACAAAGAGGAAATACAAGCATAATGCAAAGACGACAAACGGTGATAAGACAAGTTAACATAATGAGGAGATGGATTACGAGTGGAACGTATACCTTTGCGAAGTGCAATTGGGAGATTAGTCTCGGGGGGCAGGGCCGGAGGGGACGAAGGAGTTGGATCCGGAGGAGAGTCTATGGTGATTTCTGCATCAGCTGATGGTAATGGAGGTGGTCGTGGTCGAGGTAAACCTGCAAAGGAGCTGACGGAGATGGGTTGGCTGACAAAGGAAACGGAACTACCGTTGGTGGGGCAATAGTGGGAGATGAGGAAAACATGGGTGATGGGGACTCAGACCCTGTAGGCGTCGGAAAGTAAGGGAGTGACTCAAAGAATGTGACATCAGCAGAGACGAAATATCGACTAAGAGACGAGGAGTAACATTTATATCCCTTTTGGGATCTTGTGTAGCCTAAGAACACACACTTATGAGAACGAGCTGAGAGTTTGTCTAGCCCAGGACTAACATTATGGACAAAACATGTAGACCCAAAGACTCTAGGTTGTGGGTGAAGAGACCGTGAGGAAATAGGATAGAGTGAGGATCCGATTGTTGAGGATGATGATGGCATCCTATTTATGAGATAACAAGTCGTAAGGACAGCATCACCCAAAAACGTTGAGGAACATTATTGTGAAGTAAGAGTGCCCTAGTGGTTTCAACTAAGTGTCTATTTTACGCTCGCGACCCGTTTTGTTGAGGTGTGTGAGCACAAGATGTTTGGTGAAGCATGCCGTTAGTACCCATGAAAGTTTGAAATTGAGTAGATAAATATTCTCGAGCATTGTCACTGTGCAAAGTACTAATAGAAATACCAAACTGATTTTTGATTTCATGATAAAATTTTTGAAAAATAGCAAATAACTCAGATCGATTTTCCATTAAAAATAACCAAGTACATCGAGAATAATCATCAATGAAAGTCACAAAATACTTAGACCCTAAAGAGGAAACAGTGCGACTAGGACCCCAAACGTCCGAATGAACTAGAGCAAACGGAGACTTAGAGCGACGATTGACACGACTCGGAAAAGAACTACGAACATGTTTTCCTAACTGACAAGACTCACAAGATAACGTAGATAATCTGGAGAGGTTAGGCACAAACTTTTGTAACTTTGCAAGACTTGGATGTCCTAACTGAGCATGAACCAGGAGAGGAGAGTCCACCACAGAACCAACATGTGCAGATGGTTGAAGAAGATAAAGACCATTAGACTCACATCCGGTGCCAATCATCCGTCTCGAACTCCGGTCCTGCAAGAAAAAGGAATCTTTGGTAAATGAGATAGTACAATCAAGAGATCGAGTCAAACGACTTAGAGACAATAAGTTAAACGGAGACCCGGGTACATAAAGGACATTAGTAATGGAGAGTGATGGAAAAAGGTGGATAGTACCAGTACTCGAGATTGAGTTTGGGAGCCATTTGCTAATGTGACAAAGGGTAATAAACCGAGGTAAAATGAAGAAAAAGAGATTTATTACCAAGTGATCGCGCTGAATCAAGGATCCATGGGCCATGGGATGTGGAGTGAGAAAGACCAACAAAAGAATTACCCGTATGCGCAATAGAAGTATGTGGAACTAGCGGCCTGGCGCTCCTCATACCACTTGATAAAGTCGTTAAAGATAGGATGAGGTGGCGTAATCGGTTGGAGTAGCACTGTGGAGGGAGCCGGGCAACGTGGGCGGTCCGAGGAGGGGGACGTCCATGTAAAGCATAACACCGATCAATAGTATGGCCAAGCTTATGACAATGATCACATTTAGGACGAGGCTTTCCTGTCCGCTGAAAGTGGCCACGATCACCACTCGGAGCACGATTACCTCCCTGAGAAACCAAAGCAGATGAATCAACTGGTGTGGGTGGCACTCCGCCTTCAGAAGGTGATTTTGCTGGGACACGCAGCAAGGTAGACCATGCAGTATCCAGAGTGGGGATTGTAGGAGATCCCAATATCTGATCGCGAATAGACGAATACTCTGGAGGTAAGCCATACAGAGCTAGAAGCATGAAGAAGGATCGGCGTTGCTCAAGCTCCTTAGCAGTGGTGGCAGCTGGGGGTAACAATTCATTGAAATCATGAAGGAGACCTTGAACACGGCCCAAGTATTCGGCCATAGAACCATCCAAGCGACGAGGGGAAATAATATTCTGCAAATTTTGACACACTCCATATAAGCGTTGTGTGTCATTGGTATAAAGGATCTTAGCCTGCGCCCAAACAGATTCGCAAGTCTCATGAGAACGAAAGATCCGCTTTAAGGATGGACTAATGGTCGACTTAATGAGACCGCAGAGTTGGGCATCAATTTTCTTCCAACGAGCACTACTGGCAGCCACCGACTCAACCTTCGTAGTAAGATGATCTTCATAGGCTTGTCCCCGAGCCATAACTTGACATCGAAGCCCAAGAATCATAGTTAGTACCATCCAATTTGTCAACGGCAAGAGGAGTAGTGATATAACTCAGAAAATAGGGCCTCACCCTTGAGGGGATTGGCACCATGGGTTCCGAGACGGAATAGAAGTGATCGAAACGATCCGAGATGAATCAACAATGGGAATTTCAGAAGAAAAAAAAAAATCAACGGCGAAAGGGTGCGGCCGCGGTTGAAGTCGGGAACCGGAGATGAAGCACGGTTACCGAAGAAAAAATTTGGCGCCGATAGACAGTGGGTCTACCGGGAAAGCACGGATTAGGATTGCCTCTTGTTAGGCTCTAGATACCATGTTGAAATATGAGAGACTAAGAGACATTTGAATAAACCGTGTGTTTTTAAAAGCACTACGGAGACTTTATTATATATAGAGATATTATAACTAATTACATGATATAGTCGATGTGGGACTATTTTATATACAAATATTCTTAACACTATTTACAAATATCAACATATGTGTTATATGAGATTTACCATTTTGCCGTAGAATCTTACACGCCGTGCTAACGATTCGAGTTTTACAATCTTTCACAAGACGATTGATCCTACTTAGAGTCTCGTGCTTGACTACTTTGGTTGAGATTTCATACTTTTTCCACTAAAGTGACAGTAGCTTTGATTTCTTGGCAGATATTTATGGATATTGCAGTGTTAGTTGATGCACAAGGAGACATGCTTGACAACATAGAATCACAGGTATTTTTCATCACTTTGCACATAACGTACCATCATCATTGAATTAACAAAAAAGAAAAAGAAAGTCAAGCTCTAAACTCGTGTTTGAATAAAAATACGCAAACTTATTTGGTCCGTGAAAATTGAGAACTATCGTTTTGATCTTGGTTGATGAGTTGGACCTATTTGTTATACTTAAAATCACGAATTTGATCTACGAGTTATGTTTGTGATAAAATTTGTTTTTCCCCATTCTCGCATCAGGTTTCAAGTGCAGTAGACCATGTGCAACAAGGAAATAATACCCTCCAAAAGGCAAAGAAACTGCAAAAAAACTCAAGAAAATGGATGTGTATAGCCATCATGATACTTCTCATTTTTGTTATAATCATTGTTGTTTCTGTCATCAAACCATGGGTCACCAAACAGGGTGCATAGTTACTAATTGGTAACAAATAATCACACAACTGAATGTTAATATTCCTATTCATAATTCTTTCAAATTTGTGATTATTGAACTTAAGAAACATTGGAACAAATATTCAAATTTGTTTCCTTTGAAAGGAAAGAATGTACCTAACAAAATTAATCAACTTCACTCCATTCATTATACATATCTATGTATTTATCATACTTCAGCCTCTTCAAATTCCAAATATTTATTTGTCATATACTACTTGTATGAAAAAGAGAAATTAAGAAGGATTTTAAAATTGTCACTAATTAATTATATAAAACATTCGAATTAAAAGAATTGAAAGGAGAATAATAAATATTTAAGGTATAATAAAAATAATAATTTATTGAAATTGTTAAACTGATTTACAATTTAACACAAATATATTTCTAAAATGACTTATAATAAAAAAACGGAGGGGTATTATTTCGTATTAATTGTGATTTATGTTTGAATTTAAAATAGTATTGATAGTAGGTTATACATAATTTTTTCGTTCGCACAAATAATTTGATCTGATTGATAATAGTCGTGATTTAGGTTCAGATTTATCATGCTATTTTGATTGTTAATCTAATGTCTGATTGTTAATCTAATGTATTGAGGTTATTTTCTTACTAATTGTAATCTATTTAATACATTGTTTGTGAAGCTTCCATCTTTTCCTTAATGATTTCAATTAAAAAAAGTTTAAGCTATGCTTAATCTTAAAATTGTTGTTAACATGATTGGTTAAGTATTGCGGTCAATGCAAATAAATAATAGCCAACTTGTTCAATATTGTAATGCTTGTGTCGTTTGCTTCTATCATGAAATTCAACAACACTTTATTGACACGCAATATTTCATCAAATTTGATTATTATAGTCACAAAAAGTGCATGTCTTGAATTATTGTATGGTTCAATAAATTACGATGGTATAGTGTGTTTGTGGTGACTTTTAAAGTGTCAATAAAGGGAAACATCTCTCATCTACAACTTACATTGTAATTTGATGATTGTCACAATTTATCAGATATACTGAGATAATATACTGAGACCATTTGAATATACATGATCAATAATCAAATACATGATCAATAATCAAATAATCAAATAGCAGAAATTTGATACTAGATGGTGACTATTTTAGATAGTATTTGATACTAGAAATTTGATACTGAGACCATTTGTAATTTAATTTATTCTTATAAAACCGATTTATAAGATGAAAAGATTGATTCCACTTATAAATATATATTCAAGTCATATATAATCCGATGTGAAACTTTAGGGTCGGCCCAAACAATTTAGAAGTCTTGTTATAATTTTTTAAATTAGACCCAATAATAAAAAAATTGAAAATCATTGTCATTTTTATTTTGATTCTTATTTTGTTTTTTAGTGTGTGTAAAAATAAAGACACAAATAAGTAGTAGATTAAACCTTTAAATCAAAGGAGATGAACAAATAGTCAATTAAATCGTCAAATTAAAGGTAAAAAAATGGATGTATTATTGGGAAAACTATAATAATTTAGAAACTAAATCAAATAATAAATAATAAATAAATAAATAGAAGTAAAGAAGGGTTTGTGTAAATTATGAGAAACTAGAAAAAGGGGAGAATTAGAAAATTAACTAACTAACTCTTTATACAAGGTGGATTTGATAGGATTAGCAAAAGTGGAACTCATGATATAATACAAACCAATCAATCTACCACAAAACAATAAGGAATTTTGAAAGGAAAAACAAGAACTATGAATAATTTTTGTTTAAAATATTCTAACAAAAAATTAAGAGATACTAGCAGTGTTTTAAAAATCGGACCGGACCGGCCGATCGGACCGGTCGAACCGGGAACCGGCCAGGTAACCGGCCTGGTTCAATAGTTGGATCGGAAATGTCGTTGAACCGGTAAGAACCGGTGAAAACTGAAAAAACCGGTGGTTCAACTGTATTTTTTAATTTTTTTATTTAAAATTTTTTAATTTTTTAAAAAATATGCAATTTAAATTTTTTATTTATTTGGATTATTTTATTAAAATATTATATTTAAATAAAAAATAAAATTAATTAATTATATTATTGACAAAGAAAATGTTGTTGATGCGGTTGATTTTGTAGATAATTTTGATATTGAAGAAGGATATCTTAATATTAAAATAATCTTTACTTCTTGAAACTAAATAGTAGATAATAAAATTATTTTGTTATAAATTATTCAATTATACTATGTTGCAATTATACTTTGTAATTTTGTACTATTTTATTATATATGATACTTATATTTAAAATTTAAATTTAAATTATCAAATTGTAAATTTATTTATGATATGATATTTTTAAAATATTTAAAATTTAAATTTAAATTATTAAATTGTGAATTTATTTATGAAATGATATTTAAAAAAAAAATTAGTTCTAATTATATTTTGTAGAGATTGAGTCATCTGGTTCGACAAGTTTTATACCTATATTGTTTTGTTATAAAGGCCGGTTTAATCAATTGAGTTATCCGGTTTAATCCGGTTTAATCCGGTTTAGTCATGCGGTTCGACCAGTGACCTAGTGGTTCAACCAATAAACCAGTGACCCAGTACCTTCACCGGTTTGATCTCCGGTCCGGTTTTTAAAACACTGGATACTAGTATCAGAAAACACTCTATTCAGTTACATTATTATTATTATAATCAATTAAAAAAAATTGATTAAAAAGTCAAATTTTAAAGAGCTTAATTGGAAGTGATGTTAATAAATTCAATTTCAGCAAACTACCATAACTTTAACTTCATAGCTTCTCTATCTGAAGAAAATAAAGGTAAAGAAACAAAAACAAGAGTCCCACGTCGGATATTAGTTCAAGTTTTGTTAAATGCTAAAGAATTAAATTTAAGACTATTTATATTTATTGAAATAATGGGCCCTTGAAACTTGGAGGCCATGTTCCATAGAGCAGGTTGCACTGGTCCTATGAAACAACATTTGAAGCGTAGAAATAAACTTGAAACTAGAAATCTTACTATAGATGACCTAACAAATTTAAAATGATACTTGTAAAGTGGTGGATATGCCGTCACACTCATCATTATTAGATTTGGTACATGAGTATAAACTATGGATTTAACTCGTTCTTGTAAAATTGATTTGGAACATAAAATTTTACTTCCACTATGTTGAGACCATATTCTTTTTAAGGTGAGACTCTTCAACACTTACTTTCTCTTGACATGAAATCAAAGTTTCACATAAAGTCTATCTTCAATGTCTAAAATATAGTTATAGGGTTTTACCTCTTTAAGGTGTTTGCTTAGGTATTTTTTGGTGAATATTAATTAGGCGTAGAAGGATCCTTATCCTATAAACTAATTATATTTTATATAGTGCCTTTTTTAGTATTTAGTCAACTTCTAGACCCTTAAATTATTAATAAGTACAAACTTATACAATATAAGAGTTTCAATGGATATTCTACCTAAGACCTTCGTTAAAAGTGAATAAGATGATCTACAACACAAGTCCTCACATTTTTTTAAGATTAAACTATGAGAAAATTGATCTTCATACACGTATTTCACGATAAAATTTACAATTATACAAGACTAATTAAAATATTTCACAACTCAATTGAAGATAACTTTAATTTTCTACACATAATCTCTTAAAAAGTTAAAAACGACTCTGATCCTACCCTTAATTATAATTAACTATGAATTAAGTATAGAAAATACTACAAAGGCCGACTTATCCTTTCGATGAATTAAGTATAGACAATACTATAAAAGCTGACTTATCCTTTTCGAAACTATATGAAACTTAAGTAAACCATCCAACCTAGTGTTTGGTCGCTCTCCATGTACACATCTTAAGCCCCTGTCCTTTTCAACTGGATCATCCCTAGGGGTGGCAAAATGGGCTCAGCCCGCGGAAAAAGCCTGTTTAACCCTTCATTTTTTGCGGGCCGAGCCTCAATTTTGAACCCGCATATTTAACTATGCCCGCCCTGTCCCGCACCACAAAAAAAAAGGGGCGGACAGGGTACAGTCACGGGTAGCCCGCGAGCATCACTATATTTTTTTTTATAATTTTATTTTATGAGATTTTTATCATCTTATGTAACTTTATGGCCCATTACCAAATAAAAGAAATTAACAATTTGAATTAGGGTTAGATAAGATTAGATTAATATTATTCACAAAAGCCACACTTCCTTCCTTCTGTTTCCTTCCTAATGTGCTTCACTTCACTGAATCGTTTCTTGTTGGCTGCTGCTCATAGATTCCTCACGCATCCGTACTTGAGTATTGGAGTGATTATAGTGTGGTTCTTGCTCTAGGGGCGGTTCTTGATCTGAGGATTAAGCTTACCTTTTTAGAATATATGTATACAAAAGTTGATCCACTTGCCACTGAAGTTAAAACTGAAGAAATTAAGAAGAAGTTGTACGCTCTCATTGAGATGTACCATTGCCTTCAAACTCCATCTTCCAACACTAGAGGAGAATCAAGTTTCCACACGTTTACTAAAAGTTTGTTCAATGTAAGTTGCTCTAATTTTTAACTTGGTATGTTGATGTTAAATGTTAAATGTTAAATGTATGTTGTTATAGGCTATTGTTGTTATAAAATGTTGTTATATGTTCAATGTATGTTGTTATAAAATGTTGTATTGTGCTGTTATAGTTTGATGCTATATGTTGTTAGGCTGTTGTTGGATTATGTTGTTATAGACTGCTGTTATAGGTTGCTACATGTTGTATATTGTAAATTCTACAACTGTTATAGGTTGTTGTATTATGCTACATGTTGTCTATTGTAAATTATACAGCTGTTATAGGCTGCTGTATTATTTTATATGTTGTCCATTGTAAATTCTCTACTTGTTATAGGCTGTTGTGTTATTCTACATGTTGTCTATTATGTTGTAAAATATATAAATTGTTAACTAACTGCATAATGGGTTATAATAGGATTTGAAAGTACACAAACAACAAATTGCAACAGAGACCGGAAAGTCTCAACTTGATCTTTATTTGTGTTGGTGCACAAGGACAAAGAGAAAAGAACGATGGAATAATGAAAGAGTAAAGAAAATAAGGATTGTTGTTTATTAATGAAATAGGAGTACATATTTATACACAAAAAAAGCCCAAAAATAAATATGCCGGTAACCCTAATTAAAACCTAACCTTGGTGATCAAGCTAAACAATACTAACAATACAAACTAACAAATACTAAACTACCATTAAACCTAAACTTAATAATTAAGATAAGGAACTAGAAGTTAAACACTTCTGGACACGACCTCAGAAGTTCAACAACTTTTGACCAACACCAGAACATCAACTTCTGGACAGCACTAGAACATCAACTTCTGGACATCACCAGAACATCAACTTCTGGACAGCACCAAAACATCAGAACTTCTGACTCTCCTCAGAAGTTCTGGATATGAATTATTCTCAACACCATCCCTTAATTCATATCCATAAAAATTTACAACACCAATTTCATCCCTCAAACGGATAAGGTGTTCAGTCTTGACATCCTTCATCAGAACATCTGCAGGTTTCTTCTTCTGGTTGCAACTCCCCGTAAGCAATATGTCATCAACATAAAGACACACTAGAATCATATTGCTTCCAGAATGTTTCATATACACACCATACTCCATCTCACATTTTTGAAACCCATGCTTCTTGAAAAATGAATCAATCTTCTGATTCGAAGCTCTGGGGAAGAGTCAGAGTTAGAAGATGACCCTGAAGCTGAATACAAGTCAGAATCTACAAAGTCATTTTCTGGCTCTTCTTTAGAAGTTTCAACTTCTGACTCTTCTTCAGAAGTTTCAACTTTTGACTCTTCAATGTCATTTTCTGACTCTGACTCATAAAGAGACACTCCTTCAGAATTAGAATATTCAGAGTCATCTTCATCCCCTTCAAATTCAGAAAATGACAACCTCACAGGTTCCTCGTCAAATTCGTAAGTCATCAATAGCACAGGTTCATCATCTGAATCACCTATGGCTATTTTTGCTTCTTCTGATTTCCTTTCTTTGTTTGACCAACAATCTCTAGCAAAGTGGCCAAACTGCTTACAACAGTAACATTGAACCTTTCTCCTCTCCTTTCCCTTCTGATGTTTCTCATCAGAATAGAAAGCTTTTGACTTTTGGAATTTATCACCACGTCTATTCTGCTTCTGGTCCTTCTTGACAAAACTTTCAGAGCCTGCTTAACTTCCCTCTCAGAAGTTATGTCAGTCAAATGCAACTCATGCGCTTCTAGACTACTTTGCAGCTCTTCAATTTTCATGGTTTCCAGATCTTTAGAATGTTCAATGGAAACAACAATGTAATCAAACTGAGGGGTAAGCGACCTCAGAACTTTCTCTATGATTACTTGTTTAGAAAGTGTTTCTCCACAGGCCTTCATTTCATTAGTGATCAGAATCACTCTTGAAATGTACTCAGAAAATTTCTAACTGTTCTTCATGTTGAGATTCTCATATTGCTTTCTGAAAGACTGAAGCTTCACCTTCTTCACTGATGTGTCACCACCGTAACATTTGACCAGTGTGTCCCACGCCCCCTTTGACCTCATAGAATCTGCAATCTTCTCAAACACATTCGCATCCACACATTGATGGATGTAGAACAAAGCTTTATGATCTCTCTTCCTCCTGTTTCTCTGCGCCTCTTTCACATCTTCTGTTGCATCTTCTGCAATTGGAATATATCCATCGGTAACAAGCTCTAGAACATCTTGAGCTCCAAATAACACGCGCATCTGGATCATCCATCTATTCTGGTTTTTGCCATCAAAAACTGGAAGGTTGGTGTTCATGTTGCCGTTTCCGTTCATCTTTTACCTTGTGCAAATACACTTAGATATTCACTCACACAATGTTTCCCAACCCACAAAACAGAAAAGAATGATTCTTGTTCTAGATTCAACGTGAAACCTAGAAACAAAATTAACCACACAAACAAACTCACGTTCACTTGTGTGGATGCGAATGTGTTTGAGAAGATTGCAGATTCTATGAGGTCAAAGGGGGCGTGGGACACACTGGTCAAATGTTACGGTGGTGACGCATCAGTGAAGAAGGTGAAGCTTCAGTCTTTCAGAAAGCAATATGAGAATCTCAACATGAAGAACAGTTAGAAAGTTTCTGAGTACATTTCAAGAGTGATTCTGATCACTGCACCTCTTTCACATCTTCTGTTGCATCTTCTGCAATTGGAATATATCCATCGGTAACAAGCTCTAGAACATCTTGAGCTCCAAATAACACGCGCATCTGGATCATCCATCTATTCTGGGTTTTGCCATCAAAAACTGGAAGGTTGGTGTTCATGTTGCCGTTTCCGTTCATCTTCTACCTTGTGCAAATACACTTAGATATTCACTCGCACAATGTTTCCCAACCCACAAAACAGAAAAGAATGATTCTTGTTCTAGATTCAACGTGAAACCTAGAAACAAAATCAACCACACAAACAAAATCACGTTCACTTGTGTTTCCTTGTATTTTTAACCGAAAGCTCTAGATACCAATTTGTTGGTGCAGAAGGACAAAGAGAAAAGAACGGTGGAATAATGAAAGAGTAAAGAAAATAAGGATTGTTGTTTATTAATGAAATAAGAGTACATATTTATACACAAAAAAAGCCCAAAAATAAATATGCCGGTAACCCTAATTAAAACCTAATCTTGGTGATCAAGCTAAACAATACTAACAGTACAAACTAACAAATACTAAACTACCCTTAAACCTAAACTTAATAATTAAGATAAGGAACCAGAAGTTAAACACTTCTGGACACGACCTCAGAAGTTCAACAACTTCTGACCAACACAAAAACATCAACTTCTGGACAGCACCAGAACATCAGAACTTCTGACTCCCCTCAGAAGTTCTAGATATGAATTATTCTCAACAATTTGGAGGAGGCAAGTGTGGATTTAAGTTATCAAAATATTGATGACTTGAATGTTCTTCAATGGTGGAAGGAGAATTGGAATAGATATAAAGAGTTATCTTTAACGGGTCTTGATTTGTTAGGCATCCCTATTACTACCATTGCATTTGAATTTGCTTTCAGTATGTGTTCAATCATTCTAAACAAATATATAAGTCGCTTGTTGTCGAAGAATGTAGAATTATTGATTTATACTCGTAATTGGCTTCATGGTTTTAATAGTTTTAGTAAATAATCAAATATCAAAGTTTCTCTTAATACTTTGTGATTTTTTATCGATACTTTGTTATATTAATTGCTTACACTTAAATTGTTTTATAGTTGTAGTGGGTGATGATGAAGATAATGATGATGGAAGCTTGGCGCAAAGTATTACAACTGGAGCATCATGTGTTCATGATGTAGATGAACATTGATTAGTGAACTTATGTTGAACTTGAATTTATGTTGAACCATTTATGTTTGTTTTGATGTAATGCTTGTAGAACTAATGTTTATTTTGATGTAATGCTTTTTGATGTAATGTTTGTTGAACTACTTAATTATGTTGAATTTAATTATTGGATTTGAATGTAAGATATTACAAGTGTGTTTTAATTTTTAACTACATTTTTTTTATCAATGATGCATGTTTTTAATTTATAGAATGAGTGAAAAAAAGATTTTTTAAATAATAGTGGGCATGCCCGCATGTCCGCTATTAAATGGGACAGGTCTAGTAAATGAGCCCACGTCTACTCATTTGACCGCCCGACCCCACTCTGTTTTTATGCGGGCTTTCGCGGGACGGGCCTTAACGTGGCGGACATGCCCATTTGCCACCCCTAATCATCCCATTAAATTTTATGCTTTCAAGTATTTTACAATTTAATACAAATTTATAAAGATGAGTATCTGTTTACAGTGATTTCTGGTAAACAACCGCTAGTCTTCCAATTTTTACTAATTACTATTGGTTACTTGCAGGATCGACTAGATTGATCCTAGGACACATGTGTCATATTTGATTCCTATGTTCAAACCCATTATCTCAATTAATTCTTAAGAAACTTCCCTAAGACTGTCTATGGAAATATACTGACTGTGTAAAGAAAGACTTCGAATTTAAACTTAAATTTTGATAATTGAATGTAAGGATGAAGATTCTTTAAAAGTGAAGCAACTCGATTTTCAAAAATCTTTAAATTCTCGAAAACAGTGAAATCGCCACCTAATTTTATTTGTTCTAAAAAGAACGGTGAAATTCCTGGTATGACAGACTCAGGATGTCGAATGAGATGTTAAGACATCTGATCTGACATTAAGTACTACACAGGTAGAAGAGGCTGACCTTTATAATTTCTGTACTACACCAGATAATTATACGATCATACCAGAACCTGTAACACCATCAAATTATGCAGGTTCTGATCTAATGAAGTTCTGAACAGTTAAGGTTAATAAGAACAACCTGATGTCATGAATAATGTTATGACATCATACAAATAACCAATGCAGAAAGTAAATAACACACAGAATTGTTCACCCAGTTCGGTTCAACAAACCTACATCTGGGGGCTACCAAGCCAGGGATAAAGTTCACTATTAGCAGTATCAATTCAAAGACCCTACAGCCAACACACCCGTTGACAGCCTTCTCACTTAATCACTACCCAATGATCCTTTTACCTAAGTCCTACTTAGATATGAGTTCCTACTCACTCCCCCTCAATCACACCCCGTGTGATTACTTACCACAGAACAAAACTGTTCAGAAGTTACACTTCAATTACACAACTTGATCTTGCTTAAAAGCTTCAATCAAGTACAATACATACATCCTCTTACCTACAGGTTTCAAGGAGTATGGTGACCATCCCACAGCCCGGGTGGTTCACTACAACTAGCCCTAATTATCACATCTTTAATGCTCTTTGGCTTGCCTCCAACTAGGTTACAATGCTTTTATTTATAACCTTTTACCCAACTGGATTTGGGCCTTTTTGTGACAGCATAGCAGCTTTAACAACCTGCATAAAATAAGCAGAAAACTTCTGCTACAAGTTAGGTCTTCAATCTAGCTTTTCTCCTCATTCTTAGCTTCTGATTGAATCTTCTAGGGCTCCACATATGCCTTCAATTTTGCGCTACTTATTATGCATTCTATTATGCAGAATATTCTGCATAATTTCAGGAACAAAACTGTAACAGACTTGACATTTCAGAAGCATGATGTCTGATATGATGTCATGACATCTCTCGTGACATGTTGTTCCAGATGTTGATTTAATTCAACACAACATGTTTAGGCATTACAATAGGATTTTCAGGCTGTTCACTATCCTATTGTACATTACATTATTGTTGTTATTATTTGTTTTACAAGAATTGAGCCAATCCTAAACGAAGGCACTTACAAACGGGAAAATATAGATAAAACCCCAAGCAAGCGGATAAGGCGGTCTACGTGACCAAAAAGTGGGATCGGGAGTCGGTTATGTAAGGGGAAGGTATTAGCACCCCTTACACCCATCGTACTCGATGGGACCCATTTAATTCTACGCGTTTGTGTGTGTGTTTATTGCTAAGTTATGAATACCAAAAGGAAAATGAATTGTTTATTATTATTTTGAGTTTGGCACGGTTTCAGAACCGTGTGCCTACATATTCCCTCGTGCAATGGGAAAGTCAAAACTCTGTAGTTCCTCTTAAAAAGGGTTTTAGTTTGTTGTATTGATTTTATAAGGAAAATCGTGCATTTAGACGTTTCAAATGCTTTGAACTAGGACTTGTTTTGTTTGTTTGAAAAGCTTAAGTCCTCGCTCGTATTTGAAACGACTATTACACTCTCTTTATCCGAAAAGAGTTTTTACGATCGCATATGAGCGATAAAAGAATTTGAATGAGTTGAATTGTTTTTTATGTGGATGAAAAAGTACCGAACAACGAGGCTAGCGTCTCACGATTCAAATACTAGAAACCCGAGGAACGAAAGTTCGCCCAAGTCGTCTATCACCCAAAAAAGTTTTCTTGAGAAAAAGTGAAGTGAAACGAAGTTCACGTTATTTAGGAGTCTTTAAGCCACGGGTCTAGCGTCCAACGACTTAAAGACTAAAGTTTATTTGGGGGACAAGTTTTTAACAACTAGTCTAGCGTCTAACGGCTAAAAAAACTTGTACTTTATTATGAAAAAGATTTCGAAAAATGCACTCGACGTTGGATCGAGGTTTGAAATTTTAATTATGAAAGTGTTTTTGTGATGCGAGTTATGGTTAATTGAGCATATAGTCCTAAGGTGTGATAATGGAAAAAGAACAAGCAATTGTGTACAAGCATTAAATAAAGCAAGTAAATAAATTAAAAGCCCATACAAGGTGGCTTAAACAAATTACTGTGTAGGTGCATGCACGAAATAAATTTAATCGACTAATTAAACGAAACTTAATCAAGTAATTAATTTAATAAAATTAATCGGATGAGCCAATTAATTTTAAATAACTTAATTAGATAATTAAATAATGTTTAACTGATCAATCAAAGTTTCATTGTAAGCCCAAGAGTAAGCGTGATGTGTGCACAAACGTGTGGCCGTTGTGACGCTTCAAAGCTTTGTCAACTCAGGGTAGTAAAAATGGCTCGCACGAGTATTAGTTTGAAAATGTTTTTGGTTGTGCTTTGCGAGTATTTAAATAATAAAGCAATAAAATTATTTACTAATTATTACAACAAGTGGGGAATGGGGGTACAAATTTACAAATGGGGATATATATACCGAAAAAGGGAATAAAATGCTAAAAAAAATTCTAATAATAATAAAGTGTCTAACTATACTACTATTATTATTTTTGTGTTTTTGTTTGGGATATACTAAATATTTTATTGGTTTAAATATAATAATATTATTGGTTAAGAAAATAATGTTGTTACTAATAGTAGTAATAATAGTTTTTAATAGTTTAAAATAATAGTAGTAATAATGATAATACAATAATAGTATAATGGTGATAATAAGAATAACATTAGATAATAATAATATACTAGCAATAATAACAATATAATGGTACTAATACAGCTAAAAGAAAAAAATAATAATAATGATAATTTCAGTAACATAATAATATAATAATAATAATATAATAATAATAATAGCATTAGTAATAATAACAGTATTAGTTAACCAAATAGTGATGATAGTTATAAAAATAATATTAGTAATAATAGTTTTATTTTTTTTAAAATAAAAAACAGATAAAGATGGAATTGGGAAGTGAGATATCCTCATCTGTTCTCTCACGCGATGCATGTTCCTGGGTTTTTCACAACTCTCATCGCTCATCTCTCTCACCGGAACCCTCACCGTCCCCTCACCATCTCTCACGCCGCTTCGATCGCTCTCTCCTCTCGTTCTCGCCGTCGCCGCGATCGGCCTTTCTCTTTCTCTCTTCGCGATCGGCCGCTCTCTTTCTCTCTTCGCCGGCGCTCTCTTTCTCTCTTCGCCGGCGCTCTGTTTGCATGTTCAATATGTTCGTTTTGATTTGTGACTTGTTTTCTGCTTGGTACAGGTTTATTGGGAACGATTGTTGGATAGATGGAAAAGGGTTTTGAAACCCTAAAAGACCCATATAGAGGCCGCGGATTTGTACCTTGTAGAAACGGGTGAGACCTTTCCGAACTCTTCTTCCTCTCTTCTTTCTCAGTATCAGAATAGGATTTCTGAAGCTATTTTCTGAAGGGTAGTGTTTAGGAAAATGATGAGTGGTTTGGGTTTGTAGGTTGTTGGGGTTTTTTGAATCGATGCTTGCTGCTTTTTCATTTTTTGAACTGGTCTTGTTGGGTTGTTTTTAGAACAAATGCTTTTACTTGGTTTTTTTCTGTTGGGTCTTTGAATGGGTTGAGAACAGATGCTCTTTTATTTTTTGCTGTGGTTTCTTTTCTCTCCTCTGGAGATTGGTTTTGAACTGGCTATATGGTAGAACAGATACCCACTTCCTGGTCTTGGTCTCTTGGTTTCTTGTATTTGGTCTGCTGGTTTTTGGCTTTAACCGATATCTCTCTTTGACTGGTATTTTTGTGAAACATATCTTCTCCCTCCCTCCTGCTCAGAATTGACTTTTTATCATTTATGTGCAAATTCTAGCTGTCCCTCACAGTCTGTGGTATTATATTGCTTGTAACCAATGTCCATTTTCCTCTTTTCTGCATAAGTCCTGTTACACTTTTTGGAATTGAATTTGGCATCTTTCCAATCTTGTGTATGCTGCCTGCTGCTCTTATTTGGGTGAAAAATAGTTACTGTGTAGGGTGAAAACTTATGTTTGCTTGCTGATAACCATGTAGACTTGTGACTGCTAGGCTGTTGGATATGTCTTGGGCTGGAATTTTTGGGAAACTTTAATAATCTGTTGGGCCTTTCTTTGGAAAAGTGATGTTTCCTGATTTCCCTCTCTATACCTCCTTTGTGAACCAACAACGAAAGTTGTTGTGATTTGCAAAGGAAGTAACGGTAATGGCCGATGAAGGAACTTCGGTTCCGAGGCTTTTGAAACAATTGACCTTTACCTGATTCCTCAACACTACCCTCATGATGAGTCCGAAAGTATAATTCCTTTTGGTTTTTTTCGTACAAAATTTACCTTTTTGTAACTGCTAACCGATTTCCTTCTTCTTGTTTCAGGTAACAAACGGATAGCACGACATGAAAGCGAAGAGAAATTCCTGGATGAAGAGAAAGTTCGGAGGAAGTCAAAAGCTTATGGCATTAGATAAAAATAAGGATTTTTGTACTTGTAAAAACAAATTAGAATACTTTGTAATACTTGAACAAAAGTTCCTAATTTATTAATTCCAATTCTTTTGCCAAAATTTGTATTCCAAACTTAAATATTTTGTAATATCAACTTGATATAAAAAATATTCAAATTCAAAATACAATTCCGATTTCTTCTGGTTATGAACGAATTTCTTTGTAACGCTTCCCCGCTTTTTTGTATTTTTTTGTAGCTTCACAATCCGACATTTTAACCGAATTTCAAAGAAATAAAATTTCTCTCTTTTTTACACTGTATCCTGAAATTCCACTCTTGTATCTTTGCTTGAAACATCCAACATAATCGAATCACCTCTTATAATTATTCTCGGCTAGCAAATTTATACACTGAATTCGAATAACCCGAGTAAAAAGAATTTCTTTAGAACTTAAATTCTCAAATAACTAAGTATTTTTTTTTGAATTTAAATTCTAAACAAATAAACCTTTTTTCGAATTATACTGAATTAATGGCAAAGCGGAAATTCTCTTTAGAAATCCAGTATATGTTCTTTTTGTAAATTTCTCCTATAGAAATCTTCTGAAGCCACCAAGATTGCATATCTATGAACAACAAAATACTTATGTAATACGAGGGGAAATTTTGGGGTGCGACAGTTGCCCCTATTCAATCATCCTAAACCTGGTAAGTGAGAAAAAGCGACAGCTTTCGAACATTCAGGGTGAAAGAGGATTGAATACCAGAGAACCCCAAAAATTTGCCCTACACGGGAAACCAAAGCCACAAAAGAAAACAGATAACATATCTTGACTACGTAGCCAAGAAAAACGCTTGAAGAGAAAACTTGCTAAGCATCAACGGAATGCTTTAACACAATTACTAGGAGATTTTAACAACACTTGGGATAACCGTGTAACCGAAATGACTTTGACAACAATTTTAACGAAAATGCTAAGAGAAGAGAAACGAACTTCTCAAGCGGAAAGAAAAACAACCAAAATTGAAAAAAATGACATGACTGAGAACTTAACAAAGAGTTCTCTGATAACTAAGGAATACCTGGAAACCTTAAACAAAATTGAAAAATGACATGATTGAGAACTTAACAAAGAGTTCTCTGAACAAAGGAATACCTGGAGACCTTAAACAAAATTTTAAAATGACATGATTGAGAACTTAACAAAGAGTTCTCTGAACTAAGGAATACCTGGAGACCTTAAACAAAATTGAAAAATGACACGATTGAGAACTTAACAAAGAGTTCTCTGAAGACACGGTTGAGAACTTAACAAAGAGTTCCCTGATTGTTGATTGAGAACTTAACAAAGTGTTCCCTGATAATTAAGGAATACCTGGAGACCTTAACAAAGATATATGGCTAGAACAATATCGGAATTGTTGGTGCACGAAAGTGCGAGGAGCCATGGCATGCTGAATGTCTTTGACCGTGTAACCTCTGAGTTACCCGCATAACAAAATCAGTAGCGCACCCGAGAGTACAATTCTCTGGGGATAAACAAAACAATATCTAGCACACCGGCGTGATATAGATGTTTATGAAGTCGGTAAATCTTGTTTCCGACATTTCTGCTGATGAGAGATCTTACTGAACATGTACGGACATGTTGAACAACTTCTGAGTTGACAAGATCTTCAATTTGTATGCAGATAGCTTTACCGTTGATAGAAGAATCAGATTCAGCGCCTGTGACTGAAAAACTTCTAGGGTAATAAGCTTCAATTTGCTGACATTGTATGGACAATGCGTTGCAGCAAGTGGATATGTGGATCAACGTCTGAGTTGGAGAAATATCCTGAGATTGAATAAACATCCCACCTGGTGGACATTTAATGTTGAGTAGTTGATGACTTACTGGGGAAGTAAACACACCAGAAGTTTGACGTAATTTTCTGAGAACAGCTCAGGGAATGAAATGCGGAATTCGCTTCCAGTGGAAATTGTTGGGAAGATTCTCGTCTGAAAGAAGTCTTGAAAATACCAAGAATAATGCTGTAATAAACCTTTCTGAAGGAGATTCACTTGGGGAGAGAAAAGAAACTTCGCTGGGGAAACTTCGTAAGAAAGCCGTGTGGAAAATTCACTGGGGATTCCCGGTTGATAAATTTGCTGACGTTAGAGTCCAAATATATATCACTTATGCTGGTGCTGTAGAAAAAAGGATAACTATCGTCTGAGAATCAATCCTTCCACTCGATCCTTAAGAGGATAACCATGTTTCAACTGAATAACCTGCAAAATAAATAGCCGAAGCTAATGCATGAGTATGATATGCATGATACGATTTTTTCTAATGCAAATAGTATATGATTTCCTAATACTGTTGAGAGAAGGAAATCAACACTGGGGAATCCAATTTGGAAATCCAGTTGTCACAAGAATTCACTGGGGATGACTAATCACTTTTCTGGGGAAGAGACTTCATTGGAGAGTTGACACTATCGTCGATTGTCTGTCACCCAAGCGTTCACCCGGCACTGGGGAGAAAAGGATAAATATGTCGTCTGAGAACTTTCACCTCCACATCCAAAATTTTCTGAACAGATTCCCAATTCTGGCAAGGGTTTATGCATGACTGTACCGTGGTATGACATGGATGAATGAATGAATGCATGCGTGAGTATACTGGTTGATGCATTGGTTTATCAACTGAATTCCCGACACCGCTGAAAATCAGACGAACAGCAATGGCCATAATCCAAGTTACGGATGCTGATGCAAAGAGTTCCTCACAGGGAAAATATCTTCTGATTACTCGCAATCATCAAGAAGGATACGGAGGTACTCCAATTCCGAGGAAAGGCGTAATACTTAGAGAGTCAGTCACCCCCCAACATTCCGTAAATCAAAGTAATTTTAAGTTTCAAAATTTCATCGTTTCACCATTTTGAATGATTTTAATTTCATCTAAAACAAACAGCAGCATTAAGTTAATCATACAGAAAAGATAAAAAGTAAGACAAGAAATGAAGTTCAACTGAACAATTCTTTTATTTAAAATATGAGAGAGAAACAACTCATAAGTAGGGATTTTGTACATAAAGATGCACATTCCTTTAGGAGGAACATACGGAAAAAGTGAATCTATTACACATTTCTTAAAACAACAACGAAATTGAAACTGAACTTAATTGAATCGAAACATGCTATTCCCCCTCCTGACTGCTATTCTTCATCACTTCGCTTCTGAATATGGTGATTGAACTAATCCTCTCCATATGAGCTTTCTGTTGTGGCGCGGAGACGCACACTGCAGCATTATGTCTTTACACATTCCCTAACTTTTGCGTGAACCATTTTCAGCAGATTTTGGTTCACCGGGATATCTACCCTTTTTTGCTTAAGCCGCCTTTCGGTTTTCACCACCGGGTTAATTTTTTCTTTTTTTTTAGACATAATACTTCTTGACTGCGTCTGAATTGATAGCGTGTGCCAAGTCTTCTCCATCCATGTTGGTGAGAACAAGAGCTCCTCCCGAGAAAACTTTCTTTACCACGTATGGTCCTTCATAGTTTGGCACCCACTTTCCACGAGGATCTCTGTGTGGAGAGATTATCCTCTTTAGCACCAATTCGCCCACCTTGAACTCGCGGGGACGTACTTTCTTGTCAAAAGCCCTCTTGATTCTTTTCTGGTAAAGTTGGCCATGACAGATTGCTGTCAACCTCTTTTCTTCGATCAGATTGAGTTGGTCATATCTATTTTGTACCCATTCTGCTTCTTCCAACTCCGTTTCCATCAGGACTCTGAGAGAAGGAATCTCAACCTCTATAGGAAGTACTGCCTCCATACCATACACAAGTGAGTAAGGTGTCGCTCCGGTCGAAGTGCGGATAGACGTTCTGTATCCGTGCAAAGCGAAAGGCAACATCTTGTGCCAATCCTTGTACGTCTTCACCATTTTCCGAAGGATCTTCTTGATGTTCTTGTTAGCTGCCTCAACAGCACCATTTATCTTTGGTCTGTAGGGAGATGAGTTGTGATGATCGATCTTGAAGGTGTCACATAACTCCTTCATCATCTTGTTATTCAGATTCGTCCCATTGTCAGTGATAATCTTGCTAGGAGTACCGTAGCGACAAATTATGTTGTTCTTGATAAATCGGGTAACCACTTGTCGTGTCACATTCACATATGAAGCAGCCTCAACCCACTTGGTGAAATAATCTATGGCGAATAGTATGAAGCGATGTCCATTGGAAGCTTTCGGCTCAATCATTCCGATCATATCAATTCCCCACATAGAGAATGGCCATGGAGAGGTCAAAACATTCAGAGGTGAGGGTGGCACGTGCATCTTATCAGCGTGAATCTGACACTTGTGACATTTCATAGCATAAACAACACAGTCTGTTTCCATGGTCATCCAATAGTAACCAGCCCTGAGAATCTTCTTCGCCATTGCATGCCCATTTGCGTGAACACCAAAAGAACCTTCATGAATTTCTTTGATAAGTTAATCTGCTTCGTGTCTATCCACGCATCTGAGCAAGACCAAATCAAAATTCCTCTTGTACAACACCCCACTACTCAAGAAAAAGTTGGCAGACAACTTCCTCAAAGTCTTCTTATCCGTAATAGATGCCCCTTCTGGGTACTCGCCCATTTCTATGTATTGCTTGATATCATAGAACCAAGGTTTACCGTCAGTTTCTTCATCAACCATCATACAGTAGCCAGGTTCATCTAGACGCTCGATAGTGATGGAAGGTGCTTCGTTAGCCCACTTGACCTTGAACATTGAAGACAAAGTGGCTAAAGCATCAGCTAACTGATTCTCCTCTCTAGGAATGTGATGGAAAGTAATCTCATCAAAGTATGGTATCAGCTTCAAGACATGATCTCTGTACAAGAATCAACTTTTCATTACGAGTTTCCCACTCTCCTTTGACCTGGCAAACGACGAGTGCTGAATCTCCATAAACTTCAAGAATTTTGATTCTCAAATCAATGGCTGCTGCTTCTATCCCAAAAATACAAGCTTCGTATTCCGCCATGTTGTTGGTACAATCAAAACAGATCCTGGCAGTGAAAGGAATATGAAAACCTGTTGGGGAAGTTATGATTGCCCCTATGTCGTGCCCTACTGCATTGGACACTCCATCAAACACAAGTGTCCACCGGGATCCTGGTTCGGGTCCTTCCTCTGGTCCAGGAATGTTGCATTCTCTGATAAACATGACATCTTCATCTGGGAAGTCAAACCTCATCGGTTGATAGTCCTCCATAGGCTGATGTGCGAGATATTCTGATACCACACTTCCCTTGATAGCTTTCTGGGTTACATATTGAATATCATATTCGGATAGTAACATTTGCCAACGTGCAATCCTTCCAACCAAAGCTGGCTTTTCGAAGATATATTTGATAGGATCCATCTTGGATATCAGAATTGTAGTGTGACACACCATATACTGTCTCAATCGACGGGCAGCCCATGCTAAAGCACAACAAGTTTTCTCTAACAAAGAGTACCGTCTTTCGCACTCGGTGAACTTCTTACTCAGATAGTAGATTGCATGCTCCTTTCTTCCCGTTTCATCATGTTTCCCCAGAACACAACCCATGGATCCTTCGAGTACGGTGAGGTACATTATGAGAGGCCTTCCGGGCACAGGCGGTATCAAGATCGGTGGTTCTTGTAAGTATTCTTTGATCTTATCAAATGCTCGCTGACAATTATCATTCCATACGATGGCTTGATCTTTCTTCAACAATTTGAACAAAGGTTCACAAGTAGCTGTCAAATGTGATATGAACCGGGAGATATAATTTAAGCGTCCCAAGAAACCACGAATTTCCTTCTCTGTTCTTGGTGCTGGCATTTCTTGAATAGCTTTTACTTTGTCAGGGTCCACCTCGATACCTCGTTGGCTCACTATGAATCCAAGTAACTTCCCGGACCGGACTCCAAAAGTACACTTGTTGGGATTCAATCGAAGTTTGTACTTCCTCAATCTTTCAAACAACTTTCTGAGATGGACAATGTGCTCTTCTTCAGTTTGAGACTTGGCAATCATATCATCCACATAGACCTCAATTTCTTTATGCATCATATCATGGAAAAGAGCTACCATGGATCTTTGATAAGTTGCCCCTGCATTCTTCAATCCAAAAGGCATAACTTTGTAACAGAAGGTGCCCCACGGGGTGGTAAATGTTGTCTTCATCATGTCTGCAGGATCCATCTTGATTTGATTATACCCGGAGAAACCATCCATGAAGGAGAAAACTGACGACTGAGCTGTGCTATCGACCAAAACGTCAATGTGAGGTAAGGGAAAGTCGTCCTTCGGGCTGGCTCGATTCAAGTCTCTATAGTCTACACACATCCGAACCTTTCCATCCTTCTTGGGGACAGGTACAATGTTGGCAATCCAATCTGGATATACCGACACAGCTAGGAAACCGGCGTCGAACTGCTTCTTCACTTCGTCTCTAATCTTCTTAGCCATCTCGGGGTGCGTCTTCCTCGGTCTTTGCTTCACGGGCGAGCAATCAGGCTTTAGCGGCAACTTGTGCACAACGATATCCGTATCGAGTCCGGGCATATCCTGATACGACCATGCGAACACATCTGCAAACTCCCGCAATAAGTTGACCAACTCATCTTTTATCTCTTGCCCCAAGGCGGTTCCAATTTTGACTTCTTTGAGGTCCTCTTCAGTACCCAGATTGATCACATCCACTGGTTCCTGATGAGGTTGAATCATCTTCTCCTCGTGCTCAATCAGACGCGCTAACTCTTCAGGGAGTTCATAGTCCTCTTCACCGTCATCTTCGGCTTGGTTGATCGGGAAATCGAAGTCAAAAGGAGTTACGACATGGCTGTGTTCAATAAGCTCAGTTTCAGGTGATCTGCATAAATGATTGATTTTATCTTTTAGATATGTATGTTTATTTTAGCAGAAAGATAGTGAAAATGTTGTTGTTTTTTTATTTATTTAAGATGCACTGGAAAGCAAAAGTAAAAACAATAAAAGGGATCTCAAACTGAATAACAAAATGCGCTTTTTATTGAAGATAAAAGTTCAAGCCCTACAAAGCAATCCTTTGTGCCTTGGGCAGAGCACATGATTTTTTTTAATTAAAAAAACAAGAAATTACTTTGAAAATGAAATGAAAGGGGTAACATCCTTGACGCTCAAATTCTTAAGTGCCACACCGAAAGGGGTACGGGACACCATTTGGGAAAGCTCCACTGCACGCTCATCATCTTCAATGGCATTGATAGCCTTTTCGGAACGGAAGCCTTTGGCCACAAAAGTATCCTCTAGACGAGGGATAATTCCTTTTCCTATCTCTGAACTTCTGCTGATCCGGAGTATGGTTGATAGCCGAGTCCACTCTTGTCCTTCTTCTCCGCCACGTTTATCACTGTACCCCAACCTTCAGGGTTTCCGGCCTCAATGAGAGCCTTGACATCTTGCCAACGGGTTATATTACCTCTAGGTTTTTCAGCAGTCTTGACCTCCTTTTGCACATTCCCCACAATCTCCAAAGCTTGAAATAGGGTCTCATGCACTTCATCTCCGACATCCACATATTTGAATTCAGACAAGTGACTAACCAGGTAGTCTTCTTCACCACTAACTTCCACAACCTGGTTGTTCAACAAAAACTTCAATTTCTGATGTAGGGTTGAGGTGACGGCCTTTGCACCATGTATCCAGGGTCTTCCCAACAAACAGCTATAAGCTGGAAAGATATCCATGACCTGAAAAGTAATATTGAAGATTTGAGGTCCGATGAGCACTGGAAGATCAATCTCCCCTACCGCCATCCTGCGCGATCCGTCGAAAGCCTTCACAATTAGAGAACTAGGTTTCAAAGCTGCCCCTTCTACCTGCAGCTGAGCCAATGTCGTCTTCGGGATTACGTTCAAAGCTGAGCCTGTATCAACTAGAACTCTGGCAAGAGTTGATCCACCACATGTAACAGAAATGTGAAGAGCCATATTATGACTACCTCCATTCTGAGGGAGATCAGCATCGGTGAATGACAAACAGCTGCCATCATTTAAGCTCGAGATTGCAACATCTAATTGATTGATTGTAATATCCTCAGCCACGTATGAGCTGTCAAGAAAATTCAACAGAGCCATCTTGTGGGCCTCTGAACTTTTCAAAAGGGACAAGATTGAGATTTTCGCTGGAGTCTGACTAAGTTGGTCAACTACTTTGTAGTCACTCCTCTTAATGATCTTTAATGTCTCATCGCTCGGCTTGAAGATATCCCTTAGCTCTTCCGCATTCAAATCAACAGCTCCATCTTTCCTTGGAGGGACATCTGACACTTTCTCTGAAGCTCGGTTCTTCATTGGATCCTGGTGATAAATTCGACCGCTACGGGTCATACCACTCGTACCGGTTATGTTCTCCACAGTAGACTCCTCTAAAACCAACGGCTTACCTCCAACGACAACTTCCGGTTCATAATTCCAAGGTACTGCTTTTGTACTTTCATAAGGGATCTGGATGGGCGGGTAAACCATCATTGGTTCCACCGCCGTAACAGGCTCTTCTTCTTGGATTGGAGACACATGAAGTCTCCTATTATTGATCAGGGGAACCACCACGTCCACTTCCAATTCAGCGGGAACTCGGCTAAACTGGATCAAATGCTGATACATCAATCCTTGCAAATACTTTTTAAACTTTTCACAACGTTCGGGATTGTCTTCGCAAACCAAACAACCATCATGACTTTCTTCCAATAAACCAGCGTTCATCAATTCTTCAAACACCTTCTTTAAGGACATTTTCAATTGCCCTACCTCCATAACTAGACCTCCTTCTTCAATTAAAGCATTCACTGATGATGTCCCATGCCTCGGCAATGGATTGTTAGCTATGTTGGGGACATCAGCGAAAGTTAACAACTTCCGGTCAATTAATTCCTGGACTTTGCATTTGAACGCGAAGCAATCCTCTGTAATATGCCCTGGAGAATTAGCATGGAAAGCGCATCTGGCATTTTCGTTAAACCATGGCTTGGGAGGCCCTGGAACAGGCTTCAATTCTCTTGGCACCACCCTTCCATCTTGGATTAAATACGGCAGTAGACTACTGTATGTCATAGGAATAGGCTGAATTTCCTCCTTGGTATACTTGTGGTAGTGCGGGCTCCTCTGTTGAACCGCACCCTTGTTTTGATTCCTGATTGGTTGTTGTTGTTGTTGTTGTTGAACTTGATTCTGAGGAACTTGATATGGCATCGGCATCTGCATTGGTTGCTGATACTGCATGCCAGGAAATTGCATGGCGGCCACATAGGGGTATGACATGTACGGAACCTGAACAGGAGCAGACCTAGCTGGTGGTCTTCCCCTTCCTCTACCTCTTGCTTCATATACCGCATTGGCTTCTGCCTCCTTTCTTTTGAAGCCATTAAACGTCTTCTTCACTGCAGATGGTCCTACATTTCCTCCGGAGATCTTTCCGGTCTTCAATCCTTCTTCGATCTTCTCTCCCACCATCACCAGATTAGAGAAATCCGAGAAAGTGCTTCCAATCAACCTTTCATAGTACTGCACGGGCAATGTTCCCATGAACAGATCATTCAATTCCCTTTCGGCTAAAGCCGGTTGAACCCTCGAAGCCACTTCTCTCCACCTCTGGGCGTACTCCTTAAACGATTCCCTATCCTTCTGAGACATGTTTTGAAGCTGTACCCGATTGGGGGCCATAGTTGTATTGAAGTGGTATTGTTTGAAGAAAGCATTGGACAAGTCGTCCCAAGAGCGGATATTTGCTTTTTCCAATTGCGTATACCAATCCAAAGATGCCCCTGAGAGGCTATCTTGAAAGCAGTGGATCATCAGCTTGCTATTATTAACATGTGTCGCCATCTTGCGGCAATACATTCTCAGATGGGTATCTGGACAGCTTACCCCTTTGTACTTCTCAAAATCCGGCACCTTGAATTTTGGCGGAATGACCACATCGGGTACGAGACACATATCCGCGGCACTCAGGCCAATAACATTCTTCCCTCTCAGCTCCCTTACTTGCTCGACAAGTTCCTTACACATCCTCTGGGCGGCCACGTCCTGGAAAGGAGTTGGGTTACCCACAGGTGCTGCATTCTGATAGAATTGCCTCATATAGTCGTCTTGCAAATCTTCCTCACCTTGAGGAGTTGTTGACCACAAGTTTTCTTGCTCCTCCTCCTCTCGCCCTTGCTCATCATTCGCCATAGCTTGGGCGGCGGCATGAGCGGCAGCAACATTCCCTTGATTGTCCATTCCGTTGAAGAAATCAGCATGCATCCCATAAAACGGAGGGTTAAGTGCTTGTACTTTTGGAGCATTGCCTCGGGAAGCCCTCACATTTCCGGTGACAACGGGAGGAACGACAGTAGTTGTGTTGTTAGCTGTAGCAACAGCGGCGGCAGCGGCGGCGGCGGCAGTGGTGGCCCTCTCCTCCTCTCTTACGTGCTGAGCCGTAAGCATTTCCATTAACTGATCCATCTTGGTCTTCAGCGTATCAATATCATCTTGCATAGCCGTTTGTTTCGTCGCATATTGATCCATTGCTCTTTTTACGTTAGTTCTGGTTTCGTACGGACTTCGGATATTCAGCTTGAATCCCTGGGTGAAATGACACGTAATGAGTTTGGTGTCTCCTTTTTAATAAAAAAAATGCATGATTATGTATGATCAATGCAAAAATGCTTATGACCGTGTTTCCATTTCCAAGGATCCTTATCGGACTCATTCACTTGTAAATAATTAGCACACACACATGGATAATCAGCTCCTTCATTCAAACATAACAATCGAAATACAAACATTAGTCTTTGTAGAGAAATTAAAGAGCAAGACTCGCAGGTCTGCTTTTAGTTCAACAAGTACAATGGAGCTGAAGAAAACATAAAAGCAGCAAAACATCATAAGTGTTGTCCTCTTCGGGGCCTGAAATCTCTTATCTCTTGTTGGAATCGCTCCACCATGTCTCTACAGAGATAAATGAAGTACTCTACCGCCGGGGGCACTCGGTTTTCCTCTAGATCCTCAACGGCTGACTGAAGCCTCACGGAACCTCTACCATTAGTTGCCTACAGAACTCCACCAAGCCTGAATAGTTGTCGTACAAGCTCTTGTTCTGCTCTTCCAGAGTGAAAATGGTTTCCCCTCTGTTTATCCAAAGCTCGTTCTGACACCGAGCTTCTTCTTGCCAACCCTCACATTGGAATTCCAACTCTACATACGATGCCTCCCACCGGGCCACAAGATCTCTTGCAGTGTCTAACTCATGGATTTTCCAAGCTAATTCTTCAGAGTCTGTATTACGTGCCAAGCGGGCTTCTTCTTTGAGGCGAGCCTCACGCGCCAAACTGGATTCAATGTTTCTCAGCGCAACCTTCAACTCTAGAATCTGAGCAGTGAGAGTCTCCTTCAAATCCGACTTTGCTTGGATGGCCCGTTCTTCATCTGCGTAGGCCTTCCCTCTTTGTTGTTCGGCTCGGGCTAGCTTTCGGTTGAACTCCCTTAACTCAAAGTTGGCGGCATCCAGATTGTCCTTCACACGGAACTTTGCCTTCTTTTCTTTTTCCACCTGCTCTTGGCTCTTTAGCAACTCATCATCCCTTTCTCTGAGGCTTTGCGCCAAATCATCCCTTTCTCGAGTAACACGAGTAAGGGCGGCTTGTTGTCGACCCTCTTCAGCTTGCATCTCTGAGATAGTGAGCTGGAGTCTATTGAACTCTTCAATAGGAACATGAGTGACTTCAGGTTCTGGCACATTAAATGGAACCTCCACAGTGAACGTCAATTTTACCTCCATTACCCTCCTAAGCATCCAGGATTCATAAGGTTCACCATCCCCATTTCCTCTTTTTCTAAGCTCTACTCCCTTCCTATGAACTTGAGTCCAAGCTTTCTGCATTTGTTTCAACAGACCCGGATCATCTCTTCCAAAATCCAATAAGATAAACTCCCTCAAAAATTCCTCCTTTGGCACGATTTCCATAGGACAACCCAATTGTTTGAGAACCAGCCTGGGATTGTAGTTGATGCAACCTTGGGATCCAATCAATGGAACGTTAGGAAATGCCCCACAGTGTGTGATGACCTCCCACGTGTACCAATCTGGGGAGTACCAAAAAACACCATTAGCAGTAAGAGAAGCCAACTTCTGAGACCAACTCAAATTCTCTAAGATTTTGACCCACGGTCCTCGCTGAGGGATATGAGACTTCAGCCATGAATAGAGCAAAACGGAGCAACACATTACAACTCCCTTTTTCTTTTCATATCGGATATGTATGTTGAGGAGCATGTCTGCAAGTAATGCAGGCACAGGGTTATCTGAGAGGAAAACACCAATGGCAGGCTGACTTATGTAATCATCATCATTGCTGGGAAACAAAACCACCCCATAAATTAATAAGGCTAAAACAGCGCTGAACGACATCCAATCTTCTTCTGACACTGCCAATTCTTCAGCTCTCTGCTCCAAAAATCTCCTTGAGATACCCTTTTCTACTAGCTTTGGCCCTATTTCTCTGATAGGGAGGTGTAGAGCAGCTGCTACTTCCTTTGCATCCAAGCGTTCTCCTAACCCGGTAAAGGGAACATCATCTTTCAAGGGCCAATTCAACAACCTTTCCAACTCTTCAATCGTCGGGACTAACTGAAAATCCTGGAATGTGAAACATCGTAGAGGAGCATCATAAAACTTCGCCAAGGCCTTCAGAGCGTCATGATCAACCGTAGTGTCCAACAGTTCTAAGATCCACCCATATCTGGCATGAAAGTTATTCAATTGAACAGATTTCACCTTCCTTCTAAGCTTTAACAGAGTTTGAGTATCCGGGATCTTGAATTTGAGATGCGGGTTATGCTTTTTGATTAAATCCATGTATGATCCAATTGTTTCCACGAATGAGCCCTTTAAAGATACCTGAAAAATGGCAACACATATGATGAAAAATGAATGAATTAATGCAAAAATGCAAGTGAATGAATTATGATGAAAATGTAGTTGTAGATCATATAAAAGGTCACTGGATGGTCGGACATGGCTTCGACGCCTACCCAACAATTCCCCAAACAAGGTTGGTTCTAGTGTTTTCATGCTAAATGCTTCTCGGAGTCTCAGATCCCCTTTTTAGAAATACTATCACCACGCGATCGGAATACGTGAGGATAATACTTCCAAGAGTATACTCCAAGAAGCGGCTCTTAAAGGGATACTCAAAGATCCTTTGAGCGGTCGGTTTGTTTTGGACATCCTAATACTTAGAGTTATAGGCCCTTTGTCCAAGAATTATCATCCCGCACTATTGTACGATGCAATAACTCCCTTAAAAAGACCAACTCTAAGTCGTGGTCTTCACGTCGATCCAAGGAACACGGATGTCCAATGGACCTAAGCTACTCAACCACTCTAAACTTATGTTTCCTAGAAGCCTGGGTATTGGGCTTATCTATGAATCATAACCAAAAAACGCCCAAATATCAAAATATGTCACAGGATAGTATAATGAAATAATAATAAACATCAAAGCAATAAATAAACACACAAGCGAAGAATTAAATTAGGGTTAACTCGCTTTAAAAATAGATTCCCCAGTGAAGTCGCCAACTGAAGCAACTCGATTTTCAAAAATCTTTTAATTCTCGAAAACAGTGAAATCGCCACCTAATTTTATTTGTTCTAAAAAGAACGGTGAAATTCCTGGTATGACAGACTCAGGATGTCGAATGAGATGTTAAGACATCTGATCTGACATTAAGTACTACACAGGTAGAAGAGGCTGACCTTTATAATTTCTGTACTACACCAGATAATTATACGATCATACCAGAACCTGTAACACCATCAAATTATGCAGGTTCTGATCTAATGAAGTTCTGAACAGTTAAGGTTAATAAGAACAACCTGATGTCATGAATAATGTTATGACATCATACAAATAACCAATGCAGAAAGTAAATAACACACAGAATTGTTCATCCAGTTCGGTTCAACAAACCTACATCTGGGGGCTACCAAGCCAGGGATAAAGTTCACTATTAGCAGTATCAATTCAAAGACCCTACAGCCAACACACCCGTTGATAGCCTTCTCACTTAATCACTACCCAATGATCCTTTTACCTAAGTCCTACTTAGATATGAGTTCCTACTCACTCCCCCTCAATCACACCCCGTGTGATTACTTACCACAGAACAAAACTGTTCAGAAGTTACACTTCAATTACACAACTTGATCTTGCTTAAAAGCTTCAATCAAGTACAATACATACATCCTCTTACCTACAGGTTTCAAGGAGTATGGTGACCATCCCACAGCCCGGGTGGTTCACTACAACTAGCCCTAATTATCACATCTTTAATGCTCTTTGGCTTGCCTCCAACTAGGTTACAATGCTTTTATTTATAACCTTTTACCCAACTGGATTTGGGCCTTTTTGTGACAGCATAGCAGCTTTAACAACCTGCATAAAATAAGCAGAAAACTTCTGCTACAAGTTAGGTCTTCAATCTAGCTTTTCTCCTCATTCTTAGCTTCTGATTGAATCTTCTAGGGCTCCACATATGCCTTCAATTTTGCGCTACTTATTATGCATTCTATTATGCAGAATATTCTGCATAATTTCAGGAACAAAACTGTAACAGACTTGACATTTCAGAAGCATGATGTCTGATATGATGTCATGACATCTCTCGTGACATGTTGTTCCAGATGTTGATTTAATTCAACACAACATGTTTAGGCATTACAATAGGATTTTCAGGCTGTTCACTATCCTATTGTACATTACATTATTGTTGTTATTATTTGTTTTACAAGAATTGAGCCAATCCTAAACAAAGGCACTTACAATCTCCCCCTTTGGCAAATTTTGGCTAAAAAATTTAAACCTCACTATTTAGTGATTACAACGATAAACAAAACAGCAAAAGTGTTCAGGATACCATTGTAGGATGTCTTGACATTGATCTTGACATCTTTATATGTAACCAACACTAACTATCCAGGACCTCACCTTTTCAGGAGTTGATGCACATGAGGAAGAAGATGCATCACATTCCCTTTTGACCATGAACCAATTTTGGTTACAGGTGGTGGAAAAAGAGGTCCGTGGGAGATAAACTATCCTTTCAGGGGCATCAGAGAACCCTTAAGGAGTGTCCAGAATATCTCTCTTGTAACTCAGAACACAGGTCACAACTGTGTTCATAACTCAGATCACAAGTCACAAATAAATTCACAGTATTTGAATTTCTGCTGAATTTGAGACAAACCTTTGTGATCACAATTTTGAGTAGCTGCAACAAGGACTGACAACAGCAGCAGTACTCCTTTCTCCCCCTTTTTGGCCAAAAATTGACAAAGGAAACCCTCACAAAACCAAATCCAAGAACAGTTTTCCCAGATCCGTACAAACCCCATGATGGTTGTGAGATTTTATAGGGAGATAGCAGGATCAAGAAGTTGGCAATTATAAATCTTGGTCAAGGCAATTACTGAATAAAATCAGCCTTTGACCGACTTTTAAGGCTGAAGATTTATCCCTTATGAGAAGCAGAATACCAAATATAGCTCCTGGATAGCCACAACCACGTGGTTAAGTTATTTTCCACGTATTCTTCTTGATTCCCTCAAGGGTGCAATGTCTTCGGTAATGTCATGACATTCAGATAGACATTACCTTACAGTCTTCAACAACAGCAGTCTTCATCTTACTTCTCTCAGTCAGTCAGATAAAGAGGAGAATACTTTAAACAACTAGTAGCAAGAGACTAGTAGTATTAAGCATGGAAAACCATCATGCTTCCTAGAGTGTTGCAGAGATCCAACACAGTGCTATACTCAATTACTTTCTTCCTTTTTCCAGCCAACAAAAGAAGGAAGGAATGAATGAACCAGAAGACTTCTAAGATGATCCACAAGACATCACAGACTAACTCAAACTAGAACACATACCCAAAAGAGAGTCTAATTTTCTTCCCAGAACAAAAGACACAGGGAAACCAAGAGTAATTCTAGGTCCCAAAAGAAATCAAGGAAACACATATTCCAATGATTCGGAGACTTTCCACAAATTCCAGGACAAACCACAGTTTGCTAAGTTACTACACAAGATTTAGATGCCACTTCTATCTCTTGTAGTAGAAGAAACCCCTTGCACATATGCTGAATAGATCAGATTCATTAATCTGATTTTCTTCTTCTGATCTTCCTTTCACTAGCAGTTGTTAGTACTAGTGAAGTCTTTACTATAACAGCATTTGCCAGACCATGTTGCTAATGATAAGATCTGAGTCTTACAAAATTGCTCCAAAAGGATCAAAACTGCCACTTATGATACTTTCAAGGAGCTCTGAGATTTTCTTCCTAAACTCAGACAGATAACTGGAGCAATTATTCATCCACCTGATGTTGTGACATTATCAATGACTCAGTTGTTCACATTTTCTTCATATTTGTCAAGTTATCAGAAGAAAAATCAGCATATCCATGTCCTCTTCTGAATTTTGATCTTCAGATTAAAGTCCAACAATTTTCTTCAGACATATACAAAGTCTCCCTTCAATGTATTTTGTCATTAGTGGAAAGCACAACACCCATTGACTTCCTTTGTCATGGACAATCAAAACCATTGTGGAAGACAATATAACTAACCACTAGCTCTGAGGTGATAACTCCAAGCACCCTGAACTAGTCTTAAAATAACAAGGACATCTCTGAAACATGTCCTTGCATTTCCACAAAATTTGACATGACTCTCTGAATGGTTGAGAAGCCATGTAACCATAGTCTGAAACCAACCTCCAACCTTCTTAGTGTGTTTAAAACTTTACTAAGATTCGACTTTCTAATGTAACCGTAAGAATTCTCCTTTAATCAAAAAGTCGATCAAATCATCCTTCGCACATTACATTTACTAGTAGTTCCGACATCGGTGAATTCTTCAAACCAAAATAGTAGTTATGCATTGTTGAGCGAACTACTCTTAAACACAAGTAGAATCTTCTTATTCTAAACCAAAGATAGAACTGCCACTCCTGAATGAGGCGTTTGAATATTAAGATTTATAGTCCCAAGTCTCTGCCACAGACTATTAACAATAATGATGTTACAACATCATCTGGGACATCGGTACCAATCAGTTTGGGTTCTGGAGTCAACAACCAGGGGATTTATTTTCATCCATGCCTTTTTATGTCCCCCATATGAATAATATGATCTTTAACAAGATTCATCTTCAGCAATATTTACTCACCGGAATGCTCTAGAGAGAAATAAACTCTCCACCATCCTCTAAATATTGTTCGAATACGACTTGCATACATATTATACAAACACTTAGTCTCCCATCAAAGTATTTGTAGTTAACTTTTATGCAAAATTCTAATAAATACTTAGTCTCCCGTCAAAGTATTCATTATTAGTCAGAATATACCACCTTCTCACACAAGGTAGGATAATTATTCTAACAACCTTCTGCTCCACACTTGAAGAACCAGCTGATCCTTACAAACTTTCTTTGCTGAAGAGACAAACTCATTTGAGATGATGTTGCAACATCAGATCTGACATTGATCTCGAACACATCAGCCTGACTTATACTATGGTTTTGGAGGAACATCCATAGTAATCCAAGCATACTTTCTTGTAGGGATACAAGAGTACACGTAGGTGATCACCCTTTATTATCAGATCCACAACACCCATAAATACATGCAGCAACTAGCATGTAGCACCTTCACCTTGTCTGCTTATTCTACCCTTGATCAAATAACTAGAGTTATTTGTAACACACTCCTGTAGGCAAGTGCAGACCCAACTGTTCTATTATGTGAGGACACCATATAAATGAGCTCAAGTAGGAAGAGGAACTTTTCATGAAAGAATTAGGAAACCATGATCTTTTGATAATAACTCCTCCTTGCTTCACACAAATAATAAGTTCATCCTAGTTGATTTGGATGACTTTCCAAAGTGCAGATACCAACCATTGGACATTGGTTGAAACAATTCCAGTGCTCACAATAATCCCTTGGATGATTTTTCATCAGATAAGGAGTTCCATGCTCATATAGACTTGATACGAGTTACCAAGTTTGAGAAAATGGCCTATATCCAGATGATGAGAACCATCACTAGTCAGATTGAGAAAAAAGATTCTCAATACCAGGATGTCAAGACATTTTGTATGACATGTCTTCAAAGATCTTCGTGCTTGAGTTAAGGACTCCCCGAATATCCGCCGATCTTCTTAGAGAGTTATGAGAATTCTCCTTTAAATGCGCAGTTTATGAGATTGGTAAACATAACTGCTCTAATCCTATCCTCCTTGGAAAACACAAAGATCATGAGAAATAAACTCAAGCATCTTATAGACCAGAGTAGGATTAATACCCTCTTCATGGACACATTGTTGAGCTCTTCACATTTGTTCAGGTCATAGTAAGCACTCTTTATTTGGAATTTGCCACAGGTTCCAAATTAAGAATCCTTAGTTTGCTTGCTACACAAGTTTCAGATTGCCACACTCTGTTACTTGTACTAGAAGAAACTTCATTATCAACCATGAGTATGTTCAATAAGTCTGGATCTCAGCAAAAAACTGGTGTCTTCAACAGTTGTGATGTTGAATCTTCATGTAGAACATCCTTTTTCATTACAAATTTTATATCTCCTGATTCTGATTAGATAATCAGCTCCCATCAACTATTCAGTCAGAATTATCTACTCACACTAGATGATCCTGACTGATTACTTCTTCACACTAACCAAGCATGTTTACTTGGCTGAAGACACAGAGATGATGTTCCAACAATGATAAGACATCATCCATCACATGAGGGGAAACATGGAAATCACAACTAACCTCAGTTGTTCAAGTATCAGGATCAAATAATCATAATGAATGGCTTCAAGAGAAAAATGTTCTATGGTCATGGACAGAGTTCCACAATTCTGGTTCCTTTGATCAGACGGATCTCCCTGACAAAAGCTCATCTTGCTTTCACATAAAGGGATTGCAGAAGATACCTTTATAAGTCCTTTTAAGTGCATTGAGCTTAGTTACTATACTCCCATAAGCTTTGGTCAGAATTAAACACACAACTGGAGTAGGTAACCTGTTGATCGTGTCCTGATCAACTAAAACGAAGCAGATGTCTCCTCTTCCAGTTCAGGAGTAGGTTCTAAACATATGTACTCACACTACATGTGTTTAGCACCCAGAACATTTGTTCTTCAACTGGAAGCTGCATAATGTTCTAACATCCTTAAGAACATCGGCCCATCTCCTTAAAACACATCATTCTTGATGATCTTCAAGGTCTTCAAAACAACTTGCAGATGAATATGAGAATCATTGATCAATTGATACTCATCAACACTATTAATAAATGCCTTTATGAGTGGACTTGAGGAAATCTCAAGTATCTTTGACAATATTGATAGGTTGTAAAGTCTGCTAAAAATTCTGTTGAGACAAAACAATAACCCTAGAGTTCTTCTTTCACTTTAGGGGTTGTATCAGAAGTTATGCAGCGGAATAGCCATACTTCAACAGAACTTGCACAATGCTTACTCCATATTGTAAGCATGACACATAAAGATTGAAAATAAATCAATCCTACAAATTGTTTGCTTCTTCACCAAGCACCATCCTAGACCCAACTCTGAAGCCCTGTCATATAGAAGCTTTTTAAACACAAAGGATGCCTTATCAATATCTTCACTCCCGCATGAAGGTTCTGATAATTTTCTTCTCTATGCTGGAAAAAGTTGAACAATGCAATCCAAAATCTTCACTCCCGCATGAAGTCTTTGAATTTGTTCAAACACTTTCATCTTCTTTTAGCATAGCTGATCAGGTTGGTCTAGTTTTTCCCAAATTGGTCCATCCTCCACTTCTAGGGACCAATCAATATGAACACTACTTTGTTCAAACAATCTTCTACCTTGTACACAACCAGAAAGTATCCCCCATGGATCTCATCCGAAATGCATGATGCCTGCCCGATACCAATTGAAATTCTGGTATGATGACTCAGGATGTCGAATGAGATGTTAAGACATCTGATCTGACATTAGCACAGTAGAAGAGGCTGACCTTTATAATTTCTGTACTACACCAGATAATTATACGATCATACCAGAACCTGTAACACCATCAAATTATGCAGGTTCTGATCTAATGAAGTTCTGAACAGTTAAGGTTAATAAGAACAACCTGATGTCATGAATAATGTTATGACATCATACAAATAACCAATGCAGAAAGTAAATAACACACAGAATTGTTCATCCAGTTCGGTTCAACAAACCTACATCTGGGGGCTACCAAGCCAGGGATAAAGTTCACTATTAGCAGTATCAATTCAAAGACCCTACAGCCAACACACCCGTTGATAGCCTTCTCACTTAATCACTACCCAATGATCCTTTTACCTAAGTCCTACTTAGATATGAGTTCCTACTCACTCCCCCTCAATCACACCCCGTGTGATTACTTACCACAGAACAAAACTGTTCAGAAGTTACACTTCAATTACACAACTTGATCTTGCTTAAAAGCTTCAATCAAGTACAATACATACATCCTCTTACCTACAGGTTTCAAGGAGTATGGTGACCATCCCACAGCCCGGGTGGTTCACTACAACTAGCCCTAATTATCACATCTTTAATGCTCTTTGGCTTGCCTCCAACTAGGTTACAATGCTTTTATTTATAACCTTTTACCCAACTGGATTTGGGCCTTTTTGTGACAGCATAGCAGCTTTAACAACCTGCATAAAATAAGCAGAAAACTTCTGCTACAAGTTAGGTCTTCAATCTAGCTTTTCTCCTCATTCTTAGCTTCTGATTGAATCTTCTAGGGCTCCACATATGCCTTCAATTTTGCGCTACTTATTATGCATTCTATTATGCAGAATATTCTGCATAATTTCAGGAACAAAACTGTAACAGACTTGACATTTCAGAAGCATGATGTCTGATATGATGTCATGACATCTCTCGTGACATGTTGTTCCAGATGTTGATTTAATTCAACACAACATGTTTAGGCATTACAATAGGATTTTCAGGCTGTTCACTATCCTATTGTACATTACATTATTGTTGTTATTATTTGTTTTACAAGAATTGAGCCAATCCTAAACGAAGGCACTTACAAACGGGAAAATATAGATAAAACCCCAAGCAAGCGGATAAGGCGGTCTACGTGACCAAAAAGTGGGATCGGGAGTCGGTTATGTAAGGGGAAGGTATTAGCACCCCTTACATCCATCGTACTCGATGGGACCCATTTAATTCTACGCGTTTGTGTGTGTGTTTATTGCTAAGTTATGAATACCAAAAGGAAAATGAATTGTTTATTATTATTTTGAGTTTGGCACGGTTTCAGAACCGTGTGCCTACATATTCCCTCGTGCAATGGGAAAGTCAAAACTCTGTAGTTCCTCTTAAAAAGGGTTTTAGTTTGTTGTATTGATTTTATAAGGAAAATCGTGCATTTAGACGTTTCAAATGCTTTGAACTAGGACTTGTTTTGTTTGTTTGAAAAGCTTAAGTCCTCGCTCGTATTTGAAACGACTATTACACTCTCTTTATCCGAAAAGAGTTTTTACGATCGCATATGAGCGATAAAAGAATTTGAATGAGTTGAATTGTTTTTTATGTGGATGAAAAAGTACCGAACAACGAGGCTAGCGTCTCACGATTCAAATACTAGAAACCCGAGGAACGAAAGTTCGCCCAAGTCGACTATCACCCAAAAAAGTTTTCTTGAGAAAAAGTGAAGTGAAACGAAGTTCACGTTATTTAGGAGTCTTTAAGCCACGGGTCTAGCGTCCAACGACTTAAAGACTAAAGTTTGTTTGGGGGACAAGTTTTTAACAACTAGTCTAGCGTCTAACGGCTAAAAAAACTTGTACTTTATTATGAAAAAGATTTCGAAAAATGCACTCGACGTTGGATCGAGGTTTGAAATTTTAATTATGAAAGTGTTTTTGTGATGCGAGTTATGGTTAATTGAGCATATAGTCCTAAGGTGTGATAATGGAAAAAGAACAAGCAATTGTGTACAAGCATTAAATAAAGCAAGTAAATAAATTAAAAGCCCATACAAGGTGACTTAAACAAATTACTGTGTAGGTGCATGCACGAAATAAATTTAATCGACTAATTAAACGAAACTTAATCAAGTAATTAATTTAATAAAATTAATCGGATGAGCCAATTAATTTTAAATAACTTAATTAGATAATTAAATAATGTTTAACTGATCAATCAAAGTTTCATTGTAAGCCCAAGAGTAAGCGTGATGTGTGCACAAACGTGTGGCCGTTGTGACGCTTCAAAGCTTTGTCAACTCAGGGTAGTAAAAATGGCTCGCACGAGTATTAGTTTGAAAATGTTTTTGGTTGTGCTTTGCGAGTAATTAAATAATAAAGCAATAAAATTATTTACTAATTATTACAACAAGTGGGGAATGGGGGTACAAATTTACAAATGGGGATATATATACCGAAAAAGGGAATAAAATGCTAAAAAAAATTCTAATAATAATAAAGTGTCTAACTATACTACTATTATTATTTTTGTGTTTTTGTTTGGGATATACTAAATATTTTATTGGTTTAAATATAATAATATTATTGGTTAAGAAAATAATGTTGTTACTAATAGTAGTAATAATAGGTTTTAATAGTTTAAAATAATAGTAGTAATAATGATAATACAATAATAGTATAATGGTGATAATAAGAATAACATTAGATAATAATAATAATAATATATATAATAATAATTAATAATAATGATAATCAGTAAATAATAATATAATAATAATAATATAATAATAATAATAGCATTAGTAATAAAGATTAGTTAACCAAATAGTAGTGATGATAGTTATAAAAATAATATTAGTAATAATAGTTTTATTTTTTAAAATAAAATGATGGAATTGGGAAGTGAGATATCCTCATCTCTCGATGCATGTTCTGGGTTTTCACAACTCTCATCGCTCATCTCTCAAACCTCTCTCAATCTCTCTTCTTTCTGTCTTTTGTTATAATATTTTAGCAGGTCAATTGAATCTTCTTTCTCGACGAATAGGATTTCTATTTTAAGGGTAGTGTTTAGGAAAATGATGAGTGGTTTGGGTTTGTAGGTTGTTGGGGTTTTATCGGTTTTTTCGATGGTCTTCGTTGTTTTCAATGCTTTTATGTTGGGTCTTTGAATGGGTTGATGCTCTTTTCTTTTCTCTCTCTGAGATTGGTTTTATATATATACCCACTTGGTCTTGGTCTTTTGGTTTCTTGTATTTGGTCTGCTTTTTGGCTTTGAAACACATATCTCTCCTTAATTGGCTTTTACATATATCCTCCTCTGTGGTATTATATTGCTTGTAATGTCCAATGTCCATTTTCCATAAGTCCATACTTTTGGAATTGAATTTGGCATCTTTCCAATCTTGTGTATCTGCTTGCTCTTATTTGGGTGAAAATAGTTTGTGTAGGGTGAAAACTTATGTTTGCTTCGATAACCATGTAGACTTGGATTGCTAGTCATTGGATATGTCTTCAATGGAATTTTGGGAAACTTTAATAATCTGTTGGGCCTTTCTTTGGAAAAGTGATGTTTCCTGATTTCCCTCTCTATACCTCCTTTGTGAACCAACAACGAAAGTTGTTGTGATTTGCAAAGGAAGTAACGGTAATGGCCGATGAAGGAACTTCGGTTCCGAGGCTTTTGAAACAATTGACCTTTACCTGATTCCTCAACACTACCCTCATGATGAGTCTGAAAGTATAATTCCTTTTGGTTTTTTTCGTACAAAATTTACCTTTTTGTAACTGCTAACCGATTTCCTTCTTCTTGTTTCAGGTAACAAACGGATAGCACGACATGAAAGCGAAGAGAAATTCCTGGATGAAGAGAAAGTTCGGAGGAAGTCAAAAGCTTATGGCATTAGATAAAAATAAGGATTTTTGTACTTGTAAAAACAAATTAGAATACTTTGTAATACTTGAACAAAAGTTCCTAATTTATTAATTCCAATTCTTTTGCCAAAATTTGTATTCCAAACTTAAATATTTTGTAATATCAACATGATATAAAAAATATTCAAATTCAAAATACAATTCCGATTTCTTCTGGTTATGAACGAATTTCTTTGTAACGCTTCCCCGCTTTTTTGTATTTTTTTGTAGCTTCACAATCCGACATTGTAACCGAATTTCAAAGAAATAAAATTTCTCTCTTTTTTACACTGTATCCTGAAATTTCACTCTGGTATCTTTGCTTGAAACATCCAACATAATCGAATCACCTCTTATAATTATTCTCGGCTAGCAAATTTATACACTGAATTCGAATAAGCCGAGTAAAAAGAATTTCTTTAGAACTTATTCTCAAATAACTAAGTATTTTTTTTTGAATTTAAATTCTAAACAAATAAACCTTTTTTCGAATTATACTGAATTAATGGCAAAGCGGAAATTCTCTTTAGAAATCCAGTATATGTTCTTTTTGTAAATTTCTCCTATAGAAATCTTCTGAAGCCACCAAGATTGCATATCTATGAACAACAAAATACTGATGTAATACGAGGGGAAATTTTGGGGTGCGACAAAAAGATAAAAGTTTCTGGAACGTAAAATGCTTTGAGCGAAAAGATAAAAGTAAAAGTACAATTTTTGAAGAAATAAATGTGTTTAAACGCAAATAAAATAAAGACATGGAAGGGAATCGAAAGGCTCTAAGAATAAAAGTGCAGTATACTGGAAATGATTATAAAAGAACTTGTATTTAAATGATAAAAGATCATGATGTTCATAACGTACATTTCGTCTCCTTGACTCGTTTCCCTTCAGTTACGGTAGTTTGAGTGTTTGAGAATTTTTAGTACATAAAACGAACACACCAAAATCTAACATAAAAACACCTATTTATAGTGCATTGACCCTAACGGTCCTACTTTAACATTGCGCCACGTTTGAAACATGCCAGCCTCCTTCATTCACTAGCTTCCACGCGTCCTCTAAAATGACGCTCTTATTTAAAATTCGAATCATTAGTCTTATTTGAAATTTGAATTCTATATTCACTTGTATTTCAATTTAATCCTCTGTTTGGACCGTTCCAATGCTGGCCTATTCACCAAAGGAATTTCCTCATATTTTAAACACTAAAAATTTCTAATCGAAATATTATCTAGCACTGGCAATCGAAGACCCCTTTTTCAGACAAAAAGGTCTTATATCCACCAATAATTAATATTGACTTCTTTTCCAGGTGGATGTGAAATATTTATTTATTTCTGCCAATTTACCCATTCGAAATTGCCAGTTAACAGTATCAAATATCGTATAAGTCACTTTCATAAATACAATTAATTTTTAATATAATAGTTAAGAAATTAATCTTTAAAAAAAAACTTAAAGGCCAATCTAAACATCTAGAAGATATATACTAAAAATATTCAATAATTAAGTCAAATTAATTGAAATGCCCTTTTGTAGTTTTCTTATTACCTTTCTTAGTCAAATGACAAAGAAGACAATGACAATGTCTCATGTATTACAAACATTGGATTGGTTGAATATGGAGGATAAAGTGGTGTTGTCGGTGACGTGAGGAAAAGGTTGCATTTTACAACAAACGCACTCTACACGACATGATCATATGTATAAAATATAGTACTATTCTATCATGAAAAATGACTTTGTCCAACTAAGTGCCAAACATGAAAAATTTGAAGTCCTACTATTTGGATGAAACTTAAAATCAATTTTGAGCCTCCACGTGGAGACCATTCATGCTATATCACTACTATCTTTTTATATGCTTGACCTAAGTAAATTCATTTAAGGTATCAATAGAGGACAAACACTATCTTTGATTTTTCTATGAGGTTAAGGGATTACATTTTCTTCATTCTTGACCTAAGGATATTGACAATTTCATACCCGCAAATAATGAATTTTTGTTTAACTTTTTAGAGATATATGATTATAGTTAAAATGTGTTTTCTTTTAATTAAAGTTGATTTATAGATTAGTCAATCTTAGATTAATTGATAAAAATAAATATTATCATGTTAGACACAAATATTTGTTGCAAACCTAAAATTTTATAATTGTATGTGATTTTCTTTTAATTATTACCATTTTATTTGTGCTTTAAACTGACTAAAGATCTAAATACAGAATAGGAAAACTCATTCATATTTAACCTACAAGTACTCTCTTTCGTGTCAAAGTAGATATGCGTTTTATTTTTTAAAATTTTACTTCACCTTAAGTGATTTCAGAAATTAATTTAGGAAGACTACTCAGCTAGTGGTATATACAATTTGCAGTTTTAGAATCAGGTAATTGTTAGTCCCACGTAGACTATCGAGAAGGATTTTCTTTGACTGTGGAAAATGTTTCTTCCATTTCGTATCAAGATTTTTGGATGGAGATGTTTATTGAACATGATAGCTTCTAAAGATCAATTGTATCGAAGAGGTATTTTATTTTCTCCCTCCGATCTCAATTGTGTTTTTTGTTCTGAAGATATTGAAAGTTTGATTCATCTTTTGATGTCGTGTAATGTGTCTCAAGCCGTGTTGAACATAGTGTCGGATTGAATGGGGATACCAACTAGAAATCATGCTAATATTTGTGATAGTTTCTTATTTTGGTACGATTTGTTTAAATCTAGGAAGTTGAAATCCGGGCAAAAAAAATGTTGTTTGGTTAGCAATTTTGTGGTCTTTATGGAGGGTGAGGAATACCATGGTGTTTAACAACCGTGGTTTATTATTTCATATATTGTTTGGAATATCAAGATTTTGACATGAAAGTGATCCCTTTTAGATAATATTTCTATTTTCAATTGTAATTACAAATTCTGCAAAAGTCCTTTTGCATTATTTAGTTTAAGTTGCATTTTGAGTTGAAATCTTGTCTCCTATTCAGATCTTCTCAATTTTTGTAATTGAGTTAGAATACCTTCAATACTCTTTTCAATATAACTTGCTTAGAAGAAAACTTACATATTAAAGTGATAATCATACAAATCCTCCTCTGCTCCACAATAGAGTTGCAAGCCATCAACATCTAGATCTGTTCCCTCAATTCGCATTCTAAGCAAGCCTTAACTTATGTTTATGTATACAAAATTAACCTAACAGAAGTAGGTTAGTTTTATCTTTAATCAAGCCTTAACTTATTTTTATGTATATTTTTAAGTAAAGAAATTTATTCAATTCTACATATTTATTTGTGTGGTGGTTACATAATTATTGTAAAAAATTTATGTGAACCTACTACTTATCTTTTTATTTAATTTTATTTTAAAAAATATTAGAGGTACAACTAAACTTAAATCAAATTGATTTTTTTGGGTTCAACATCCAAATTGAAACTTGACCATGTCAAGAGTAATGTCATGCCAACAAACGAGACAGGTATATCGGTCATTTTGAATATGAAAATGTCAAGTTGTCTTCATCATTCACAATTTAAAATAAACAATAGTTTAAAATATTCTTGTAGTTTATTATATTAATTCCACTTGACACCTTTTCTCATTCATATATATGATTCGCAAATTTCTCTCAACAACATGAAAATTGAGTGATAAACTTTGTACTATACTCAATGGAGATTCAATTTAAGGAACCAAAGAGTTTGAGACCAAAAAGGAGCAACAAATTATTCAAAGGTGGAAACAAAAAGAGTGAAACAAAAAAGTTTGTTGGGGTGAGACAAAGGCCATCAGGGAGATATGTTGCCGAGATTAAGGACACAACACAAAACATAAGAATGTGGCTTGGAACATTTGAAACAGCCGAGGAAGCGGCGAAAGCTTACGACGAAGCTGCGACACTACTTCGTGGTTCCAACACTCGCACCAACTTTGTCACACATGTTTCCTATGATTCTCCTCTCGCTTTTCGGATTAAAAATCTTCTTAACAACCGAGAAAAAGGTACTCGAAAACAAGTAGAAGATTTTGATGTTAGAAGCTGCATCACGAGCAGTGATAACACGACTAAGGGTAATACTATTAGTATTAGTATTAATAGCACCACTAACAGTGCTGACACGGTTAGTGGTTCTACTAATAGTACTCATCCTAGTACTATTATTAGTAGCAACAATGCAGACATGGTTAGTGATACTACTTATTGTACCGGTTCTAGCAGCGTGACTAGTACTACTACTATTAGTACTACTTTGAGCGAAGATAACATCAGAGAAAACATTGAAAATTCGATTTCTAGTGTGACGACAATACAAAACACACTATTATTTGATGATGCATATAGGCCAGAGATGAACAATTTCAATGAGCATGAGTCAAGTTACAATAAGTCCAATGTTTCATGGGATTTTGGACCTATTTTTGATAACTTTCCTTTTGGTCAAGGGTTGGATATGAGTGATGAATTAGGGGTTTCAGAATTTGAAAGGATGAAAGTTGAAAGACAAATATCAGCTTCACTTTATGCAATTAATGGAGTGCATGAGTACATGGAAAATTTTCAAGATTGCAATGAAGCTCTTTGGAATCTTTCACCATTTTGCTCATTTTTAAGTTCAAACAATTTGCATAAAGTCTAAATCTTTTTTTATTTATTTTTATAAATCAGATATATCTGTCTGCAAAGATTAATCTTTCGAATGTCATATATCTTTTCAATAGTTTTAACACTTTTATATTTTGTGATTGTGCAAAATCAAAGTACGAGTATGTAAATACAACATTTGTTTACTATACATGAATTAAACACATTTCATTAACCTTCTGTAAGTAAAATTTGATCGATGATTGATCCAGATTCATGACAAACATATCATACAAGATAGAAATATAGATACATACATTACATTAAAATTCAATAATCATCTACTCCGTCATCTACACCATCTTCACCAACTTCATCATAATCCTTTTCAAGAGCAGCAAGATCTTCTCTAGCTTCCGAAAATTCACCCTCTTCCATTCCTTCACTAACATACCAATGAACAAATGCTCTTTTTGCATACATGAGATCAAATTTGTGATCAATCCTGTTGAATACCTCAGACACAGCTGTATTGTTGCTTATCATACAAACCGCGCGTCTCACCTCGGCTAGATCGCCTCCCGGGACAACCGTCGGTGGTTGGAAGTTTATGCCACACTTAAATCCAGTTGGACACCTAAAAAAAGTTATTTTGTCGTCAATAATTTTTCCGCGATTATAGCATAAGCACTTACCATATAAGTTACTGATATATAGTTACCAATCAACAAATTGAACTGTTCTCTTTGTCTTGATATTTGAAACTGCTACATTAACATCTTTCGGGACAATATCGCCGCGATACATCAAGCAACATGCCATGTATTTTCCATGTCTTGGATCACACTTAACCATCATACTCGATGGCTCGAAAACAGCTCTAGTGATCTCGGGGACCGATAAGGCTTCATGATAGGCCTTCGCAGACGATATCACAGGCGCGTAAGACGAGAGCATGAAATGGATTCGAGGATATGGTACGAGGTTAGTTTGGAATTCGGAAATGTCTACGTTGATCGCACCATCGAATCTCAACGAAGTTGTTAAAGACGAGATACTTTGCGATATTAATCGGTTCAAGTTGGTGTACGTTGGTCTCTCTATGTCTAGAGATCTTCTGCAAATGTCATAGATTGCTTCATTGTCTAAAAGTACAACTACATCACTATGCTCAATGTGAGAATGGTTAGATAGAACAGTGTTGTAAGGTTCGACAACTGCGGTCGACACCTGCATGTTCATAATCACATTATCATTATCATATAATATAAGTCAATGTAAATAAGTCATTGTTTCGATTTTCCTTAGCCTAACCTGAGGAGAAGGATATATGATGAAGCCGAGTTTCGACTTTTTTCCATAATCTACTGACAATCTCTCTAGAAGTAATGATCCTAAACCAGAACCGGTTCCACCACCAACAGCATTGAAAACCAAGAATCCTTGCAAGCCAGTGCAATTGTCCGCTAATTTTCGGATTCGATCGAGACAAAGTTCTTCAACTTGTTTTCCAACTGCATTATGTGTATTATAGACAATCAAATCACAATTTAAATAAACAACTTCAAATAAGGCTTAGCATATGAAGCACCGACATACAGATACAAAAGTTAAATACGATACTGATTCGTTGACATCGATAATAACCGAAGATAACAAATTACTCAAATGTATTATATTTCATGCGTCAGACAACCGACACAATACTGATTCGTCGACAACGGTAACAATTAAAAAAATAAATTATTCAAATGTATTACATTACATGTGTATTACATGTGTTAGGATCAGACACTGATCCGTGTCAGACACCAGACACCACCGTTTGATTAAAAGTGTAGTTAGTAAAACATACCAAATTTTTTTCTGGATGTTATAAAAGTTGTGACTAACCTGTATAATGTCCCCTTGCAAAGTTATTAGCAGCATCTTCTTTACCAGAAATTAACTGTTCTGGATGAAAGAGTTGTCTGTAAGAACCAGTTCTAATTTCATCAATAACAGTTGGCTCTAGATCAACAAAAAGAGCCCTTGGAACATATTGCCCAGTTCCAATTTCACTAAAGAATGTGTTGAATGCATCATCATGTTTTGGCTCATTTGATACATCACTGTAAAAAGAGGAAAAATAACATGTTAATAATTATCGAGAGATACCAGACACGAAACTCAAGTTTACATTATGACACCAATAATACAAAAATTGAAAGTTTTAGATGTAACCTTATATGTCGATATTGCGTCAATATCAAACACTTATATATCTTTATATGATTTATCTAATGATTTAACAAAAAAAAATTTGAATAAGATTTCGATCACATTTCTTCTACTAATCTTTTAAAAACCTCTGAAACATAATTCATGATCTGTCTATGAAATAAGATCTCTGAAACACATTTCATGATCTGACAATATATAATATATTATAATTTGTATCTACCAGTTAAATTATATGTATTTCTAAATTTTTATTTAAATCTATCAAAATTTATAGCTAATAATAAAAAATAATATATAGAAATAGAATTAAAAAGGAATATATAATGTAAACCTGGGCATTGTTCCATCTGGTTGAATGCCATGTTCAAGACAATATAACTCCCAACATGAATTACCAACCTGAATTCCAGCTTGTCCAATATGAATGCTAATTATCTCTCTCATTTTTTAAAGATTTTATTTCTAATTTTTATTATTTTGCATAACAATGGAAAACAATGATCATAGAAATTAATCACAAGGATGAGAGAATTATGCAAAATAGAGAAAACCAAGAAGAAACAAAAAAAATTTATTCTCTCCTTTCTTCTCTTAATTGGTTATAATTAACAGAAAACTTGAAAATGAGAGTGCATGCATGATGTTCAAACGTCAAAATTATTATTGAGTTTTAATCCATTGATTAAATTATACTTAAATTAAAGAGTGGTTTTGGATTAGTATTAATCTAGTACCTGTCATTTTGAAACAACTGTTTGGTGGATTTGTAAAGAATTGAAGACAAAAATATTAATAATGCATATTGCTTATTTTATGTAATACGTACCGGTGTATTTTGCTGGAAAATGTTTATTTAAAATTATATATTTTATTACTATATGTTTTGGAGTCATATTTTTCTACTTTTACTAAAATATTCTCAAGAGGAATGCAGCAGGAATTCTTACATGAAAATAATCATAAATTAACATTATTAGAAACGACAAATAAAAATAGAAAAAAATTTAAATTTATTTATATTGTAATTTATTTTTTAATTAAATTTATGAAATATTAGTGATTATGAAAGAGAGAAAATATAATATTTATTTTTTAATTAATTAAAATTTTACAATTAATTATGTGTAAAATTATTTCTCGGTTGTTTTCATTTAAAAATTTCTCTATTGTGAAACAGGAAGTGATCAATGCTACATTGAATTTTTCACCAAAGGGGAAGTGCCTATTTTTAAATGAAAACAAGGGTGGTTCACCTTCGAGCATTTTCTAATAAAAGAAAAACAAAGTTATTCTCATGGAAAGGCTCTTTGCTCTCAAAGAATTGAAGAGCTCCGTTGATTAAAAGTATGACACTAGGCATGCTAATCTACAATTTCTTAATCTATGATTGATCTCAAACTCTCTTCAAAGATCTTGAAAAAATATCTTCTCTAAGAAGCTAGTTATTGTTGCTTGGCATAATGTGTGCACATATTAACAGGGTGGCTTGGGAATTAGGTCTTTTGCAAAAAATTAACTCTAATTTTATGCTACACTAGGAGTTTACCGAAGATGCTCTTCCTTTTAGGATTTGCCTTAATTTATGTTTTGTTGATTCTCAATTTATTATTTTGGTTTTTTTTTTTTTTAATTGAGTTTCTTAAGTAGTTGCATATTCTAGAGTTGAGTGCTAACTCATTTTTATGCATGTATAAATTGAATTATTTTATTAAAATCAATATATTATATTTTTAGTCAATTATCCGAAGTGTTAGATCAAGAAACATACGAGAGAATAATTCAAATTGTGCCAAGTATTGATTCAAATCATTTCATTTTTATTAAAATTTGAAAAATTTGAATTGTAAGTCGAATCACATAAATGGCTGACTCAAATCAAAATTGAATGTGATTTATGTATAAGTAATTTTTCTTCGATTGGAAAAGAGATTTCATCTCGGTTTTGAGGGCGAGATAAAGTAGTGTGTCATAGAAGAAACAACATTTTTGTATTTCTAAAATTGGAAAGCGCGCCCCTAATGTTCCTCTCAGTTGGATTTTAGAATCGAGGGAATATATGTGGTTTTTTATCTTAGTTTAGGGGAAACAACAGAGGGTAAAACCCATTGATTTATGTGCTTATGGTCCTGCTGTCAACGCCTATCGAAAAATTAATTTTAATAATTCGATATCAAAACAATGAAGTCGCCGCCGAGATTTATTTATTCCAAGAAGGAAAGGGGAAATATCGAATAAAACTCACGAGGAAAAAAATAAGACGGTCTACGAGACCAAGAGATGCAGGTTCGGGAGTCGGTTATGCAAGGGGAAGGTATTAGCACCCCTCACATCCATCGTACTCGATGGTATCCATTTAGTTCAAAGTGTGTTCGTGTGTTTATGTGAAAATTTACGATCTTCTAAGGTTTGAAAGGAGAAAGAAAGAGAGAAGAAAAGTGTTTATTATTTTTGCTCGCCTTTAGTCGTAAGACTTAGTGCCTACGTACTCCCTCGTGCAATGGGAAATTCAGAGCGTATATCTAACACGCTGTAGCTTTCGGTCACAGATGTGAGGGAAGTGCTCGTATATCCAACACTACATAAATAAAAATCATGAAATTATTATACTAATACTTAATAAGTATAAAAAAATCATCTAATGCATCGTCTCAAGACTTCCACTCCCCAAGCCCAACATGGAGTGTCAAGGGTGCTGAACTTAGACAAGTAACGGACATCAATGTAAACTCCATACTTGTCCGCAAAGAGAGTACATGCCACCAGATGTAGCATCTACGTCCTATCGACAACCTCATTCCTCTCTGCCTCTACCAGCGCCGCATAAGTAGTCCTCAACCAAGACATGTGAAGGTGAAATTTCCGAGTCTCACCAAACCCACGTAGCACGTCCACCTCATCCACCTCCAAAGCATCCACAACCATGCGCACCGCCGTCGCCTGGTTCCTATAATCTGGTGTGAAAAATGTACCAGCAATCAGAAGGTGAAAGAGGGCATCCTCGTCATCAAACGTCACCGTCATCTCCCCAAATGGAAGATGGAAGGATGATGTCTTCAGGTGGCACCTCTCAATAAAATCTGATAGCATGGAGGCGTCCAACATCGTCAAGGAGCATCCAGCAAAGTCCTCTAGATGGAAATCCTCAATTATCTTCCTCACCCGCTCAAGCATCGGACTCTCGGGGAAGTTCTTCAACTTCGGCCCATGAGAAGCGACCTTCAATAGTGGATGTAACACTCCGAATTTAATTAAATTATATAAGGAATTATCTATTGGAATTGTCGAAGTTGGAAAAATTAATCGGAGTAATTGGATTTGTCGGTATTATTATTTAAGAGGTATATTTGAATTATTAAGTCGGGTTCTAGTCGGATAAACCGAAAGAATCACATTAAGGATGATATTATTGATTTAATTGGAATTATTCAGAGAAGAGCTGAATTATGGGTATTAGTTGATTAGTTGGTTTAATCGGAGAATTACTATTAGAATATTATTTGCAAGTTGGTGTTATTTAATCGATGGATGAGAAAATGTAGAAAATAATATTCGAAATAATATTATTATATGGGATCATTATTTAATTAAATTGGATTTAGTGGAGGTGTGAATAATAGATCCGATATATTATAACTATTATTATTATTATTATTATTATTATTATTATTATTATTATTATAAGTTGGATTTAATTATAAGAGATATAAAAGGAGGATTATAAGGGTTTAGTAATATTTTTGGGGAAAAGTTGTACGTGGGAGAGAGAAAAGAGGAACAAGGGTTGAAGGAAATTGTCGTCGGAAGAGGAATTGTAGACCAAAAAGCCAAACTGGAATTCGACCGGAAAATTATGGAGAGACCGTCAATCCAAGGTAAGGGTGGGGTTCAATCTCTATAACCGGGTATATGATAAATCGTATGTGGGGTTTGGGTTGTATGAATTTGCCATGAATTGATTGTTGTTTTTATGTGTTGTGTTGATTATGGTGCTTCGTCATGATAGATATATATGTAGTATTGTGACGTCACTACTATGAGTGAAATTGGGATGCAATTTGATTTAATACTGTAGCTGCACATTTTGTGATAGGTATAATAATATGATAAATTATATGCCCCTGTATAATAAGTTCTATGTACTGTAACGATGCTATAAATTGATAAGGTGTAGCGTCACTTTCACCATGTTCATATTGTAGCATTCCATATTTTGATAGATAATTAATGATACATATGACAATTAGTATGTTACTGTAGCGGAAATTATATTTGCAACTAGAAACCACGTTTCCAATTTCTCTTATATATAATTCATAATAATAATTATATAATACTAATAATAATTTAATATTATTAATAATAATATTTTAAGAGTTTTGGAATTAGAGATAAATAATTAGATCAACGAATTAATTTAAATAAATTTCAATTCCGATAGGGTTGTCAATATCGTTGTTAGAGTTGTCAATAAAGTGTCAGAGTTGTTTGAAATTATTAAGAGTCACAGTTTAATTGTTTTGGGTGAGCACTAGAATTAAAGATAAAGGTATTTAGCCCTTTAGAGTTGTTTTATTATTAATTAACGTAGTAGGTAATGCTTAATAATTAAATAGTAGTAGTAGTAAATTAATTGTTCTAGGTATAGAGTCGTAACCGTTAATTTGTGTAGTAATTGTGGTAGCTGGTTGCTTGTGATGATGAGGTTAATAATTGCGACGTTGCAGGTCGTGATGAAATTCGTAGTTGTTTGCTTGAATTATCGTTGTTAATAAATTGTTGTTGATATGTTGATGAATTTGTAGGCCTATGGCCAATGTTGATTAAGTTGAATCGTCCCAATTTATGGATATGTTTGAGTTGTAGGTCGAATGACCAGTGTTGATCTAAGTTGATGCCATTGATGCATATTTTAAGTTATTGTTGTATGATGTTGTTGTTGTCGCATTGTTGTGTATTTGTTGTTTAAGTTGAGGTCTCATGGCATACATTGCATTAATAAGTTGGCCTGGATTGACAATTTTTATGTTGGAGCTATGCTCACCCACGTTGGCCTGGATTGGCACAAGTTGAAAGTTAAAGGCTTATGCCTTGTTAAATGCCTCGATAACCTGGCATGATTTTTAAGTTGGGAATTTTACTCTGATGGATCCACATGCATTTCAATAGTTGTGTCGCATATTGAGTCGCGTGTTAAAGTTGTTGTTATTATTTGTTGGTTGTTGACTGTCGTTGTGTTGTGGCTATAAGATGTTATTATTATAAGTTGTTGTTGCTATAAGTTGTTATTGTTGTGAATTGTTGTTGTTATAAGATGTTATTATTATTATAAGTTGTTGTTATAAGTTGGTGTTGATATAAGTTGTTATTGTTGTGAATTATTGTTGTTATAAGATATTATAAGTTGTTGTTATAAGTTGTTGTTGTTATTGTTGTGAATTGTTGTTATTATAAGATGTTATTATTATAAGTTGTTGTTATAAGTTGTTATTATTATAAGTTGTTGTTGTTATTAAGTTGTTGTTATTATTATGTTTTGTTGTTGTTGTTGCAAAGTAGCTATTATACCATTGTTATCGTTGTTGTTACTAATTGTTTTTGAAGTTGTTGTTACTAATTGTTTCTGAAGTTGTTGTTATAACTGCTATCGCTGGTTGTCATCTTAGTTGTTGTTTAAAAGTGGTGATATTTGTATAATTCGATCTAATATATTGTTTATCATACACTTGTTTATAGTTGTTGATATCTCATCCCTTCTGCTGATATTTCCCCTACCATGGGAAATGGGCAGGTACTCAAGGATAGCCGTGGAAGTGCGAAGTAGCATTTATGAAGTCGTTAGTTGCCGTTAGTTCGAATTGGTGTCATTGCTCTGATACGTAACACTCAGGGGGATGAACGTTGCTTAATTTGTTGTAGTTGCTTAAATTGTTGAAGTTTTTGAATAATGTCAATACTTGATCATGTTGATTATTGAAGTTGGTTTAGTTGAATAATTATGCTAAGTGAAGTTAAATAATATTAATAATATTGTGAAATATTTTGAGGTTGAATAAAAGATGTATTGTTGTTTCTAATGAAGAATTATGATTATGTGGTTAGTTGATTAGTTGATTTAATTGAAAAGTATTGTTATAAGTTCATCCTTGATCTAAGTGTTGTGTATCTGTATAGTTGTGAATAAATGCATGTTGTTTTGCGAAGAAATTGTGACATCTCTTGTATGATTATCTTTTCCGCACTCTAATTTAAATAATATACATTGGGTAGATTTGGGGTGTTACAGTGGACGCTCCTGAAACAAAACAACACAATTACAACAAATTAGTATACATCAAGTCGTGTAATACAAATAAAAATTAACATTAAACGAAACCAATATTACATACCTCGCCTTGTCATATCCTATAAGCGACCTGGTCAGCATATTGCGGCAACACAGACCTGTCAGAAGGTCCTCCGGGGAAACCACCATTAGTACACATTGGCTTTGTAGATGCAACAATCGTGGTGTTTGTATCAGCACGAGTCACCACGTCTACTCCCTCCTGAACCGGCTCCTGAACTATCTGCTCCTGTAAAACCGACTCCTGTAGCACTAGCTCCTAAACCACCTGCTGCTCTATAACTATCTGTTCCACTGTAGAAACAGGAGCATGATCCTCCACCGCAGGAGGCTGATCCTCGACTGTTGTAGAAGTTCTTGTAGTCTGTCGACGAGGTGCATGAAACCTCATCACAACCTGCTCAGCCATCTATTTCCAGTGAGAACCGGTTGGACGATGACGTTCGGCATGCGCCTCATCAACAGTTCGAGCCACAACATCGGCTCGATCTGTAGTCCTGTTGGCAATAGATCCATCTCTGCCTCTGGTCCTTACTGCAAGCAAAATTAAAAATCATAAGAAACATAGAAATTTAAAAAATTAGAAAAATACTAAAAAATTGAAATTTCTAGTATGAATTATGTATCTGAAATTTTAAATTTTTCAGTATTGTTATCAAATGATAATACCGAAAATTTTAAAATTTTCGGTACGAAAATATCTGGTACAGAATACCAAAATTTTTCCCAATATACGGTAAAACTTACTTGATTTTGCTAAATTTTTGGTATTACCTCCAAATTTTCGGTAGAGAAATTAAAAAATCCAATGTCCCGTAAATTTCAAAACATGTGACAATAAAAAATAATTGGACATAATTGCCTTTCATAAGTTTGGGTTTTCTGTAATTAAATACTTAAAATATTTTAAAGCAATTAAGAATTTTTTTTAACACTAGAAATAGGGAACAAAAAGACAGTATTCTAGTATCAGATGGAAGCTACAAAGGGAACAGTGAAGGCTGTGGCTCTCCTCGTCGGAGATAACAACGCTAGAGGTTCTCTTCAGTTTCTACAAAACCTCAATGGTTCTTTCTCTCTCTCCTTTTCTCTCTTTATTCTAAGGTTGTTTTTTTTTGTTGAAAATTTGTTAATTCATGTAGTGATTCATGAATATCTGTTTCATGTTTTAATGCGAATTGTCGTTTCAACACCAAAATTTGATAACATATTATTCAGTGGGTGGTTAGTAGGTATATCAAGATTAGATAACTCATGTATGTAGATTTGAAATTCTGTAAATTATGGTTATTTTGATTCTTAAATGTGCTAAGAGTTGTTATTATAGTCCATGAATACATTGAAATTACAAAAACATTATTTTTTTTATCTTTTCTTAGTGAATTTGGTCTTCAAATGTGTCTTTCGTTAGTTAGTTTGGTCATTGTTCCGTTCGAGAAAAGAATTGTTGATGCGGTGGTGTAAGTTATTCTGATGCGGTTGCACTGGTTGACCTGCAAAATTGGCACTGCAACGGGTAGAGTGAATTGTGAATAGAATCATATCTTTTTATTGTTTAACGTTGTGGTTTATATACAATGGGCGACCCCTTGGCCTATATCGTAAACACATTCAGGGATGTTTTTGCAATTTCAATACATTTAGAGACTATAGTATCGCGTCTCACACATTTTTATATCAAAAGAACGATTTAATTTTTAAAGTGTTTGAAATTTTGAATCTCGGACGTCTTAGTTACTATAAACCAAGCTGGCTATACGGGACGTTTATGTTTCATTGTGAGTAATTATGATTGTGATTGTGATTGTGCAGGGAATTATACACATGTGACTGGAAAGATAACAGGGTTATCCCCAGGTCTTCATGGCTTTCATATTCATGCTCTTGGTGATACCACCAATGGCTGCATCTCCACTGGTCCTCACTTCAATCCACTGAAGAAGGATCACGGAGCTTCTACGGATGATGAGCGACATGCCGGTGATTTGGGTAATATTGTTGCAGGACCTGATGGAGTTGCTTTGGTTTCTATCAAAGATGGACAGATTCCACTAAGTGGAGTTCATTCGATACTCGGGAGGGCTGTCGTTGTTCATGCTGATCCTGATGATCTTGGAAGGGGTAAGAAGTTAAAGTTTCCGTCCAAAAATTTATTCATCTCCCTCAGTCCTTGATATCTTTTGTTTAGTTCCCGGACGGTTAATTAGACCAGTCAATACCCATATATGTGCATGTTTTCTTACGTAAACCTCAAATGTGAGTGGTTTTATATTTGAACGAACCACGCTTGTTTGTTTGTCAATCATTTCGCTTTTGCTTCGACACAATGTTTGTGCCAAGTAAATAGGCTACCTAGTCTCTAAAATTATGCGTCATTCGTAGTTTAATCTTTGAATTTGTTTGTGTGAATGTTAGTTGTGCAGCACCGACACTTTACATTGATTGTGTGTATTGTGTACAAATGTGATTACATTCTTATTCAGATTTTTATAATGGAACAGGTGGACATGAACTCAGTAAGACTACTGGAAATGCAGGTGCAAGAGTAGCATGCGGTAACATTTCCTTTATTCAGATTGTTTATGAATCATAATCTACTCTAGGAGTTAGGTCCATCTCATACATAATTAGGTTGAGATGGATTCTCTGCGGCCTCTCCGGCCAAATTTCAGCCGTTAGATTATTCCTCATGCTAAGGTGTGGCTAAAGGCTGCAGAGAATCTAGGGACGGTTAAGCTCGGCGTGACAGGAACAGGAACAGGAACGGTAGCATGTTACCTGATAAAGTTGAGTTTGGTTTAACCAAAATGGATCCTCTACAGACGACTGTTAACCGTATGGTCTACTATTGAGGATCTAGTTTCTGGTTTAACAAGGCCTAATGTTTCTTGATTTATATGTTTAAGCTTTTAACAATTGCTAATTTGTTTGACCAGGTATCATTGGACTCCAGTCATCTGTTTAGGATATTTGGACTACAAATAATTGATAATTTTCATAGATGGTGGTGTATACAATGTATGTTGAATGTTGATTTCTCTTTGAAACTACAATCATGTTGTAAGTTGTAACTACATTTATAGCAGTTCCAATAATTACAAGTCAATAAGTTCTTCTACATTATTAAGTTGCTCTGTGCTTAATGGTTTTGGCTAAGGCGGTGTGATTTTGCTGCCCTCGAGTAGACGATGACCTGTCAATTGTAATTGTAGTCAAATATTTCATCTAATAATTTATATTGAATGGTTATGATTATGAATTGTTAATATGTTAAATCAAGATCAATGGTTGTGATTATAAGTTTTTAATTTGTTAAATTAAAAATAAATGGTTGTGATTATGAGTTCTTAATTTGTTAAAGTCAAAAGCGGCTGGAAAATTTGTTATTAGTAACATTTTTTGGATTCATCTTATACGATTTTCATGTCATTTCTAAATACATATTTCATGTCATCTCCCTCTGCCCTCGAGTAGACATCTTATTCCTAGATTTGAGTTGATTCATATTCAATTTTATATTTATAAAATTACAATACATATTTAACATATGATTTTTAATTAATATCTCTCAACGTGGTCCACCCTGTATATCAGTATTTGATAACACTGCTCAAATAATTTTTCTCACCATCCCTTAACCTCCTAACCTATACTTGGCACCCTTTAAATGGCACCCTTTAAAGATTTTTATTTTCATTTTACCTTAGAAATTTTATAAGAAGATTTTCGTACCAAATTTTTGGTAGAACATTTAAAAAATTCGATATTATCGGAAATTACCAAATTTTCGGTATGTACAAAATTTTCGAAAGTATATTTTAAAAATACGATATACCGGACATTACGAAATTCTCGATATTGCCCAAATTTCCGTAAGTGTGTTCATAAAATCTGGTATACCGGATATTACTAAATATCCGGTATACCGAAATTTTGCATATACCTGAAATATCTGGTATGTATACATATCTTGTTTTTTTCAATGGTTGAGATTTCTTCGACACTTTTGGAGGGTCCAGATTGCATCGACACTTATGTGTGGTCTAGAACGTATAATCATTTGTATAAATAGTGATTTTAGGGTTATTAGGTAATATATCTCAACAGCATGCCTCTTTCTCGATATCTGATTAAGGCAGAAGTGTATTACAACGGCCGCAAACCTGCTGTTAAATTCAAACTCCCAGATTGATCTGAGTCCTTTGCCACCTTGAAGAAAACGTTGAACGGTTTGCTTCCTGATTCCGAGAACAAAAGGGTGACAAAGATCGAGTTTCGGAAGGATTACATTGGTATAAATGGTTGGGTGAAATACAACTCAATCGAGCTGAAGAATGATGAAGATGTGAAGGGCATGTGGAAATCATTTTGTCGTAGGATAACCAAAGGTCCGATCGAGTTGAACGCGGAGATCCGAAGATCTGTTGACAACATAATGAAGTGTCTAAAGCATCCAGATGAATCTGAATCCGGTAGTTCCTAAGTTTTCAAGTATCGGAGTACTGTTTATGTTTGTTGTTTGTCATCTGATGTTTGTTAACTTATTCGAGTTTCTTATTTGTGTTATTCTGTTTTCTTTATGTAATCAAAAAAAAAGGTACTAGCCAAAAAATATTATGCAATAAAGTAAAGTCTATTTGTCACAACATACACATAATAATACAATAAAAAAATAAAAATCTACATACGCCTTCCACGGGCAATGTCGGCCAACCTAGCTAACCCCTGATAAACCTCACCATCGGGGTTCACCAATCCCATGATGTTATCTAATGTAACTGCAATAAGTTGTAGACGGGTGTCCTGGTCAGCTGCATGAGGATGAGGTGGTGGTGGTGGACCGGAGGAATCTCTGGTCCCTGAAGGCCTTGGAACGTCAGATGCTGAAGCCGGTGATATGACCTGAGGGTGTGTCACACTAAGGTACCACTCAAGGTATCTAACCTCGCACTTCTCGGGCTCATAAACCCTGACGGTTGCATCCATGGTCTCACGGGGAGAGGTGATGATGTGACTCTGAAACCAACGATCAATGCCACCATCAATGGCATGTGGGACCCACCGTGGGATGCCCTGTACATAATCATACTGGCGTAGACACCGCTCAGGCAAGTGTCTAGCCACATAGCTCTCCCATCTGACATGCCCTGAATATAAAATAGATACCTCAAAAGGATGATGAGGGCGATGAGCCGTATACGGTGTCCATATGACATCACCCAGGATCAGAGCATCCAGCCTCCTCATGTACTCCATCACACCTCCAGGATGGGTTTGTCTGGCCTTCCACCTCTTCGCACGTGGATCAGTATCCTCCACTCGCTGGATCTTCCGGTCACAGATGTGAGGGAAGTGCTTGTATATCCAACACTGCATAAATAAAGATAAATAAATTATTATACGAAAACCTAATTATTATAAAAAAGCATCTAATAAATTATAGTATACTTGCAACAAGCATAGATAACCAACAAGTTGTCTAGTCTCAGGACGGGAAGCAACATCAAGTGTCATGTACAACATCGTCAAAGTCGTCACTCCCCAAATCCAACATGGAGTGTCAAGGGAGCTAAATAGAGACAAGTAACGAACATCAATGTAATCTTCAACTTGTCCGCAAAGAGAGTACATGCCACCAGATGTAGCATGTACGCCTTAGTGGCAACCTCATACATCTCTGTCTCCACAAGTGCCTTATAAGTAGTCCTCAACCAAGATATGCAGAGGTGAAATCCCCGAGTATCACCAAACTCACATAGGACATCCACCTCATCCACCTCCAAATGTGAAAAACGTACCAGCAATCGGAAGGTAAAAGAGGGCATCCACATCATCTAAAGTTACTGTCATCTCCCCAAATGGAAGATGAAAGCATGATGTCTCCGGGTGCCACCTCTCAACAAAAGCTGATAGCAGGGGACGTCCAGCATCGTCAATGAGAATCCAGCAAAGTCCTTCAGCCTGAACTCCTCAACTATCCTCCTCACCTCCTCATGCATATCAGACTCGGGGAAGTTCTTCAACTTCGACCCATGAGAAGCGACCTTCAACACTGAACGCTCTTGAAACAAAACAACACAATTACAACAAATTAGTATACATCAAATCGTGTAATACAAATAAAATTAAAGCATTAAACCAAATCAATATTACATACCTCGCCCTGCTATATCCTATAAGCGACATGGTCAGCAAAACCCGTCAAAACTGACATGTTAGAAGGTCTTCCAGGGAAAACACCATCAATACACATTGATGGCTTAGATGCAACAGTCGTGGTGTATGTATCAGCACGAGACACTACATCCACTCCCTCTTGGACCGGCTCATGTACCGACACTTGCACCGCCTCTGGAACCCGCTCCTCAACTATCCGCCTCAGCAACCGGCTCCTGAACCACCAGTTGCGTTACAACTACTTGCTCCACTGTAGAAAGGAGGTTGATCGTCCTCAACTGTGTAGAAGCTCTGATAGTCCATCGGCGAGGTGCACGAAATCCCAACGCGGCTGACCTGCTCAGCCATCTATTTTCTGTGAGAACCGGTCGGACGACACCGTTCGCCTTGTGCCTCATCAACTGCTCGATCAGTAGTCCTGCCAAAAAATTATGAAATATCCCATAGGAAATACCGAAAATTTGAAGAAATATACCATAAATCTTGTTTTTGTGAAATTTTCGATATCGCAATCAATATTTCAGTATCGTCAGAAATTTTTTAAAATCACGGTGTATCGTAAATTTGAAGAATAATGGAAGTTGTTTGGTCAAAATTGTTTTTTCATAACATTGGGGGGTGCCAAGTATAAGTTAGGGAGTGGTCAGAAAAATTCTCCTCTGCTCAATGTTATACTTTACATATCTTGTTGCAAGATTCTCTCACGTCATTACCAAGATATTGTTCAACTTAGCAAATCCACTCATCAAACATAACACTTCCCTCTGACATCCAATCAAACAGAATCAACAAGTTCAAGTTGGTACAACATTGTTTATTTTTCACTCATCCCACAATCTGCATTCAAAAATTAATTAAAACACTCTTCGAGTAATCTGTAATCTGGATGAACAAAGTCATGTTTCTTTCCTTCAGCAAGAAGTGAAAAGCAAAAGGATTAAAGTTATTTACAACAACTGCGTAAGACAAAACACAATTTTTATAAAGTGAATCCAGTAACAAAATGAAACTACAATAAAGCATTCAAAATGTTGCATAATACATTTAATTCAAAAGTCAGAACCGGTCCTGAAACACCCAACATCATCATTAGACTGTGGCCAATGATCACAAGGCGGCACAAGCTGCACAAGTATACAAAAGCATCAGTCAAGGGGACTTGGACAAACACAGTTGTATCTCTAGCCTCTCAACCAAGTATTCCTGTAAGATGAATTGTCTCGCAGAGAAGCATCGTGGGGCTTGTACTCCATAACGTAGCTGTGAGGAAGCTTTAAGTGACGCTTAATTGAATCTCTCAACGCCATTACAGCCTGCGTGAGAAACCAGAAATGTTATTAGGGACATAAATGAGTATACATTTTGAGCACATGAGCATGTGCGCGCAAACGCGCAAATAGGTTTAATGATGATGCCAACCTGATTATCAGAAGCATTGCGGTTCCAGACACTCACTATATCCTCGTTGAATCGAATGCTCAGTACTGCACCGCATATGTTATCACCATAATCCAGTTGGTCACCCACTAAAGCAAGCACCTGCATATTTTAATCCAGGGCACAGACCATGACATAAATTCACCAATCAAGAGACTCCAAAAGTAATTTAGCTGATCTGTAACTAACATAAATAAATAAACTTAAAACAGAGAAAGTAGGGCGTCTAATCAACAAAGTCGTGTGGAAACCAAATAAGGATCATAACCATATCCTTTGTTTGCTACAACATTCCTTTTTTATGTTAACATTCAAAGAACCAGCATAATTCCCCGCGGAAAAATTAACACAATATTGCACATATGATCTGGTAATAGTTGTACACCAATAGGCGGTTAAAAGTTTTTTATCATTGTAGGGTTCATGGTAAATGGATAGAGTACCTGCAATACTCAAAATAGTGTACTAAACAAGCACAAAAGCTCGAAGGATTCAAGAAGCAGGACGAATGATTCAAGAAGCAAGTGATGTTGTATAATAATAACAGGAAATCATAACCTCTTTACCAAGTGCTCAAGTGAGAGGACTCTTGAAACATGTTTTAAAATTCAAACTTAAGTGCAAAAACGACTATGACGACAGAGGGTTAAGATTGAGTCTCAACTCAAATTTGATTGACAAACCTATAACAGCTATTTAACCTATAGCAGCCGCTATAGTGTTCTGTGCCACTAAAGCTCTTCCTATAGCGTCCGGCTTCGGCTCCCGTATCCTGCTATAGTGCCGCTATTGACTACTCAGATCTTATCAAACTTAAGATTCTTCCTAAAGATTGAGAGAGGGTGAACAGCCATCTGGAACTTAGAAATCACGTAACATATATGAAGCATGCCAGAGACAATATTATATATTTTACAATTGGAATGGAATTTAACACTATGTTATTCTCTTCAGTTTCAGACTTTCAGTTGGGGAAAAATGTAACAACAAAAACATTTCAGATCCGTTGAGGACTTCAAATACTCGAATACTCTATAAATTGTATGGCAAAGCTGGGTATCAAACTACCAATAACATGAGACACTCATCCTAATAGATGGGATTGGATCAACTACAGGTCTGAACCTGCATGATTGGAATCTATACAAACCAAATTTTCAATAAACTATTTAAAGCAACAAATTTGAAGAATTATTCAGTAAAATCAAAGTGTCAAGATTTTCCATAATCATAACATGAGTTTATTAACGGATGAAACAGATCCTAAAACCATATGTTCACTAACCAAGTCCTCCCAAAAACGACCTGAGACAGCCTTCTTGAACCGTATAATCCATTTTCCACCATTGCAGTTAGCAGAGTCCTTCAAAAAACCAAAAATAAACAACATTCAGTCAAACTTCAACAGTTCAACCTTTCTCCCTCCAGAACAGAACTCAAAATTTCAATACCAAGAAAACAAAACATAAGCCAAGTCTACTAAGTACCTACCTCCCATAAAGGACGAATCCCTTCTTTGAAAAGGTGCAAATCAGTTGGACTAGGCAAAGAAGCAGGACGAGAAATATGGCAATAACAGACCCAAAATCCTTCAACCTATTAATTAACACAAACAATTGCCACAATAATGAAATTTAAAGTAAAAAATAAACCTAAATCCCACACAAAACCCCCAAACATAGCAAACATCTTATCTTACCGTGCTGAATTCAACAATCTTCTTTATGTTGTCCTCATATGATTGATTCCGAATTCCAGGTACCCGACGAGTGTACCAAAATACAAACTTGCTCTGTTCAAGCAAATCACCAACACAAAATCAATTAACCAAAATGTCAAATTGCGGTTACTCCTTTAAATCTCAAAATCAATCAACAGTTTCTTCGTTCATTCACGCATTTCGTATTTCTATTACAATTTTTTGAAGAAAAAAAAAACTGAAACTAAATAGATAGCGCTATGAATCAAAATTGACCTAACAAGCAACGAACTATAGATATAAGAAACAAAAATTGGATTTTTTTTTGAAGTGTTTGAGATGAACCTTTAGAGGGTGAAGACCAGCTTTGAGTTCACGAGCTTGTCGCTCTTCGGTTTCTTTGATATTGAAGGAATCGGAAGCTAATTGAGAAGAAGAATCAGCGATTTGGTGAGAGTTTTCTGGGTTGTTGTTGTTGTTGTTGTTGGTTTCTGATGCGTTCTTCGCTGATGTGAAATCCATGGCGGTTTCTTAAACCCTAATTTGCTTCTTTTCTTTTCCCTTTTGTGTTCAGTGTTGAGTTTTTCAGACCGGAGAGGGAGATGGAAAATGGTGTTTGCCTTTATATCTAGCTAACATGTTTAGAATTTTTCATTTATTTTCTTTACTTAATAATATTTTTAAATTAAAAATCGATTTTAAATAATAATAATAATAATAATAATAATAATAATAATAATAATAATAATAATAATAATAATAATAATAATAATAATAATAATAATAATAATAATAATAATAATAATAATAATAATATATTGGATTAAATATGTCAGTTAAATAGAAAATCATCGCTAAAGTGCCATTAATCTATCATATAAGAAAAGAAAGTGTTGTTAAAAATACTTAATTACTCTTATTAGTCACAAATTCATCCACGTGGCTTGCTAATGTTTAAGTGTTATTTTTTAGTGAAAATCCCAATTTTAAATAAATTCCAATAAATTAAAACTTCATAGAAAAAAAATGACAATCTTTCAACGTGGAAGATATGGTTTCTATTCCATTTACAAAATTGCCTCTTCCTTCTACAAACACACGATTTCTCAAAAACGGTAACAGTTTCTCTTCTCTCTATGGATCTGTTTTCTTCTTCCTCTTCATCTTCTTCTTCCTCTATGGATCTGGATCATCAAATTCACGGTAATCCTATTTTTATATTTAAACCCTAATTGATTTCTAATTCTAATCGTTTATCTTTGTGTTTATGTTTGATTGTGTTTATTCTCAATGTCGCTGAACTTACCCTCGGTAACGATGTCGTTTCTTTCACCAATCATGATTCCTCAAAGGTACTTCCATTTTAACCATAAGTTTTTCTATTACCATTTTTTTCTTTCTGATTTAGGATTGATGAATGTGTATGTAGGTTTGCAAACCTTCCAAATTTTAATTATTTGAAGATGATGAAATTTTCTTCTTGGAGTTTCCAAAAAATACCTATTGGATTGGGTCTCTTGATATTCAGTTTAATGGTTATTTAGTTTGTTAGCAAAGCACATTTTGGTTATTTAATAGATATATTTTCTTTAAAAGAGAATCATCTAAGTGACTTAATGGAAGTTGAAGGCATTGGGATAAGCTTTAATAAGTGATTTTGGAGCTCAACAGTTCTATATTTAGGTGAAACAAATTAGAGTTAAGGTGTTGAATTTTGTGTGCTGATTTTTGCCTCATGTGTACTAATTTGGATATGATGTTCCATGATTTATGCAGGGATGGTTGGAGAAGTATCCAAAGAAGGCTTATATCCTAAATTCTGCTGGAGGTGGAAGTTGGTTTCATCAGTTTCGAGCAGTTGCCTTAATCAGGGTTTCTCCATTCCCTTCTATGATCTACAACTATTGTGTTGTGGCAACAAATGTCAAGTATGGGCCTTACATAATTGGGTCCTTGGATGGAATTGTGCCAAAAATATTCTTTGCAATTTGTACGTAAGCACTCTCTCTTTCTCTCACCATTTTAGTTTCCTCTTAATAATGTGCAATACATAAGGATGGAACCATTAGCTATAAAGAGTAAAAGTAGTAATGCTAAGGTGTAATTGGAAGCATAATATCAATAACAGGTGCTTTTCTCTTGACTTTCTACAAAGGACCATCCATTTTAAATTCCTTTTTACTTGATCAAGACAGATGCAAACTTTTTCTACTGGTGCTCTCATTCATAGAAGAACTAAATTGATATATTTCAGGTGTTCATACTGCTGGTATTGAAGGAAATTCATTAACAATGTTCCTACTTCTGATTTTCACAAGAAGCTAAAGCACAGTTCAATTCAGAAAAAGCAACCATCAACAGATAGTTTGGATTCTATTGAAACTCTTTCCGAGCGAGTGAGAATGAGACCTAATGTTGCAATTATTGATCTTACAAATCCATCAATATTAGCAGCCAAGATTGAGGAGTCATTTGTTGAGTATGTTAAATCATATCTAAACTCAAACTAAATTCTAAGCATTATCATGTTTATAGTGATATTTTCATATTGACTGAAATGGTTATTAGATTTGGGTGCTGCTATAATTTTTATCACTACTATTGTGTTGGGTGACATGGGTGGGTTATGTGTATATAGGTTGCAAAACGACTTAAACCCAATACATTTCTACCATACAATGTGAATCAATTTCCTGCTGCTCAAATAGAACCAAGGAAAATTCAGAGGTAAGCATTTGTATCCTTCGGTAATATATGTTCACACAAATAATGTTGTTATTGTTTCTGACAACATTATGCACGGCGATGACTACAGGTCTGGTGCATAGATACCGTCTAGCTTTAGCAAGGATGATAAATGATGTTGAGAAGTATGTATAGTATTTTGTATGACACTCTGATAATTGTATAGGGTATTATAGGCATATGATATCACAAGTATAAGAAATGCAATCAATATTAGGAATGTTTATTAATAAGGTTTAAGAAATTAAGTTTCTGTAAATTAATGTTATTGTAAATAAATGTTTCTTATAAATAAATGTATTGAAACATTCTTTTTTGAGAAAAAAAATTATATTCTCGAAGAAAAAAAAGTGAAAATAAATTTTTTTCATAATATTTGTGAAAGAGTCAGAAGTTTGGGATTGAATTATGTCCCAACCAACTTCGAATGTAAAGGTAACTTCTGAAGAGGAGTCAGAAGTTGTAAGAAATTAATGTTTTTTTATTGTAAATAAATGTTTCTTATAAATAAATATACTGAAACATTTGTTTTGAAAAAAAAATTATATTCTCGAGAAAAAAAAAGTGAAAATACATTTTTTTTTATAATATTTGTGAAAGAGTCAAAAGTTTGGGATTGGAGTATGTCCCAATCAACTTCTGATGTAGAGATAACTTCTGAAGAGGAGTTAGAAGTTGCAACTTCTGAAGAGGAGTCAGAAGTTGCAAATTCTGAATAGGAGTCAGAAGTTGAGACTTCTGAAGAGGAGTCAGAAGTTGTAAGAAATTAAGTTTCTGTAAATTAATGTTTGTTATTGTAAATAAATGTTTCTTATAAATAAATGTACTGAAACATTTTTTTTTTGGAAAAAAAATTATATTCTCGAAAAAAAAACTGAAAATAATTTTTTTTTTAATATTTGTGAAAGAGTCAGAAGTTTGGGATTGGAGTATGTCCCAACCAACTTCTGATGTAGAGATAACTTCTGAAGAGGAGTCAGAAGTTGTAAGAAATTAAGTTTCTGTAAATTAATGTTTGTTATTGTAAATAAATGTTTCTTATAAATGAATGTACTGAAACATTTTTTTTTTGGAAAAAAAATTATATTCTCGAAAAAAAGAAGTGAAAATAACTTTTTTTTATAATATTTGTGAAAGAGTCAGAAGTTTGGGATTGGAGTATGTCCCAACCAACTTTTGATGTAGAGATAACTTCTGAAGAGGAGTCAGAAGTTGCAACTTTTGAAGAGGAGTCAGAAGTTGTAAGAAATTAAGTTTCTGTAAATTAATGTTTGTTATTGTAAATAAATGTTTATTATAAATAAATGTACTGAAATATTATTTTTTGGAAAAAAATTATATTCTCGAAAAAAAAAGAAGTGAAAATAATTTTTTTTTATAATATTTGTGAAAGAGTCTAAAGTTTGGGATTGGAGTATGTCTCAACCAACTTCTGATGTAGATATAACTTCTGAAGAGGGGTCAGAAGTTGCAACTTCTAAAGAGGAGTCAGAAGTTGTAAGAAATTAAGTTTCTTTAAATTAATGTTTGTTATTGTCAATAAATGTTTCTTATAAATAAATGTACTGAAATATTTTTTTTTGGAAAAAAAATTATATTCTAGAAAAAATAAAGTGAAAATAATTTTTTTATAATATTTGTGAAAGAGTCAGAAATTCGGGATTGGAGTATGTTCCAACCAACTTCTGATGTAGAGATAACTTCTGAAGAGGAGTCAGAAGTTGCAACTTTTGAATAGTAGTCAGAAGTTGCAACTTTTGAATAGGAGTCAGAAGTTGAGACTTCTGAAGAGGAGTCAGAAGTTGTAAGAAATTAAGTTTCTGTAAATTAATGTTTGTTATTGTAAATAAATGTTTCTTATAACTAAATGTACTGAAACATTTTTTTTTTTTTTAAAAATATTTGTGAAAGAGTCGAAGTTTTTAAGTCAACCACTTCGATGTAGAGAGGAGAAGTTGCAAGTATAATATTTTGATTTCATAATTTTTCATTGTACTTTTCCAATAAATATGAATTTTTCATATATATATATATATATCAAAAAAATTACTTCGTCAATATTAAAATAAATTCACCCGTGCGGGAGCACGAGTCTCTGACTGGTTTACAAATTAATAATCATGTTGAAACAATTATTTTAACGACCGTACAATATCTATACTAATAGACGCAAGTTTGAATCTAGTTTAATTATCTCAGTATTATCGAAATTTCAATCATTTCTACTACCTAACTAAGAATGGAAGATGCTTAGGCTCTTCCATTCGTACCCTTGTCTTTAAAAAAAATTGCACTACAAAAAGACCTTTTTAGTAATTTACAAATTAAAATATTCACACCAATCATATCTTGTTTTTGTGCCAAATGTCTAATTTAATTTCAAGTGGCACATTTAAATTTCAAATTAACCAATTAAAACACATGAAACTTACAAGTGACACACTCAAATTTCAAATTGCTTGATACTTTAACCGGGTACAAGAATTCAGTGTAAAAAACTTTTTCGTTACCGACACTTCTCTTTCCCCCTCTTTTGTCATAAACCCGTTCTCTCTCCCTTTCTCTCTTCGATTTCTCTCTTCCTTCAACAATTCAAACCCTAAATCGGCCGCCAACCCCTTTCTCCCTCATCCCGTTTCTCCCTTTCTTCACGGTAGTTTCGTTTCGTTCTTTCCGTTGTATCACGTGTTGAAGTTTTGTTGGTTTGTATTATTACAGTTGACGGGCGGTGGTTTTGGAGTCGCAGATGATAAAGCTCATGAGCGGAGATGATTGGGCCGACATCAGAATTCCTCTTCCCAACGTTATGATGCGGTGAGATCTGATGAAAAATCCTCTGGAGATGAACTCAAGGTGTGGGATCCCGAGTTTGTTAATGTTAGGGTTTCTTTGACATTTTTATTTTTGTTTTTATTCTTTCAAAACACTTTGTTTGCAGAAACCCTAAACCCCTTCATTGTTTGCAGAAAACTCCTTCATTGTTTCTCCCAAGGCCGTTTTTGATTCCAAAAACTCCCAAACTTGTTTGATCCAGATATTAGCAGAGTGAATTCACTTTTTTCTTCTTTCTTTCTTTGTAACTTTGACTATTGACGGTTTCACCATAAGGGTGTGTGTAAAATTAGAAAGAAAAAAAAAATCTTTTGTTTATTTTCTCAATGTTTTAGCAATTTGGTATATCTTATATTTGAATTTGGTAAGATCCATTGTGAACTGAATGTTATGTTTTTCTTTTGATGATAATATATTTGAATTTTGTAAGATCCATTGTGAACTGAATGTTATGTTTTTCTTTTAAGATTCTAGTAACTAATCTAGAAGTCGCTTGGTGGACATAAGCAGTACTCTCCCTATTAGCTATTTCAGGGGGAACAGAGGATGAAGTTTGAGCAAAGTTACTAGAAGATGAAGCCTGCGATCTTCTTGCATGCGGAGTTCTCATCTTCTTCACTTTAGTAGGGTCAACTGCCATCACACGGAGTAGTGTAATCTCAAGAACATCGTTGGGATTCATGTTTGCCCTAGAATCCGTGTCAGTAGATGAAGAAGAGGTAGTCTTCTGAGATGATGATTGTAACACCCGTTTTTAATTAATATTATATTATATTAATATTTTTGAATTACCGATCGATATTTATTTTGCGACGAGAATAAATATATTAATCGATATATATGATAATATATTTGGCGACGTTTCGTTCGGATCCGATATTTAATTCCCCAGAATTATTTGAATTAATTGAATTAATGATATAATTGGATAGGGATGTGAGGAGCAATTTAGTAGGATTGGGTTTTTCACCCTTTGGCTAGTAAGACCACAACTTATAAACCATTTCCCCTCATTTTCCTTCCATTCAAAACACAAAACCAAACATAGAAACTTGGCTTACTAGTAGAAACAACATAAAAACCCTTTCCTTTGTTTTTCTTTCCATTTTTCCAAACTCAAGCAAAATAGAAACTTGAGAGCTTGAGAGAAAGAGAGGGTTTTGGGAAGAAGAAGAAGAGGAGCAAGAGGGGAAGAAGAGGAAGAACATGAGCAAGCTTGAGGATGTTTATGTTTTGGATTTGGGGGAAAAGTTGATAAGTTGATTTATAGGGTTTTGGTTGATTGTTTAAGTGAAATAGATTAGAAGAGTTGGAATAGGAGTATGGATTATGAGGTTGATGATGATTAGAATCAATGGGAATGGTAAAAGTGAAGTTGGGAATGTTAAAAATAGAGTTTTCACACAGATCAATCAACACGGGCCGTGTTGATTTACACGGGTGCCCGTGTTGATCCCTTGAACGAAGAAAAGTTGCTACCAGGCCAATCAACACGGGCCGTGTTGATTCACACGGGTGCCCGTGTTGATTCACTAAATTGGTGTTTTTTGTGTTTTCTGGGGGCTTTTCAACACGGGCCGTGTTGATTAACACGGGGGCCCGTGTTGATTAACACGGGGGCCCGTGTTGATGTATCTGTAGCCTCCCATATTCTGATTTTTTGCACTTCTTTTGCCCCGATTATGTTCCGATTTTCCAATTTCGGTAAATTCGACGACGGAGCAAGTTGCTCCGAATTCAATGAAAATTGACGTGCTAGCTAAGTTCGACGTGTAGAATGTAGTGGTGAGGTTAGTTTTTTGAAATTACGAGTTTTTACGAGATGACCTGAATTAGGTCAATTTACGGTTAAATTGAATCGGATTGCATTTTAGTAGATTTAAGGCACGTATGGACAATCCGATTTCGATGTTGACGATTATGATTAATGCCGGTTATTAGGAATGACTTTCGCAACGATTATTGAAGTTTTGACTATTTTTCCGTTTTTGGAATTTGGTGAATTAAGCGATAATGATGCGGTGTAAATAAACATAATGTTTGCGACAGTGTATTTATTAATGAATACTTGTTGATATGCAATGCGATGATATATGTCTTTGTACATGATGATGTGATGATTATATTGATGTTGTTAATAAATGCTTCCGATTTGTGAATGCATGATTTTGATGATGATGAATTATTAATGATGTTTTGCATAATGCAATTATGATGCGATGATATATTTATCTTGATGTGGATAAATTATGGCGATGTGGGCTTTATGCCAATTTTGATGAGCGATGATGGTGTGTTGTGTTGTTTTATTGTCGAGTCACATACATTGCATTGGCGACGATGGGCTTTTATGCCAAGCGACGAGGCTTTTATGCCAAGTGTTCCTATTTATGGACAAAGCGACGGGTACCACATGCATAACATAGTCGTGTCTCATGGAGTCGGTTATGTTTATGTTTGAGTTGTTTGGCGTTGGGTTTTAATTAAATTGACGATGTTAAATTGCGATGATATATGATGCTTGGTTTGGTGATGATCTTTATGATGAACATGAAATGAATATAACTTAATAATTTCATGATAACTATACGATGAATTTAAATGATGAGTTTTGTGATGATTTAACTTGATGAAATACTTAATGCAAATACGATGTGATGATGTTTGTGACGATGGGATTTTATGCCAAAAGCGACGATGGGTTTTAGCCAATTTGTGATGATTTGTTTATGTTGCTTATGTTATTAGCATTATTTAGTGTTGTTGGTTGATGTTGTTGTTTAAGACTGCCGTGTTAATTAGTGATGTATTAGCTTGTGACGATTTCGTGGTGACGGAGGTTTATGTGTTGTTGTGATGATTTGTGCCGATGAGGTTAAGGCGATTAAGTGTAGATTATACACTTAGAATGGCTATCAAAGTAAGTGAGATTTAGATAGGTGTTGGAATGCACTCACTAACCTATATCTTTTATAATTCCAAAACTATATATATACTTATCATGCCTTTAATTATATGTTTTGGAGTATCTCACCCTTTACTTGTTTCGCCGTTACCTTTATATTGGTAACGTGCAGGTTATGAAGACGGAGATTATAGCTGCTATTAGTTGAGTCGGTGTCGCTCTGATACGTAGCACTCGGGGGAAATATTTATGTTGTCTTGTTGTTGTTCTTCCTTTTGTAAATAAGAATCATACTTTATGAAAACATGATTTGATGAGGAAGTTTTATAATGAAGATGTTTTGACCTTTATGAATCAATTTATGATTTCCGGCGATGCTATGTATTCGAGATTTATACTTTAAAGCAAACTGTTTAAAGTGATTTGTTTTTGAAGGTGTGATGCCTCAGTATTGAATTTATGAAATTTTAAATTACTCTGACGATTTTTGCCTATTAAACCTTGGGTAATATTGGGGTGTTACAATGATGATAGAGATTGTTGTGACATCTTGATGAACAGAGATTGCAAGCGAGAGCAAGGATTAAACTTTCTTTTGTGAGAATGGAGGGTGATAGTCCAAACAGTGAGGGAGAGAGTATAAATGTGTCTATTCCTCTTCTGATATATTTGGAAAGAAAGAGGGAAACTTGCTATTTGCCGAATTAAAATTAACTTAAAAAAATATCTCTCTCAGCACTTGTATTAAACAAAGTTAATTGCTACAACTCTTCATATTGGCAAATACCCAGCTTGCCCCTTAAATTTTCAAACTGATTTGCATCCAAGGCCTTGGTAAGAATATCAGCCAACTGTAGGTCAGCGGCAACATGTTCCAATGTAATCACTTTCTGTTCCACAAGATCTCTGATAAAGTGATGTCGAATGTCAATATGCTTAGTACTGTTGTGTTGTATAGGGTTCTTGGATATGTTAATAGCACTCAGGTTGTCACAGTATAATGTCATGACATTCTGTATGACATTATACTCAGTCAGCATTTGTTTCATCCAGACCATTTGAGAGCAACTGCTACCAGCTGCTATGTACTCAGCTTCAGCAGTGGATAAAGAAACACAATTTTGCTTCTTGCTAAACCAGGAGATAAGGTTGTTCCCTAAGAAGAAACATCCTCCAGAGGTACTTTTTCTGTCATCAACACTTCCAGCCCAATCAGCATCATAATAACCAAACAAGATAGGCTCACATCCATGAGAATACACCATACCATTTTAATAACTAACAAAATAACCCTTAATTTTTTCAACTTTTTTGATTTCATTGCACCAATTGTCAACTTTTTATTGGTCCAAATTAAAAAATTATTTTTCCAATCTTACTACTATCTCTTTTCTCTCTATCTTCTCTTTTTATTTTATATGATTATCTAATACATTTGAATTTTAATATAATTAATTCTTTTACAATTAAATATCTCATTTTAAACGTACATTTTAGGACATATTTTATCTTTTCTATTTGTTTATTATCACTGAAAATACTAATTAATCTATTATTTAACTTTAATAAAATTAAAATTATATTTTAGAAAATTGAATAATATTACATATCATTCACACAACTAACTTTCTATCTTACAGGACACTATCAAATTATTACAATTATTTATGTTAATTTTTTTCTTTATCCTTGTCACAAGTTATTTTTAAAATTACTTAATACATTGAATTTTTTTTAACATTACGTAATTCAATTTAAATTCACATGTGTATCTAAATAAATCATTTGTCAAGTTTACCATTATATTTTGTATAATCATATTATTTGTGTAATATTTTGATTTCATATCTACTATCAAACATATGCTAAAAGATTGTCCAAACTATCTAAATTATCATTTTCTAAAATATATTTTACACTACATTTTAGATATTTTAGTAACTAACAAAATAAACCTTAACGTTTTTTAACTTTTTGATTTCATACACCAATTGTCAACTTCTCATTGGTTCAAATTAAAATTTTTTTCTTCCAATTTTACACTAATTTCTCTTTTCTCTCTCTTTTCTCTTTTCATTTTAAATGATTATTTAATACATTTAAATTTTAATATAATTGATTCTTTTACAATTAAATGTCTCATTTTAAACTTACATTTTAGGACATATTTTATCTTTTCTATTTGTTTGAAAATACTAATTAATCTATTATTTAAATTTAATAAAATTAAAAATATATTTTATGAAATTGAATAATACTACTTATCATTCACACAACTAACTTTTTTATCTTACGAGTTACTATCAAATTATTATCATTATTTATGCTACTTTTTTTATTTCTCCATGTCACAAGTTTTTTTTAAAATTACTTAATACATTTAATTTATTTTAACATTACGTAATTCAATTTAAATTCACGCGTGTATCTAAATACATCATTTATCAAGTTTACCATTATATTTTGTATAATAATATTATTTATTGTAATATTTTGATTTCATAATTTTTCATTGTACTTTCCCATTAAATACTAATTAATCTATTATTTAACTTTAATAAAATTAAAAGTATATTTTATGAAATTGAATAATACTACATATCATCCACACAACTAACTTTTTATCTTACGGGTCACTATCAAATTTTACCATTATTTTCAAATGTTAATTTTTTTCTTTCTTCATGTCACAAGTTGTTTTTTTTTAAATTACTTAATACATTAAATTTATTTTAACATTACGTAATTCAATTTAAATTCACATGTGTATCTAAATACATCATTTATCAAGTTTACCATTATATTTTGTATAATTATATTATTTATTGTAATATTTTGATTTTATAATTTTTCATTGTATTTTCCCAATAAATATGAATTTTTATATATATATATATATATATATATATATATATATATATATATATATATATATATATATATATATATATATATATATATATATATATATAAATTTATTTAGTCAATATTAAAATAAATTCACCTGTGCGGGAGCACAAGTCTCTGACTGGTTTACAAATTAATAATCATGTTGAAACAATTATTTTAATAGCCGTACAATATCTATACTAATAGACGCGAGTTTGAATCTAGTTTAATTATCTCAGTATTATCGAAATTTCAATCATTTCTACTACCTAACTAAGAATGGAAGATGCTTAGGCTCTTCCATTCGTACCCTTGTCTTTAAAAAAAATTGCACTACAAAAAATCCTTTTTAGTAATTTACAAATTAAAATATTCACACCAATCATATCTTGTTTTTGTGCCAAATGTCTAATTTAATTTCAAGTGGCACATTTAAATTTCAAATTAACCAATTAAAACACATGAAACTTACAAGTGACACACTCAAATTTCAAATTGCTTGATACTTTAACCGGGTACAAGAATTCAGTGTAAAAAACTTTTTCGTTACCGACACTTCTCTTTCCCCCTCTTTTGTCATAAACCCGTTCTCTCTCCCTTTCTCTCTTCGATTTCTCTCTTCCTTCAACAATTCAAACCCTAAATCGGCCGCCAACCCCTTTCTCCCTCATCCCCGTTTCTCCCTTTCTTCACGGTAGTTTCGTTTTCGTTCTTTCCGTTGTATCACAGTGTTGAAGTTTTGTTGGTTTGTATTATTACAGGTTGACGGGGCGGTGGTTTTGGAGTCGCAGATGATAAAGCTCATGAGCGGAGATGATTGGGCCGACATCAGAATTCCTCTTCCCAACGTTATGATGCGGTGAGATCTGATGAAAAATCCTCTGGAGATGAACTCAAGGTGTGGGATGCCGAGTTTGTTAATGTTAGGGTTTCTTTGACATTTTTATTTTTGTTTTTATTCTTTCAAAACACTTTGTTTGCAGAAACCCTAAACCCCTTCATTGTTTGCAGAAACTCCTTCATTGTTTCTCCCAAGGCCGTTTTTGATTCCAAAAACTCCCAAACTTGTTTGATCCAGATATTAGCAGAGTGAATTCACTTTTTTCTTCTTTCTTTCTTTGTAACTTTGACTATTGATGGTTTCACCATAAGGGTGTGTGTAAAATTAGAAAGAAAAAAAATAATAATCTTTTGTTTATTTTCTCAATGGTTTAGCAATTTTGTATATCTTATATTTGAATTTGGTAAGATCCATTGTGAACTGAATGTTATGTTTTTCTTTTGATGATAATATATTAGAGTGGGCTTGACATGGCTCCATTGTGAATTTAATGTAATGTTTTTCTTTTGATGATAATATATTAGAGTGTGCTTGACATTATACTTGGAGGTGGTGCTGGGATGCGTCTTTATTCGGTGACAAAGAAGCGGGAAAAATCTGATGTTCGTCTTGGAAAAAACTATATATTGATTGATATCCCTGTTAGCAACTTCCTAAATAGAAACATATCAAATATCAATGTTCTTACACAGTTCAATTCGGCGTCGTTGAATAGACATTTGTCTCGTGCGTATGCTAGTAACTTGGGTGGCTACAAAAATGCAGGTTTCGTTGAGGTTCTTGCCGCACAACAATGTCCCAAGAATCAAGGTAATGAGACATATCATCTATACTTTATGGTCTTATTAGGATCTGTTACGGTTAATTGTTGATATGGTCTGCTTTTGATGTAACAGGGCATTGCAGATGCGGTAAGGCAATATTTATGGCTGTTTGAGAAGCATAATATTTTGGAATACTTAGTTCTGGCTGGTGACTATTTGTATCGAATGGATTATGAGAGATTTATACAAGTGCATCGAGATAGTGATGTTGATATCACTATTGTTGCATTGCCTATGGATGAAGCGCGTGCCACTCCATTTGGTCTAATGAAAATTGATGAACAGCGGCATATAATTGAGTTTTTGGAGAAGTCGAAAGGAGAACCATGGATTCTATATGGAACAGGCTAAGGATGCTTATACAAAAGTCTTGTACGATTCAGTAACCGAGTAATAAGATGTGCTAAAGGCTGCTATACACGGTAAAAGAGGATTACAAGCATCAACTCCAGTAGTTTCTTTGTCACAACCTGGGGGAAGTAGTTCATATCTGAATCTTTATTGTTACAATTTTCTCTGATTATCATGTATGATTCTTTATATGTATAAAAATTAAATTCCTACTACCATATTTGTGGGTTAGAATTAGAAACATTTCTCAGTGTTAGGGTAAAATATTCTTATAAATGCCTGTAGATGTTATTATTTGATGCGCTGCTTGTTTTAGTCGTACTGCAATTTATATTTCTTTTAATATTAATTTTTTTTAAAGCATTTTGTAGGGTTATTTGCTTGTAAATTTCATGGATGAATTCTCCAATTTCTTTTTGCTTGAAAATTAGAAACAATCCAACTGTTTAGCTTTCAGAGATGACTAATTTTCTATGTAATTTTTAGTCAAATTTGTTTCATTATAGATGTACCAAAATAGTTTTTGAGGAAATTTGGCTAGCAGATTGACTCGTTTGGCCATTTTGCAGTTCATACCAATTTGCTTAGAGTTTGTAGGATATGCTATGTTATTGCTTCTTATTGCTTATCATTTGAAAATTATAATACTATTATAACCAGAGTCATTGTACAGTCGTATACAAGTTGCTTGTGTCATTATGAATTTTCAAGTTCTATGTGATTGTGTCTATGCTGCAGCTATAATTCGATTCCCTCTTTTTTGATATAATCAACTACCAAGATTGAGCCAAGCGATTAAAGGACAAAACTCTAGAAATTGTATTGCAGGGTTCCAATTCTATTGGTTAATCTTCACAAGTAAGTTGTTTAATGATATTATAACCACTAAAAGAAATTTTTTTTTTCTTTCTTGCACGAAACATTATTGTGGTTAACTAAATTTAAGATATTTATTGTGATATTTCCCAGGAATTATGACCCTCTGATGGTTTCAAGTTAGAGGTACAAGATGTTTCTGAAGGAAAATTGATATACAAAACGCAATGGAAATTCAAATTTTCCTTTAGCGATCCTTACAAATGATCATGGTCAGTGATAGAATATGTTACCTCTTGTGGCGATTAAGATTTCTGACGCAGTGATCACGAACGTTGATGAAGAACAACGTCTCTACTCAGTCCACACGAACATATCGCTCTCGGTCATAGTGCTAGCTGATCACGAACGAAAGCTTTGAGTGAGTGAGTGAGCGAAATTTCGGCTAGGGTTTCAAAACCAAATTTTCATCAAGTAAAATGTTTCAGCAAAAAGGGTCTTATTTATAGAACCAAAAGCATGGGCTACAAGCTAAAAGCCCGATAAAGGCTGTAAGCTAAAAGCCCAATAAAGCATACAAATATCATACCTTATGATGTATCGCATATCACTTAAGCGCATGGTATCTTACCACATTCCATATTCCACTTAAGTCCACCGTTCCTTACGGTGTTCCTCATTTACATTATCTCTCATTAATCTGTCCTTATGTGTGTGACCCTGTAGGTTTTCGCGACGTTGGAAATTATATTAAATCACATTTAACATAATAAACAGTGAGGGATATCTAGCAACACATCACTGCTACCCAAGTCACGAAAATGTCATGTGATCTGACAAAACCTTTCCGTGATAATACTTGCGTGTATAATTACCCATTTGCCCTCATGTCTATATTGAACACAAGGCATAGACCGTGTCACCCTTGTCCAGTTCAATATTGGGCCCTTAGACATTTATCCTATTACGCAGGATGGAAAAATTCCATCTAGGTCACTCATGTCCCTCAACATGCTTTGTGAAGTACCCATCAACTGTCTTTATTGTCATCCAGTTACAGATAACGTTTGAGAAACAATAAAGCACTTAACTCTACATCTAGGGTCCATAGTGGTTTCAAGTCGAAGGGTGGTATACACCACTTATCACCATGAGAATAACTTATGACGCTTTGTATAACATTCTATGTAGTATTCTCATAGCAGGTCAATCCAATATAAATATTACCCTAATATTCATACCTATGTCAAGACTTGATAACTCCTTAATGATCCATGAGATGTGATCATCAGTCTATCTTCATAATAATATTAATGCTTTAATGTTATCCCACTTCACAATAAAGTTCGATTATGGATACTTTAAGAATATTGTCTTTATGTTTAATGAGATCTCATGATTAAGTCACACTTAACATTTCATTAAACATACTAACTATTCTAGGGACTTTATTATTTTGGAAAAGCAAACATAATAAATAAATGCCTTTTATTATTAATAAATAATTCGATACAAGTACCAAAAGTATTCGCCTCTAGGGCTTACACCAACAGTTTCCTCTCTTATACATTTAGTGATCTTTCATTTGTTAAGAGTTTATTGGAAGAATACATTTAATACTTTATTTCCCACTTTAATAAATTGCATATAAAATTTATTGAAGGATGACATTCTACTGTTTGACTATAATGTTGAAGAAAGAGTCAATGACATGAAGTTGTTTCTTACTTATGTTCATGTTCATTGTAAAGTTTCAGACGTGGTTCTGTCACTTGCTATGTTGCTGACTCAAAACTGGTGAAGTGAAAAAGTGGAGAGTTAGAAGACTTTTGTTACCTTGTGACTGCAATATATGTAAAAGAACTGTATATGTCTCAATACTCCGTGAAAGACCTGTTTGATGTTTTTGATAGATCATAGATTGTTTTCACTGTTTTTATTCTATTAGACTTTTTAGGAAATGAGGTAATTTTTATTCCCCACCCAACTATTATATGTGTTGTATCAATTATTGAACTAGTATTTTTAGTGTTGTATCAATTATTGAACTAGTATTTTTAGTGTGACCTTATTTATATTTTTTTTGACAAAAATGTTTGTTTGAATTTGTTTTCCCCTATTTTTTTTCTTTGATCAACTCAATTTGATATTTTTATGCCTTTCTTCAATCTCTGTATAGTTTTATTAATGAGATAAGTCCATTTCTTATTGAAGTATGCATTTTTGTAATACCGTTTCATATTGTTTCATGTCGGACGATCATTGCTGAGAATATGCCAGTGTCAGTCTGATGTCCTTGTCTATGTCCTTGCTACATATCAAAGAGTCACTTATATTGGTGAAGAGTCTAATTGATCTCAATGTAGGTTTATTACAAGAGATGAATGGGAATCTGTCATGAAAGGATATGGTATGATTATATGGTTTAAGTGGACATAGTTTTTATTTTTCATGTAACAATGACAACTCAAGATTTGTTTTTGTTTTACAGTTCTGGTTAGATCATAAATCTATTTGTTTCAACATGCATGAATGAGAACATATATTTATGTTTTACCGTTCTGGTTTGATCACAAGTCTTGCATGTATGATTTTCAACCTGCATGAATGAGAACATATATTTGTTTCTGCACGTTTGTGTTTCTGTCACGACACTGCAGCTTTGTTTCTGGCTATTTTGTGTAATTTTCTGCATAACTTGAAATCTGTTTTACAATTCTGGTTAGTTCACAAATCTAATTTAATATATGAGTCGTTGTTGTTTCATACATACACGACCGAATTTGGAGAGTCAACTACTCTACATTTGTTTTATACTCTACTAAAGTTTCATGCAATTTAGATTTTGATTACAATTATTGATGATTACAACTATAATGTCATAGTTTTAGGGTATATATGCAGTTTCAATTTTGATTGCAATTATAGATAATTGCAAACCATAATGTCAAGATTTTAGGGTATTTGCAACTGTATTGTCATTGTAATTACAGTAGCATTGGTTGCTCATGACTTGAAGGATATGATTTAATCATAATCACAATCTCACCTACAAGTTTTGTGCTTGCAGTTTTTTTGTAAAGTTCAGTTTTGTAATTTTTATTATTTCTCATTGATAAGTTTTGTGCTTGCAATGTTTTTGTTTTTGGCTAATACACTGATGTTAAAAATGATGCAGAAATTGCTACGTTAACATTTTATAGAAATTTGTCACGCACCTTCTAATTCAAAGATGGAAGAAATGGTTGGATTCAAATATAGCATATACAATTCAATATTTGTATTAGTTGTACTTTTGTAATTTGTTATTTATGTTATTTGGCTATTTCAAGATAAGAATTTAATTTTGTTTTTAATGTTATTTTGGATGGATGATTTAGTTTTCAATTGCATTGAAAATATTTAACTAAGTAATTAATAAATATAAATAAGATTTATTTTAAAATTTATTTTAGATAGTTATGATTTTATTTTATTTTTGAAGCTAAACAAAAAAAATTCATTATATTTTTAATTGCCCTACAAAGTAATTTTAACGCGTAAGAATGCACATGTATTTCTATTAAATGATTAATGAAATGAATGCACATGTACATAATCATTATATCACATCATTCAATTTTGACAATAGAGTGTAACAATAAAATCAAATATTTTATCATTTTTACGGGTCACTATCACCATAATATCTTTTTATTTTTAAATTTTACTAAATAAAATATTTATTCAATTTATTTTGTTGTAGATAATTTTTATGAACTTTGTTCAATTTTGAAATTTTTACATACATATTTGAATGGTCTTTTCATTATTTTTAGTGCATATTGCTCTATTTATTTAATCAACTCAATTGATAAAGTTGAGACATATGTTCGGAAATTATTAGTTTATTTATGTTGAGCAATATTTTTTTTTAATAAGATTAATTTCTATGCATTTACGAAAGATAGTGATCTATTGTAATTCATAATATAACTATCATTATTAATACATGTAAGTTTGTTATAAAATATAAATATAATTTTAATTTGATTTAAAATTACATTTCTATCAAATAATTTTATATATATATAAACTAACTCGTGTGGACGCACTATTAAAAAAATTAATAAATCATGTCTCTCTTTCTCGGAATCAACACGGGGCTCACACGTGATAAGTTAGAAAAGCCATATTTAATTTATGTATATGAATTCTTACGAGAGAAAGATAAAATTGCTTTTTCTAAATAAAAATATCATTTCAAATTTCAATGATCTAAAAAACAATAAAAAAAATACAGTAATTCCATTTTCCACTATCTGTAAAACCAAATCCAACACAACCACCGCCACAACACAATAGAATCATCAATCATCACAACACAAACACAACCAAACGCATAACAAAACAACATCACCAAACCTAAACCTCTTCTCTTTTATTTCTTTTCCCGATTTACCCTCACCTTCTTCTCCTATTTACCATCCTAACCCTCCTCCCCCTCCTCCTCCATGGCTGCCTCTCTCCTTTTCCTCTCCATCACCGCTCTCTCCGTTCTCCAATCCGCATCAGCTTCTTCTTCCTCCTCCAACGATTGCACCCCCTTACCTGATTCGTTTCTCTATAATCTTCAATCTCAATGCCCAACCTATATCCAATCCAATCCACCCCTTCAGGTTTTTACCCTAATTTTCCCTTTTTTTATATGTAATTTTCATGATTTAATTTGTTTTTTTTTTAAAGTTAATCATAATTGTTAGATCATGAAAATTGTTTAACTTTAATTTAATCCTAATTAGTTATAAAATTATACATGAATTATTATTGTGATTTGTTGATTGGGTTAGACTTTGTATTAAAATTGAACTCCTATGATTATTATGTGAAAATTGATAATAATTAGCTTAAGGGGTATAGGTTATGATATGAAGTTGAATGGGTATTAGTTAGGAGATTCATTCATAGTTCTATAGCATAGTAGATTTCAATTATTTTTTTTTTATAAATTTTTTAATTTTGATTTTGATAATATTTTTGTTTTGTGGAATTTGGAATATAATAAGGGTTATAATTATAAATTGTTTTTATATATGTTTGTTTTCATTAACTATCTTGAAAAATTTGTAAAAAAAATTCAAAAAAATATGTAACAAATGTGTTGAGCTGTTTTGATTGATAAAGTGTGTCACAAAATTTATGGGAGTAGATAATTTCAAATAAGCCAATCCAAACAGAGCCTTAAGTATTGAAGGAAAGACATGTTGGGGTAGTTTTATGTAATTTTGTAGTTTTGTGATTTTTTTGGAACTGTTTTGCTATTTTATAGGAAGCAGTTGAATTCATTGCACTGTCCTTTTCTTTGAACTTTGTAGATTTTTTGTTTCCACTTTAGAGGAGGGTAGGTTTTATCACTATGCTTTATTGCTTTCATTGGACTCAATTATTGTACTGTTTTTACTGTTTGTGGCTTTTGTTTGAATTGTTGTATCAGGGTCAGTTTTGTTTAACCCTCTGGAGTCAAAGTCAGAAGCTGGCTAGTTTAATAAAATAACCTTTTTTAAGATGTAGTTTTTTTGTGAGTTTATGATTGAGGATTTAATCGAAGGCGTATACGAAACTATTTCGTGGAAAATAAAATGCTGTTAACTTCTGTTATGATGTAAATCATGAGACATGTATTTGATTGATCGTTTAAATGATTATATTTTTGAATTTGGTAGAGCTGATCCCGTCTATTTTGTCATTACATTTTGTGTTTTGAAATTTGATGTTAACATCATAATTTGGACATAAAGTCGCATATATTTATTTCTTTTAATTATGCTTTTCATTGGATTTATTCAGGTGGACGGAAATTTTATAGAAGTTTTATCTGGCAAAAAGAAGACAGAGTCTGTATCTATACTCTTTTATGCTTCATGGTGCCCATTTTCACGCAGAATGCTTCATAAATTTGAAACTCTTAGCTCCATGTTTCCTCAAATAGAGCATTTTGTTGTTGAGCAATCGTCAGCTTTGCCAAGGTTTTTAAGCTATTCCTGCTTCTATTTTTAACTTTCTAGATAATAATCATTAAGAACTCGATTTCTTATGTTGTATGGGATGATATTTGCTTGGTTTTCGAGATATATCACACTGGTTCAGCAATAACCGAGCTTCTTATTGATGAGGCTAAATGATGCCATTAAGTAGTTTTTAATCAATTTTTTAAAAACCTGACCGGATATTGAATCAGTGAGACTTTTGGGCCGTGCTCAATTAGTTCAATCAATTCAGCCACGGTTGAAGTGGATGACAGAGAAATAAATAAGTAAAAAAAAAACTGGTCCGTTTCAATCACATTGCTGTACAAAACGTTTAAATGTACTAGTATTGTTTCCTTTTCTACTCTATATTTTGTAAATGAATTTGAATTCAGTAGAAACTATGGCTCTAATAATTTAGCTAGGGTTATAAATATCTGTGATGTTTAATTTTGCTCTGTTTTGCAGCTTATATTCAAAATATGGAATCCATAGCTTGCCCTCAATATTATTGGTGAACCAGACCTCAACGTTGAGATATCGTGGTCCAAATGATTTTCTCTCTCTATTGGAGTTTTACGAAAGAAACACAAGTAAGCATATCCTGATTCTTATTCGTAAATAACTTTTTAGGCTTATACCCGCATTTACCTGTTTGTCTGTCTCAGGGTTCGAAGCAAGTAGTAATAATGCCATTCCTCAACCAAGCAGCATGATGATGGCAGGCGATGAGAATTCGAGTCCGATGTCATTGATGGGTCTGTCACTTAAAGAAACATCAATAAGAGAACCCTACTTATTGTTTTCTGTGATGTTTATCTGTTTGAGGATACTTCTTTTTGTATTTCCCAAGATCCTATTGCGTCTTCGAGCATTCTGGGTTTCCTGTATTCCTAATTTGAACATGCAAATATTTGGCGAGACAAGCCAAGTGATCGGACGCGTGCTCCAAGTGATTGACGTGAGGAGGATTTGGACTAAGCTGGGACTGTGCAAGACAAGGATTTTTCACGAGAGGGCAAGGAGCGCGCGGGTTTTGGCTTCATCGTTGGCTTCTGTTTCTCTGGGCGAGTCATCATCAGCTAGATAATCATTCCGAGGTTTGAACTAACAACCTTAATATGCTGTTATGAGGGTAGTTAAGAATTTGTATTTATCAGATAATATCCTCAAGGTGCAGGTGAAGCTTGGCAGCACATAGTTTCTATCTCCCTCCCTCCCTCTTTCTTACTTTTTATTTTATTTTATTGGTAGATCGAATAGCCAAATGTTGATTTGTGTTTGAGTTGTTTTTTTTGTTTTTTGGTTGGGAGGAACAGGCTTGTAAATTTGAGAACTGTTTTCCTTTTGTGTAAATTAGTTGTTTCTGAATGGAATTATATACACATGTTGTCTTAAGAAACATCCTTCCCATCCCTCTCATATATGTGAGCCATTTAAAACAAGGGTGATGCTAACATGTGCGGATTATTATAATTATTAAAAAAATTTAAATGTAATAAAATCATATTTTAAGTTTTAAAAAATTCAAGGGAATATTTCTACAAATATAAATTATTAACTTGTGCATTTGAGACATATGTTAACTTTTTGCTTAAAACAAAACCAACATTTTTTTAAAAAAGAAAATACAAATAAATGCGGCTGTCTCAGAAGTTGAATCCTAGACTAACAACACTAGCAATTGCTGTTGAACTATACTACCTATCCCAAACCAACACTATTTTTGAAGTCTTCAAGTTTACGACTGTTTGAATTGGGATGACTGTTTGAATTGGGATGACTGTTTGAATAAATAGTTTAAGATTTAAAAAAAAATTCAGTTTTCACATTTCGTTACAAAAGTGTTCCGAATTCTCTTTCAATAGCTTGCATTTCGGAACAGTTCTCTAAAGTCTTCCGGTGTAGAAAAATACACACCAAAACAGTTTACGTAAGTGTTATGGAAAAAAATATAAACCAGAACACTTTTCAAAAGTGTTCCGGTTTTGGTGATTTTTTGAAAACGCACCGAAACAGTTTGTAAAAGTGTTCCGGTTTCGAAAACTACATTCCGGAACACTTTTACAAAGTGTTCCGAAATACATTTCGAAACATTTTTCACAAGTGTTCCGGTTTGCACTTTTCATTTTATTTATTTATTTAAATATTTTTTATTTTTTTATTTTATTATTTTATGACAAACCGGAACACTTTGCAAATGTGTTCCGGTTTGCACATCTTACAAACCGGAACACATTTGCAAAGTGTTCCGGTTTATATTTCAAAATTTCGGAACTCTTTTCGTATGTGTTCCGATTTGTTTAAAAGTTTGTCCTTTTTACCGGAACACTTATACAAACTGTTCCGGAATATTTTTTTAATTTCTGGAATACATTATTAAACTGTTCCGGTTTGTGTTTAAACAAACCAGAATACTTACCCAAAGTGTTCCGGATCAGTTTTTTAAACCGTAATTTTTTGACTTTTTTTATGAAGAGTAAAAGTGAAAAAGTAAAATAGTTAAATTATATTAAAGGTAAAGGTGGAATTTTTACAAAATTGTAGAGGTATTGGACTAATTGTGAGTTACAAAGTATAATTTTCAATTTGTAGTATGCCAGCCCCGCCCTATCCTTTTTTTTTCCAGGCTTCTACTATTTGTTCTTGTTTTTTTTACTGATCATAATTTTAGACTCATATTTTCAATTAAAAAATTTCTTTTCACACCTTGTTACCTTCTCCTAGGTTCCTGATAAAATGTCAAACCATTTTCAGAAATATCTTTTCGGATGCACTATTTTTTCTTACCTAAACTAAATTTGGAAATGCATTTGCGCTAATATATTTTAGGGATGTATATCTAAAAAATCTGGTATTACAAATCAAACAAAAATCAGAAATATGATAATATGATCAAATTGAAAATCAATATCAATATCAACTTGACATTAAATTAAAACACTCAACATTACATAGACATTAAAATAAATTCAAGCTTACATATTGTTATGAAGGGATGTTGCAACATAATGATTATTTCCTCGTCAAATCTTTGAATTATCGTATATACTTCAATATGACCTTTTATTTATAACAGGGAAAATATTCCACATAACCTTTAAATATTCATCTGTCTTCAGTTCAAGATTGGTGAAATGTATGTTTCCTTCATCCGTATTCAGTTCAAGGTTGGTGAAATGTATGTATCTTTCACTGTTAAATGAGGGTGAATGATACTCGAGCTTGACAACTCTGCGATTTTTTGAAAAACGCAGGAGAGTATTTAGTTTGGATATCAGATCTGCAAGTGATATTTTTTCGGTGATCTTTGTTAGACGGTGTGGCAAGTGATCAAGAGGGGGTGAGGGCTCTTTTATTATCACAGATTTAAAATTATTTATCAGAGTTAATAGCGAAACTATGGAAAGCGACACACGGTCATGAATTGACTTCCATCTATTCTGAACCGGCTACTAAAAAACCGGACATGCGATAGTTTGCTGGATTTTAATTGAGATGAATAAGATGGATTAACACATAATTTATATTGAATCACTTATCACTATAACACTATTTCCAATGAATAAAATCAAGGTAGCACTTTTGTCAAACAGTTGAAGTATGCTTGTTCAATGATCAATGGCAATGGAGTTTTGATAAAGAGTTTCTTCCAGCCTTGTATCAATGAACGTGAAAAGTTGCACACCAATTGAATCACAAACGTATTGTAAAAGTAAAGAGAGAGAGAAAGAATACGATACGCAGAGCAGTTTGGTAAGGAAGTTCCCCACTATCCTCCTCGCGTGTGGGTACGTCTCCCTCTCAATTTCCTAGTCGAAATTGAGAATTTTCTATATCAGTATGCTGAAATATTGTTTACAAGGTTGTGATACAAATACAAAAAACTAATCACTCAAATCTTCTTCTTGTATGAACCTTCTCTTGATATGAGCTGATCAAGAATACACCTACAAGATTCACAGACAATTCACCGCTTCCACGACCTGTTTGCGAAATCACCCCGATCTCCAAACCCTACGCTACGACTGAATCTGCTATGTGCAATCGGGACTAACAAACCCACAAGAACACGTCCGTTCTTGCTGAACAAACCTTCTGGTGTTACCTCGAAACCCCCTTCTGAATCTTCAACTCAGCTAGATCACTGATCGTACCACTGAACGTTATCTCTTTGATCCCTTGATCCAATAAGCAATGATGATTATGTGTCAATGTTCTTGAACCAAGGAGATTGAGAAGATGATAAAGATAGAAGTATCTTTCAGGTTTCTAATGCTCAAAAAAATGGATGCTCTCCAATTGTATTTGTGACACACTTCAAACTAAACTGCCAAACTTTGCTTATATATGGAAATAGAAACATGTTAGAAGAAAAACAAATTTATGAGTCAATACAAGTTTCGTATGAGTTGACCAAAGTCAATGAATGTATTGATACAGGTGATTTTTTGTCGATGCATACTGTACTAAAATTGCTTTTAGAGAGTTAATTTAAGTATGAGTTGTTATAAGGGATTATGTATTAATGCATACTGTAATTAAATTGCTTCTAGAGAATTAAATTTAACATGAGTCAATGCATGGCACAAATGAGTCGATGCAAGTAAGAAATGTGTCGATGCAAACACTTATGTATTAATGCAAGATTTAAAACATGAAAGAATCCAGAACCTCAGTTCTTGTATGAGTCGATCCAAAACACGTATGCGTCGATGCATACTGTATGAGATTTATTTTCCAAAATAAAAGAACTGATTTGAGTCGATGCCAAATATTTTGTATTGATGCAAACAACAAACAAAGGTGAATCCTAATTCTTGATGTTTATATGATTCGATGTATAATAATATGTGTCGATGCAAAGCTTAATTTTTAGAGGCATCAAACTGGCATGAATCGATACCAAACTCGTATGAGTCGACTTATACTGAAGGAAAATTGTTTTTGTGAGATTAGTTAGTTATATGTATCGATGCACATCTTTTTGGATCGACCTAAGAGGTTTGTACATGAGTAAGAACATACTTTGACCAATTTTAAACATGTTACAATTATGTCATGACAAGCACACATATATTTTAGACCTAATTAGACAATTAAACACACATATTTGCTATCATACAAAACTATCCATAGTAAAGGGTTGCTCACAAACTCCCCCTTTTTGATGATGGAAAATTCTTGCAAGATGTGTGATGATTGATCATTGGTGAATGATGAAACACTCCTCCTGAGTTTATGCATGGTTGTACAAACACCCCCCATGAGTTTCTGCATGGCTGTACTGACAGGTTTCCTTTCTAACATCTACCTTTTCTCCCCCTTTGTCAACATCAAAAAGAGGAAAAAGACAGTATTTAAGTAGCTAATTGTAGTTTAAGAGGTAAATAAGATGGCATACACAATATTATTGATTAAAAAGATGTCATTCACCAAGAGTGACATGTTTGGACAATCATAGGCTTTCACTTACAAAGAGTGTCAGAGATTGGCAAAAGCAAGTAAACAAGAATAAACACTTAACTGAGAAATAGGTAAATATTACATAAGCGGTACCAAAAATGTACAATTGTTTGAATAGAATTACATAGAAACTAATAAAATGATTATGCAATGAGATGGAATGAGATGATATAATAGTGGATCAAAAGGGGTTATGGACACCACATGATTCTTCAGCATTTGCATCCGTATTTTTGAAACTTGGTGGAGGCGGCAGAGGAGGATTCTCATCAGGATTCTGTCCCATGAAGCTGTATTATCGAAATCTGTTTTGGACTTCAACACTCCTGAATTTTTCCATGATACCGGGATCGGCGTGACAATCATCCATAAAGCCCAACATTTCATTATAGAATACTTGATGCCATTTCACTAAGACTGTATGCCACGAGTGCTGATTATGATACATTCTAGTGTGCTCCTCGTGCCCCTCACGATGTTCCTGATACCATTCATATTGCTGAATGTGCCAAGCTCGCGCCTCGTCATGGCGCGCTTGATTTGCAATTTCCATTTGCTGGAACATCTAAGTCATATACTCAGGAGCAGTTGAGGACAATTCTGCACCAGAAAATGGAGGGATAGGAGGTTCAGGTTGATAGTTGGTTGGAAACCATCTTTGTGGCTCCCAAGCTTTCCACCCGGTGTTTTCATCAGCAAGAATTTCCTCAGGTTGATGCTCCTGATAAATATTTGGTATATCTACATCAATAGGTTCTTGATCCATATAAAATTGTTTAAATGACACATCAAAGTTGTAAACTCTTGTATTTCTCCCACCTATATCCTATATGAGTGAGTGTAGCCTGGTTGAATTCTTGGGCAGTAGTGGGAGATAGAAGAGGCACAAGAGGTATGGTTAATGAAGAAGAGTGTTGTGAGATGAGTGTAGAAGAAGGCGTGAGAGATGAACAGTAGATTAGGGTTGACCGATAGTTCTAGAGCCAATGATTTTACCCTTTTGGTTGCCTCTGAAACCTATGTAACCTCCAGCTTTAAGTTCCAGACTTTGGAACATATGCTTTCTTCCCGTCATGTGTTGAGAGCATCCATAGTCCAGGTACCAAGACTGGTGTTTCAAATTTTCTGGCAAAGACATCTGCAACATATACTATTTTGTCCTTAGGTACCCATATCTTTTTGGGTCCTTTTTGGTTAGAATTTCTAAAGTTCTGTTTAAACTTAGGTTTAACATAAGATTTTGCATAATATGATTCACTAGTATATTTTATGTCATGTGAGTGACCATAAGTGAAGTGAGATTTCAGAGGTGTGTATTTAATGACCATATCATCTATTTTAGAATATGGTTTCTCATCTTTAGGAGGCACATATCCTAAACCTTTTCTTCTGTTTTACTGACTTTATAGATCATTGAAGCCATTTTGCTTCTGCCTATGCTTTTAGACAGTAACTCTTGAGAACCAATATCATATTCCTTTATAGTATTATCATAATCATTTAGAACTTCTGAAACATATTTTTCTTGAGCTTTTTGTAAATTTTCTTTAAAAATAGAATTTTCAATTTTTAGTTTAGAAATGATTTCTTTAAGCTCAGATTTTTCTGTTTCTAGTTTCTTAGTTTCTTTAGAATCAGATGCAAGATTCCGTTTAAGATTCTTGTATTTGATTTGAAGTTTCTGATAGTTTTCAAGAATTTCTGATAGACTTTCTGCTAATTCAGCTTTAGAGAAATTAACAACAAAATTAGGAAATACCTCTTTAGTATCAAAATCAAATTCAGAGGAATCTGAGTTGTCTGCTATATTGGCCAATAAAGCTATGTTGGCTCTTTCATCTTCTGAGTCTGACGAGGCTTCAGAAGAATCTAAATCATCCCATGTTACCATAAGACTTTTCTTCTTTTCTTTGTCAAACCTCTTCTCCGACTTCTCTTTCTAAAGTTTAGGACAATCACTTTTATAGATACCAGGTTCCTTACATTCGTAGCATACATTCTCTTTGCTTCTTGTATTTTTGTATCCATAGGATGAATCAGAATGATTGCTAGACCTTCTTGGATTTCTGAACTTCCTCTGTCTATTCTTCCAGAGTTGATGAACTCTTTTAGAGAGCAAAGATAGCTCATCTTCTTCTGATGATGATCCTCCAGAGTTTTCTTCTTCAGCCTGAAAAGCTTTAGAGTCATATTTTTTGTTAGATTTAAGAGCAATAGACTTACCTTTCTTCTGGGGCTCAACTTCTTCTAATTCTATCTTGTGACTTCTTAATGAGCTGATGAGTTCTTCCAGAGAGATTTTGTTCAGATCTTTTGCAAGATTGAGAGCTGTAACCATATGTCTCCATTTCTTGGGAAGATTCTTATGAATTTGTTTACATGATCAGCAATAAAATATCCTTTGTCAAGAACTTTTAAACCAGCTACCAGAATTTGAAACCTTGAGAACATTGCTTTAACAATTTCATCTTCTTCCATTTTGAACGCATCGTACTTCTAAATGAGATCAAGAGCTTTTGTTTCTTTTACTTGTGTATTGCCTTCGTGTGTCATTTTTAAGGAGTAAAAAATGTTCTTAGCTGAGTCTCTGTTTGTGATCTTCTCATACTCAGTGTATGAGATGAAGCTTAAGAGGATTGTTCTGGCTTTGTGATAATTTTTGAATTCTTTCTTTTGCTGATCTGACATTTTCTTTCTTCCAATCTTCTGACCACTTGCATCAACAGGATGAATGTAGTCATCAGTTACCATATCCCACAGATCAGCGTCATGGTCCAGAAAGAAACTTTCAATTCTGTCTTTCCAGTAGTCGAAATTTTCTCCATCAAACATTGGGGGTCTGACGTTGATTCTGCCTTTATCGTCATAGTGGTCACTGTTGTTCTGAACTGGTTCTGTCATTATGTTTTTCAAGCTGGATCTTTTATCTGACACGGTTAAGTGTTAGCACCCAGAACAGGCGCTCTGATGCCAATTGAAGGTTGAGAAACACAAGAAATAGGGGTTTGAATTAGGTATTTCTAAATTAAAATAGTTTGACACAACTATTTTTATCCTGGTTCGTTTGAACTCAAACTACTCCAGTCCACCCGTTAAGGTGATTTGCCTCTCTCAACGAGGTCTTAATCCACTATTCAACAATAGATTACAATTCACAAAGACAACTTTCTTTGTCTTCTTGAGATAAACCACAACCTAGTTCTCAAGGAATTACAACTGATTGAACAATTACAAGTGTGTATAAAAGATGCTTCTAATAAGCTATATCACTATTGTGATGTATTACACAATATATTTTAAGATCAATTGAAACTAGAGAAATATGAATGCTTTTGTTGAAAATTTTCTCTGCAATATGCGTGTAAGAGTTATGTGAAATTCTTCATGATTTTGTCTTTACATAAGTGTGAGAAATTCAATCCGTTTGAGACATAGATTCCACAAATGGAAGAATGATATTTGTCATTAATTGTGCTTTCCATAAAAACAAGATCCTGTTGGAAATTGGAAGTTACTTCAAGTATTCTCATTTGAGTCCTTGTAACGCATCAGAACTAAGCAGCCAACATATAGGAATCAGAGTTTGTAGTGCAGCATGGTGCTTTCAGAAGTTTGTCTTTTGATCATAGAAGAATTTCTTCTAACGAGCGTGATAGTCTTGAAGACTGCTTTTACATGTGTATCTTTTTAAGTTCTCTTAGAATTTCTTTTACAAAATATTAGAACTTCTTATATCTTCAGAGTTGTAACCTGTTCTCCTTTTCCATTCAGAATCAGAACATCATCTGCATACTTCATTAAAAATTAGGAGACAACAATGTTTCATACAAAATATTTATTTATTAGGGTCAGAACATAATTGTCATCAACAGTACTTGTTATCATCAAAACTTCTAAGATAGGTGTAGAACCAAACCATGTTCTAACAATAGAGATTTTAATGGACAATCTCACAAAACAAACAAGAGCTTTTATAACAAGAGAAGATCACAAACCAAATGCAAGATTTTGACGGACAATCTCACATGTCAAACACGAGATTTTTAAGTTGGTTTAGCTCAATACTCAAAATCAAAAACTTACAAGAGATATTAAAAAAATTTCCAACATTAGTACCAAACATGTCACATGTAAATTTCACCCTCAAAAGCACTAATGCACAAGTGAAGAAGAAATAATTAGAGAGAGAAGAGAGTGGAGATTTAGAAAGAATATTTAAAATACGTTTTCTGGTGTGAATGAAATGAAAAATGAGTTATCTATGTATAGGATAAAGTATAGATCAAATATGAAAATAATCCATAGACTTTTTAATACTCATAATTGATTAACAATTAGGGTTAATTGATTAGCTAAGCTAAAAATGGAATGTTTTTAAATGGCTTCGTCACTAATCAATTATGGTTTCCTCTAATTGTTTATGCTAGAAAAGTGATAATTGCTTAACCCTTATGAGCTAATTGGTTATACCATGAAAAACCCCTTTAATTGATTAGAACAAATCCCGAATCTAGTAGTTAAGCGTACAAATGTTTTAGGTAGTTTTAACAAAGTTACGTAGGCTTTTCGATGATTCGAAAGTGTGTGTTTAATTTTCATTAGTTATCCAAGAGTTAATCTTTTACCTTTATAGACCGCTCGACATGAACTAGGTGTATTTTCACACTTCTTCTCTTTCACAACTTTGAAGATTTAAGATTCATTGCTTGATACATTCATGATCCAACACTTCAACTAGAACTTGAATTTATTTCTATTTGATGAGGCTGGATAAGACTTCTTCATAGAAATTGCCTGACTAAGATCATCAGAAATTTCATCGAACACCGCTTAACATTTGGTGTTATCCTTTAGAGATTGACTTTGACACCTTTGATCTCCAAATAACTTATTTTACTTCTTTAAATTGATTGAACTAAATTTAAGATATTATTTTACAATTTTTAATTATTTAAACAACTCATCTATATTTTTTAAATATTCATACAACTAATCAAATATTCTAAATTGGGTCTTATTAAATATTCTAAATTGATCCAAAATTATCCCTCTGAATTCTTTTTCCTTTTCATTCAAATAATTGATTTCACATATATTTTTAGCTTTTAGTTTTTTTCTTTGTGATTTCGTCGTCTTAGTGCGGCGTTATGTGATTTAGTCGTCTTATTACATCGTTGTGTTGGTGGTCGTCTTATTGCTCGTTTATTTTATTTTCCTGTCATGGTGCGGTGTTTGTTCAGTTCAGATTTGACAGATTAGCTTCGGCTCGTTGTATATTCAACCAATGATTTTGACGTCATCAACGTTGCAGACTCAGAGACATGGGTATTCCGAGCATTTCAATTTCGCCATATTTGTAGGCTTTGTCACATTTGTAGGCATGTTGTCATTATATGCTATTAACGTGAGTATTGTGAGTTTGTTCGTAGATTCATCCTTTTTTCGTTTATAGCGATTTTGAATTTATATTATCGATGTATTCTATCAATTTGAATGAATGAATATCGTTTTTAGTAAAAAATAAATTTAGCTCTCTTTAAATACCACAATATACTCTAAATTAAATTTAATCATATATATTTTTCTAATAGAACTCGAATGCTAATATTTAAATTTGAAAACGCTCAAAAAAATTCAAACATTTATTATGAGGATTGTATGCTCTAACAATGAAAGTTATACAACTTACAAGTTTTGAATAATATCCACAAGAGATCTATAAGTACCAAAAACAGCAATAGCAACTCCCATTATAATAATAGAATAATTAATAATCATTGCACTTCCAAATCTCCTGTAATCTCCTGAAATCTTCAAGTAACAAATGGATGGCACTAAAGTTGAAGCTGAGATACTTAACAATGCTCCAACAAGTGACATAAGGTATCCAAATAAAGGAATTGTCACTGCTATAACAAGAGAGCTTACTAGTAAAACTAATAATCATATGTGTGACCCTTTTGTTGCTGCATGAAACCTTTGCTTTTATTGCATTTATTATTGGTGTAAGCATTAATGCATATTTTGCTATTGGACTTATTAAGTTTATGTATATTGCTATTCTTGAACTTAACTTTCCTGTTTCTAGATTTAGAGTTACTTGTGATTCGACTTCTTGTCCGAACATTAAGTAGCCTAGAATTGCTGCTGCTGCATAACCAAACGTGCATGCTGAAAAGCTTATAATTAGGACCTGCCAAAAACAGAAGAATTTAGACAAATGTAATTAGTGTGTTTACAACTCAAAATCATGTTTAAGTTAATTGAGTGTTTATTGCATGAGTGCTTATGGTATAGTGCTCACGCATAAGTTATTTTTGCGACAAAAAAGAAAACAAGTCAAACGACTTTTATTTATGTCATAAAATATTACATAAAATGTTCTAGAATGCTTCTGAAACTAAATTGAAAACAATTTATAAATATGTATAAGTTATTTCTATGTAGTAGTTTCTGCAACCGAATCATCAAACAATTTTGTTTATGTATTTTCAAATATTTTCGTCAAAAATAAAAATTTCGAACCTCAAAATTCAATTTATAACACCTATCAACAGAGGATAAAAATGAACATGTCAAGATTCGTTTAGGTTCACCACGCAAAAGTCTGTAAAACCAAATTGAGGCGGAGCAGACACTGTTGTTGGCTTGGGCCTAAACTTTAACCTATCCCGTGAAATAATGAGGGTGGGGCGGGGTGAGCTCACGGGCAGAGGCACTAAATTTTTTAAATCTAAAAGTTGCAAACTGATGTTAACGCCCACGCTCGAAAACAACTTAGCAGGTGTATTAGAGGGTACAACATAAAATCTTGGCCCGTGCAAAAAAGCATAAAACTGACATGTTTGGTGGGCCAGACCTATTTTACCACCCCTATATGTCAATCAAAATTCACACTGCAATGGATTGTAATGTCTATCACAACAACAATTGCAACATTCACAACTGCAACCGCATATTGACCCCAACCGAAATTTAAAACCAAGATTTCAATAATTTCATTCAAATAGTTCTATAAATTATGTTGAAATTACTAATACTACTTAATACTTACCCGAGGGAAATGACTTTTGTTCTTCATAGAGTTGTAGAGAGTAGGAAGAACCGGATGAGCACTATAACAAAAAACATACAAACTAATTGCCGAAGGAATTCCGCTCCAATTCAAAACCCTTCCTTCACCATGAAACCCAGTTCCATCAATTGCACCATTCCACAACAACGAAACAATGAAAATCAAAGAAGCCAAAGCCCCACCAGCAGAAACATAAGACAACAAACTTATATCCTCAAACAAAACAGTAGGCCAAATAACAAGACAAGTAATCATAGTAAACAATGTTGTCCCACCAATGGTTAACTCTCCCATGTGAATTTTCACATTTGGTATCAGTTTGTCTAGATTGTCTCCTTCTAAAATAAGAAAACCTGATAGAGCTAAGTAGAGCTCAATATTCATGATTATCGACACGAATAACCTTCCTTTCGATCCAAATGCATGCTCACCTATGTCTGGAAAGGTTTTAATTTTAGGATCCATGTCTATGCATTTTTTAACCAATATGCCTGTGTAACAACATGCTAGGGCTATTATAAATAGAAGAAATATGCTTAACCATCCTCCTGATGCTAGGGCATATGGCATTGAAACAATGCCAACTCCTGCATAATATAAAAGTTAGTAACAAATTAATATCTCAATAATACAACGGAGAAGCTACTGCATCAACAATATTACAACTGTAATTTAAAACCATGGTTTATATTAAGTTTAAAAAAACAACGGTCACACTATTCTAAGCAATATTTGTTACTAACTATACAGCCTTGAATGCAGTGTTCAGACTGTTCCCCAAAATAAAGATTACACCTATTAAAAAAGTCAAAACATATTTATTTGGAAGAGAGTATAATTTATTTGATTTTAGTTCAAATTTAGAAGATTAAATTGTAAAATTAGAACAAAATTAAAAGATTAAATCTATTGACCAAAGAAAAAGGATAAAGAAAAATGTTATTCTTACGCATGGACAGATTCAGAAATTTTTTTAGTATGGGAGCAAACTTAAAAATAATTATATATATTAAATCTATTGACCAAAGGAAAAGGAATAATTATATATATTAAATCTATTGACCAAAGGAAAAGGATAAAGAAAAATGATATTCTTACGCATGGACAAATTCAATTTTATTTTAGGATTAATACAATTTTTATCTCCCGGTTATATAGGGTATTTTTGAAAAATCCTCCTGTAAAAAAAAATCACATAAATGACCCTAAATTTTGAAAATAGCCACACATAAAATCCTTGTTAGACCAACTCATCAAAATTGCTTATGTGTCAATGTAATTTTCATTATTTATTAATTCCACATGTGTATTAAATAAATGGTTTGGACAAGAATATTCTTAGGGTAGAAGACAAAACAAAAACCCAAAGAAGGAATCAAAACGTGGAATCCCTAATCTCCTTCTTCTTCTCCCCCACACTGTCACGACCTCTTCTTCTTCTCCCCACACTATCACGACCTCTAACACAACACCTCTAACGCAACAATGAAAACCTTGTGTGGAAGTCAATATATCTGAGAAAAAAACAGATTTTTTGGCGAAAATACAAAAACCGACTTTTTGTTGAAATTATAAAAAGTCGGGTTTTTCAGAAAAAATCAAATTATTGTTAAAAATACAAAAAGTTGATTTTTTCGGGAAAAAACTGATTTTATGGCGAAAAGAAAAAAATGTCGATTTGTAAAAAATTGTTTTTTTGTCGAAATTATAAAAAGTTGATTTTTTCAGAAAAAAATCTATTTTTGAAAATATAAAAAATTGACTTTTTGAAAAAAACGATTTTTTGTCAAAAATATAAAAATATCTATTTTTCCGAAGAAAAAAAAATTTCGACATTCAAAAAGTTGATTTTTTCAAAATTTAAAAAGTCAATTTTTGATTAAAAATATTTTTTTTTAAAAAAATTATGAAAAAATTTTTGTAGAAAATTTGGTATCTTTAAGACTTATTTAAAATTTAAGGGCCTCCTCGCTTATTTTGATAGTTATAACCACAACCACCGTCTTTCTGTTTGAGATGGCATAAGCCTTCTCCTCTCTTTTTCTCGGAAAAAGAAGGAAAAAATACAATAAAAATGAAATAAAATAAAATAAAATATTTAAGACTAATTGATAAGTTTTTTTTATTAGGGTTTAACTTTTATTATTGGTCCAGGGTTTCTAAAACGTCAAGACTGACCCGTTAATATATTGAGATTTTTTTAATAACTTTTGTTTAGAAAAATATGAATAAACAAGTTATAGAAAAGAGACTAAAAGATTGAACCTGTGATAACATTGAGTAGATGGAAGCATGTCTTGAATAAAGAAGCGTTACCCACTTGATGAGTTGTGTGGTATTGTTCATCATTCAAAAATGGTGCTTCAATGGATGAATATCTATCAGCTCGCTCTCCAGCCATGTGCTACTACTCTAGAAAAAGGTGAATGTGTATCGTGATGTTTGTTGGATATTCGCAATTTTTCTATGTTTTATAGAGTGCGCGAGCAAACACGTTCTAATCACATTGTCCCTCTTTGTTAAAATTTTCTCTAAATTGCTCCTTTTTATCAAATTATTTTCATTTATAAAAGGATATTTATGTAATAATATAATGACTATTTTAATCACATTGCATACACATTCATGAAGTGTCATATGAAAACATATTTATCTCTTTTTTATATTTTTTTTAAATTTTGAAATTCAAATTATGATTACTATCTTATTTATAAGAAAAAATTCATTAATAAATAATATAGTTGAACAATATATTGTATAAATATATCATGTATTTAAGATACGTAAAAGATAGAGTTTTTCTGAGACCGAAGATAATATTATTTTTCATTTTTTCAATACATATCTTACCTCATTTCTCTCTCAACATTTGTTTTTTATGAAATTTCTATTTACATTTCTCTCTCATGTTTTTCTTTGTTTTCATTCTTTTTTTTTCTTTTCTGTTTTCTTTTTTTTCCTTTATATTTTTTTAAACAAATAAATAAATAGATTGAATGTTTTTTAATGGAACGAAGAAAAACACATAAAAATTTATTCAACCGAAAACATAATTATTATATAATTAAAAAAAATAATTTAAATATCAAAATTTTTATTTTTTTATGGGCCACTATCAGTAAAATATACGTTTTTTTATGTTAATTAACAATTATTTTTATTTAAAACATAAAAATCTTATTTTTAAATGTTAAAATTTATATTTTTCTTACTAGCCACTATAAGCAAAACACACATTTCATTTTAACTAACATTATATTTATTTGAGGCCTAAGAATTTCATTTTCAAATGTCAAATTATATTTTTCTTATGGAGCACTAACAACAAAATATTTATTTTATTTTAATTAAAAATCATCTTTATTTAAGACACACAATTTTATTTTCAACAAAATTCTAGTAAAACGATTCGGACGATCCAAGGCAGCACATCTATATGTCTCTAATATTATTTCATTATCATTTTTTTGCCATATTTCTAAATTTAAATTGTGTTTAAATGTTAATTTTATATTTACTATGTATTATGCTAATTAAGTATCATTCAAATTAAATCTAAATTTACTATGATGAAATATTTTAAATATTAATATGTATTTCAATCTTTTCATTCTAAATTTTATGAAGCATCACATAATACTATCAATTAGATCTAAACAGCTAAACATACATAGGAGTTATTCTCAATTTATATGAATACAATTTTACCGTATTAAAATAAATTTTATTACTCATCAACTATTAATAATACTAATTCAATGTATTATAATTTATATATAGTAGAAGATGATAAACGGACATTATTTTAATGACTACTAATCAAGACGATTGTTGATTTAGAATATTGTATATATAAATTATTATCTGTGTCTGCTAATAAATTTCTTATTTAAGCCAATATTTATAAAAATATTAGATGTATTAATTTTAATAATAAAATAGAATTTATTTATTATAGTATTTTTATTAATTATATTAGTAAAATATTTGTATAGTAGGAAAGTAACTAAATATAATAATAATAATAATAACAATAATATTAATAATAATAATAATAATAATAATAATAATAATAATAATAATAATAAATATTACATTATATGAAAATTTTATATTTATTTTGAGAAGGAGAAAAAATATAAATAAAACACTCTTTTTATAAGAAGAATGGAATATTAACAATGTAGTGTATATTATTTTTGTTTTTACGACATGTATATTTCTTTTCGGAAGTCAATTTTGATATCAAATAGTTTCAGTCTTTCAATTGTTATCGTGGAGGATCGAATTGTAATCATTTCTATTATATCCTGCGACAATCACCACTAAATCAACTAACGATTGATTTAGACATTTTTATTATAATTGAAATAATTTGTAATATCAAATTAATCTTAAAATAAAAACTCTAATATTAGTGTAGAGATACAATTTATTTATAATAATTACTAAAATTAAAATTATAAATGTCACGATTATCATGATTATGAATGTCCATCAATTATAATATTTTATATTGATCTTCTATTTATTATGTGTGTTCTATAAATATGACTCATATTGTATTTTGATCCTTCACTTATAATGAAAATAAATATAATAAAATGTCTTCTTCTCTTTCTCCCACTCAATCTATATTATTCTATTATATTTCTTCTTATTAATTTTATAACACATTATTGAAGGTCGATAAAAACACAAGAAATGGAGGGTTTGAATTGGATTTTCAAAAACAATTTCTTTTGAAAATGCTTCTCACAAACAAACAATGATAGTTAAGCAATAAAGAAAAAGTGACATGTGTAGATGCATGCTCGAGTTTTCATGATGTCAAAACCCCTGGAAGAGTATGTGTGAACTACAAGGGTGGCTGATAGAAGAAAAATAAAGAATCCAGAAAAAGGCTTGATGCGTCAACGCAAGTGCCTTTCTGGTCGACGCACGTTTAAGGGCAACCCCCTAGAAGTTACGTGTCGACCCTTGGGTCGACGCACACATAAGCAAATGAAGTCTGGCAGCTGAAATCTAAAATACTGCATCAACGCATCCCCCTGGTGTCGTCGACGCATCCAACATTGATGGCTCAATGCGTAGGCTCTGGATGTACGCACCGACCCTCCCTCCTGGAGCGGTCGACGCATCTGCCCTGCTGTAGCTTTTAATTAATTTTATTCTTTGTCTTATTTTCATTCAATTAACACTAACACATATAAATAGATTTTATTTGTCATTTGAACTTTTTCAACAGGATTAGAGTGAAAGATACACATAGAGATCACTTCATTTTCAAATTCCATCTTCAAATTCAACTTCTCCAAAAATCAAAGTGGTTGAATTCAAGATCCGAGAATTGTTGATAACGTCTAAATTGAAGAATAGTTTCAGATATGGGTAGTGTTTTGTGGGCTCTATCTTGAATAAAATCTTTAGGGTTTTGTCCTCCTAGATCCGGATCGGTGCGGGGGTTTTGGTACTAATCTTCGTTTTGCAAGATTCAACCGAGTGAAGCATCAAGGAGTTGCGGGTTTGCTTGATTTTGACACGGTAACCGAAGGATCTTGAAGGAAGAGTTAGGGTTCGATCTTGTTCAATTGACATCAGCCGAGAGAAAGAAATTCTTCAGCAAATTGGTAAAGATTTCAAGTATCGCTAATCAGAGATGTACTCGAAGTGATCGAAGCTTGGTTTGGCTAGAACCAAGGATCGTGAAGAAGATAGGTTCATCATCTACAATTGAATTGTGTGAAAAGGGAACTATTTCTTCACTTGTTACAATTTGCAATTTTATGAAAAACATCTTAACTCTATATTCTAGAGTTGGGGCAGACGTACACCACGCGAGGACGAAAGGTGGAATTGCCTTAACAAATTCTCGTATCCTTTTTCGCATTTTACTTTCATTATTTGATTGATCGAATTCGTGAGACTCAAATTATTAAACTTGCATAAACTAAACTTGTATTGTGTCAAGCTTTAACAAACACATATGTAACTATCCGTTTGATCGCTACGTGACTATATTCGACAACACAACTTAGTTAAGGCAACTCTTGTAAAATTCTCTTACAAGGTGTTTGATAAATTGTCTTCTCTACACATTGCTCGTTGTGATTAATTTTCCTTCTTACTATTCACATAGGAAGTAATAGTTACTCAAGGTTATCGATAAGGCGATTAATAAAGTGTTTTTTTAATAGTATTGATTAAAGCAATTTTTCTCACATTATCCTCACAATTTTTATATCCAATCTTTTCAATAGTGGATCGTTTTAGACGATTGAAAATCCAGGAAGATTTCGTTGTAAATTTTTTAACATGCGCAAATTTTAAAACACCGATCTATTCAACCCCCCTTGTAGATCTAGCACATCGTCTAATAAGTGGTATCACGAGCGCTGATTTATCTAGTGCTTCTCAATATTACTTTATAGAATATGGAGAACAATCCAAAATGGGATTACACGAGAGTTCTGGTTTTCACTGGTGAAAACTATAGCTATTGTATACGTGTTCATATCACATTTGTTGATAGAAAGATATAGAAATTTATCGAAAATGGTCTCATGGCAATAACCATGACCAACAAAGATAACGTTACCGTACCTAAACCGGAAGCACTATAGGATGAAAATGATGAGAAAAATTATGCCTATGATTGGAACGATAGAAACATGCTTATAGCTGCCTTAGATGTTGATGAATACTTTCGAGTATCTCATTGCACAACAACCAAAGCCATGTGGGATACCCTACAAATTGCCCATGAAGGCACAAATGATGTTAAGCTTGCTAGAATCAATACTTTGACTCAAGAGTTTGATCTCTTTCACAAGAAGCATGGTGAAACCATTGTCGATATGCAAAAGAGATTCTCTCACATTATTAATCACTTACACACACTTGTTCATGTTACTCCCAATGTAGTTGCTACTCACAAAGTTTTGAGATGTCTTAATAGGGAATGGAAACCGGAAGTCTCTGCTATCAAGGAAGCAAACGACCTAGCCACTCTCGGAATCACAACACTATTTGGCAATCTCCAAGAGCATGAACAAGAGCTCACAAATCTCAACAAGCATGAAAAGAAAGAAAGAAAGGAAAAGAAAAAAGATACGAAAAGTAAGTCTATCTCATTGAAGGCTTCAAGCTCAAAGTCTTCCACCAACAACTCATGTGTTAGTGAGTCAAGTGATGATGATGAGATCTCGAGTGAAGACATGGGGCTGTTTGTGATAAAATATCATAAATATCTTCAAAATAATGAAGTGCAACACTCGGAAAAAAATATCGTCAACTATAGGCAACAATCAAAGACATCTAAGCAAGATGATGACAAGAAATCAAAATTAAGGGGATCATGCTTCAATTGTGGGAAACTCGGACACTACAAGTAGGGTTGTCCTCTTCTCAAAAGAGACAAAGGAAAAGATAAATTCCAAAGAAGACGTAACAAAGCTAGAAGAGCTTACATTGCATGGGAAAGCGATAGTGAAGAATCTAACAAAAGTGACTCTAGCAATGAAGAAGAAACGGTCAACTTTTTCCTTATGGCTCATCAAGGAAAGAAGAAAAAGGTAAAATACTCTAAGTATGATCATAGTGATAAGATGTATCATTTAGAATTACAAAAATCATTTGACACTCTACATCATGAGGCTAAAGAATCCTTCAAGCGACTAGCCTCAAAATAAGAAAATATTTTCATACCTTGAGAATAAAGTTTTCGAATCTAAAAAGGAACTTGAAGCTCTTAAGGAATATATGATTGAGAAGGTCAAATATGATAGCAAAGATGACAAGATGTCTTGGCATGATTGGAACGGATGTGAAACTTGTCATATTTGGAAAAGAGAAGTTAAAACTCTTAAAGCTAAGATTGACAAGGATTTACAACCTAAAATACATATGCTATTGATAGATCAAATTTCCGAAGTAGTATGATTAATCCTTATCAAAAATACACTTATGAAATTAAAGATCAATCTAGAAAATATCCCAACACATTAATTTGCCTTTATTGTTGCAAAAGGGGACATACCATTAGAAGATGTCGCTTTAGGAGATTTCTAGTTCCTCAAGGAATTTTCCAATGGTTTCCTAAATGAAACTTATGTACGAATCACACACAAGGACCCAATAAAAATTGGGTACCTATTTCCCTTGTTTAAATTCGCAGGTGGAATGTCTTGAGACTACCGAGAGAAGATGGTTCCTCGATAGTGGGTGCTTAAGACATATGACGGGTGACATATCCTTGTTCTTTGAGTTTGTGGATAAAAAGAAAGGATTTGTTACCTATGGTTACAATAACAAGGGATAAATACTCGGTAAAGGTAGTGTAGGTAATCCCTCTTCTACTACTATCTCTGACGTCCTTTTAGTTGATGGCCTCAAACATAATCTCATTAGCATTAGTCAATTGTGCGACAAAGGATACAATGTCTCTTTTTCTAAAGATTATTGCACTATTGAACACAATGTAAACAATAAGTATGTGTTCAAAGGCTTGGGGGTTAATAATGTATACCTACTAGACTTGAATGAAGTATCCGTGAAAGGTGCTAAATGCCTAATCTCCTGAAATGAAAATTTTTGGCTTTGGCATAGACGTCTTGCTCATTTAAACTTCGGTTTGTTAAATAAAGTTGTCTCAAAAGATTTAGTAATCGGATTACCTAAGGTAAAATTTTCCAAAGATCACTTATGTGATGCATGCCAAATGGGAAAGCAAACAAGAATCTCGTTTAAAACTAAAAACATTATATCTACGACGAGACCTCTTGAACTTCTCCATATGGAACTCTTTGGACCTTCTAGAATTAAAAGCTTAGGTGGAAATTATTATGTATTTGTCATTGTTGACGACTACTCTAGATTTTGTTGGACACTTTTCTTAGCAAGTAAGAGAGACACCTTTCCAGCATTCGAAAAGTTTGCCAAGATCTTCCAAAACAAGTTAAATGCAAACATTATTACTATTCGTAGCGATCACGGAGGAGAATTTGAAAATGATTTGTTCGAAAAGTTTTGTGCTAAGCACGAAAATGATCATAATTTTTCCGCACCACGTACTCCTCAAAAAAATGGAGTGGTGGAACGTAAAAATCATGTTTTAGAGGAACTAGGAAGAACTATGATCAATGAAAATTGTCTTCCAAAATACTTTTGGACCTATGCCATTAACATGGCATGTTATGTTTTGAATAGGGTCCTAATACGTCATATTCTCAACAAAACTCCCTATGAAGTTTTGAAAGGAAGAAAACCAAATATTTCTCATCTTTGTGTGTTCTGATGTAAATGTTTTGTATTAAACAATGGAAAGAAAAATATAGGTAAGTTTGACTCAAAATATGATGAAGGTATCTTTCTTTGATACTCTCATTCTAGTAAAGCTTATAGACTATACAATAAAAGGTTGCATATTGTTGAAGAGTCTGTGCATGTTTCTTTTGATGAATCCTATTTGAAAGTAGTCGGAAAGGGTAGTTTGCTTGATGGTGCAGGTGTATCTTCGAAAATCATACTAAAAGATCCCAAAGAAAAAGACTCGGAATCTACTAATAACGAGGAAATAGGGTATGATCATCCAAGTAATAAAGATGATCTTCCTTTGGAATGGAAAACTTGTAAGGATCATCCCATCAACAACATCCTTGGAGACATATCAAAGGGAGTTACCACTCGCTCTAAGATAAGTAACTTTTGTTATCATTTCCATTTCGTCTCATAAATTGAGCTTAAAAACTCTAAAGACGCCTTACTCGATGAACATTGGTTTTTAGCTATGCAATAGGAACTTAATCAGTTTAAAAGAAATGAGGTCTGGGACCTTGTCCCACCTCCACGATATCATCGAGTCATTGGCACTAAATGGGTCTTTAGGAACAAACTTGACGAAAATGGAATAATAACTCGCAACAAGGCCCGCCTTGTTGCCCAAGGGTATAATCAAGAGGAAGGCATTGATTATGAGGAAACTTATGCTCCGGTGGCCCGACTTGAGGCTATACGCCTTTTACTTGCATATGCATGCTCACAAAATTTTAAGTTGTTTCAAATGGACATAAAGAGTGCTTTTCTAAACGGATACATTAATGAGGAGGTCTATGTGTCTCAACCCCCCGGTTTTGAGAATTTGAGAATCCTAACTATGTTTATAAACTTAAGGATGCGCTATATAGTCTTAAACAAGCTCCTAGAGCTTGGTACGAACATCTTAGAAAATTATTACTAGATCAAGGATTCTCAAGAGGTAATGTTGACACAACCCTCTTTATTAAACGTCAAGGAAAATACTCCATTCTTGTCCAAGTCTATGTAGACAATATCATTTTTGGTTCCATTAATATATCCTTGGTCAGGGAATTTTCTAAGCTTATGCAGGGAGAGTTTGAAGTGAGCATGATGAGGGAGTTGAACTACTTCCTTGGACTTCAAATAAAGCAATTGAATGAAGGAAATTTCGTGAGCCAAATGAAGTATTGTCTTGATTTTCTCAAATGCTTCGATATGGCTAACTCAAAAGCAATTGACACCCCTATGCCTATTACGCTAAATTTAGACCGTGATGAGAATGGTAAGTCCGTTGACACAAAGAGGTATAGAGGTATGATTGGTTATCTTCTTTATTTGACTGCCTCTCGTCTAAATATCATGTTTAGTGTTTGCATGTGTGCCTGATATCAATCATATCCCAAGGAATCACACTTAAAAGCCATCAAGCGAATTCTTAGGTATCTTTGTGGTACTACCAAGTATGGCCTTTGGTTATACAAGGGAAGTGATTGCTCTTTAGTTGGATACTCTGACTCCAATTTTTCAGGTTGAAAATCGGATAGAAAGAGAATGAGCGGTACTTGTCATTTCTTTTCTAACTCTTTGATAAATTGGCATAGAAAAAATCAAGTTTTCGTTGCCTTGTCAACCGCCAAAGCGGAATATGTTATGGCCGGTATTTGTTATGCCCAAATTTTGTGGCTAAAACAACAATTACTCGACTATAATGTCCATCTTAGACGTAGTCCTATTTTATGTGACAATACTAGTGCCATCAATCTAAATAAGAATTAGGTCCTACGCTCTCGCGCAAAACATATCAAAATAAGGCACCGCTTCCTTAAAGATCATGTAGAGAAAGGCTATGTAATTTCTGAGCATGTTGATAGAAAGAATCAACTTGCTGATATTTTTACTAAACTGCTTGCAACTGAGCCTTTCTTCCATATCCAAAGGGAACTCGGCGTTCTCGATATCTCAGAATAATTGCATCTCCATTGAGGTGCATGCTCTAAAGTTTATTAATTACTATCTCCTTCCACTACTCACTCTGTACCTACCTGATTTTCTACTTGACTTACACTTGTTATGTGCTTATGTTCAAGTGATGCTTATGTATTGTTTATTTTTCATGTTTCATGAATTCAATTTGCGAAAATATAATTGTCAAAACGGATGAGTCGACTCAAACTAATAGCTGATTATCATGTCTTTGCATTTTATTTTCCTTAATCTATTGTAATTCGTATCTTTATTGTCATGGCCGTACTATGTGTTCGTGTGTGACTTGCTTTTCATGTGTTTGTAATTTCATGAATTCTTATTTAATGTTTTCGTACAATGTTTTACTTTGTGTATTCATTGTGTTACCTAAAATTGCATCTTGTTTGACAAATGCCTTTTTCTTTATATTGTGTTATATTTGACCGTGCCTCTATCTTTTTGATGTTGTCAAAGGGGGAGAATATGATGAATGAAGGCTCATTACCACATGAACACTCTCAAGGGGAGCATAGCTCGTATTCTCATATTTCTCACATAGCTTATTTCTAGACTCTTGTATACCTCTGTGCGTTTTCTTATGTACAGGTACTACCTTGTGTTAGTCGGTTTTTCCATCATCAAAAAGGGGGAGTATGTAGATGCATGCTCGAGTTTTCATGATGTCAAAACCCCTAGAAGAGTATGTGTGAGCTACAAATCTGGATGATAGAAGAAAAACAAAGAATCCAGAAAAAGGCTCGATGCGTCAACGCAAGTGCCTTTTCGGTCGATGCACGTTTAAGAGAAACCCCCTGGAAGTTACGTGCCGATCCTTGGGTCGACGCATAAGCAAATGAAGTCTGGGATCTGAAATCTAAAAGACTGCGTCGACGCATCCCCCTGATGTCTTCGACGCATCCAACATTAATGGCTCAACGCGTAGGCTCTGGATGTTACGCGTCGACCCTCTCTCCTAGAGCGGTCGACGCATTTGCCCTGCTGTAGCTTTTAATTAATTCTCTTATTTACCTTATTTTCATTGAATTAACACTAACACATATAAATAGTTTTTATTTGTCATTTGAGCTTTTTCAACAGGATTAGATTGAAATATACACATAGAGAGCACTTCATCTTCAACATTCCATCTTCAAATTCAACATCTCCAAAAATCAAAGTGGTTGAATTCGAGATCCGAGAATTGTTGATAACATCCAACTTGAAGAATAGTCTCAGATTTGGGTAGTGTTTTGTAGGCTCTATCTTGAATAAAACCTTTAGGGTTTTGTCCTTCTAGATCTGGATCGGTGCAAGGGTTTTTGGTACTTATCTTCGCTTTGAAAGATTCAGCCGAGTTAAGCATCAAAGAGCTGCAGGTTCGCTTGATTTTGTCACGGTAACCAGAGGATCTTGAAGGAAGAGCTAGGGTTCGATCTTGTTCGATTGACATCAGCCAAGAGAAAGAAATTCTACAGCAAATTGGTAGAGATTCAAATTATCAACCTTGCATAAACTGAACTTGTGTTATGTCGAGCTTTAACAAACACATATGTAACTATCCGTTTGATCGTTACATGACTATATTCGACAACACAACTTAGTTAAGGCAACTCTTGTAAAATTCGCTTACAAGGTGTTTGATAAATTGTCACATTGGTCGTTGTGATTAATTTTCCTTCTTACTATTTGCATTATAAGTAATAGTTACTCAAGGTGATCGATAAGGCGATTACTAAAGTGCTTTTTAATAGTATTGATTAAAGCAATTTTATCACATTATCCTCACGGTTCGCATATCTGATGTTTTCAATATTGGATCGTTTTAGATGATTGAAAATCCAGGAAGTTTTCGTTGTAAAGTTTTTAAAATGCGCAAATTTTAAAACACCGATCTATTTAACCTCTCCTTCTAGATCGAGTACATCGTCTAACAACAGATTGGTTTATACAAGTTCACCTTACAACAGATTGATCTATTTAACCTCTAATTCTAACTACAATTGTGTACACTTGAGCCCTCTCAAGTAATTATGACTAGCTTAGTACACTTGAACACTCTCAAGTAATTCTGACTACAACTTAGTACACTTGAGGAAACAAATCTAGAAAGATTTATAATTAAATAGTGTTTACAAGATGTCTTCTAAAAAGAAGATTTAACACTTCTATAAGGAACAAATGTTTACACACAAATATGAGCAACAACTTTTGTGTATACAATAATGATAGATAATAAATACTGAGCAATAACTATGTATTATAGAGAATGAACAGTTAACACAAATCTGGGTAGCAGCTCTTTGATGTACGTTGTACTGTTGACTTCTTGAGTATGTTTTTTGATCATTTCTTCTGATGAGATGCTTCTAATCTTGAAGTAGTGAGAGAGTGTAGAAGAGATCATGTCTTTGTTCTTTTAATCTTCTGATGATATATTTCTGATAATAAAGTGATAGACATTCCAAAAGAGTTTTCATAGTAGTGTTCACAAAAATATCAGAGTTTTTTCAGAACCAGAACCTTGTCTTCAAACATGTAGCAACAACTTATCTGACAAATAGTTTCTTGATATCTGAGCTGGAAGAAAAATATTTATCTGAGAAGCACTAAATATTTTTTTATGATCTTTGAAGTAGAAGTTTCTTCATCTTGATTTTTTATCTTTGAAGTAGAAGCTTCTTTATCTTGATTTTTGATCTTTGAAGCGAAATTCCTTTTCTGGATGCACTTGTGACTTTTAATGCAACATCTTATCTTAGAAGTATGTGAAGTCCTCTTTCTATAGAACATTCAACATTCCTTAGAACTACTAATGTTACTTCTAAAACAAAAGGAACAGTCTTTCTGAGACGCCCTTGGTGGTTCTGATGATTCTTTGGACAACAATCCTGAATCAAATAGAATACTTTATCTGCATACTCAAGAAACAATTGGATCACATAACTTGTTACATATAAATATATGTATTGTTATCATCAAAACTTAGAGATAATTTGCAGAATCAAATCTTATTCTTACAGTTATCATCACAAAACTTTACCAAACCTTAAAAAGATAAATATTTAAGCACTAACTATCATAGATGATATTAGTTTATTATTGTATTCTTTTTCTTTTTTGTTACCTATGTTGAATTTTAATATTATATCTTATTAAATTATCAATAACTTTTGAAGGATTATAAAACAATGAGTTTGATGTATAGTTCTTGATGAACCTATAACCATCCTTGAATGATAGCAAAATAATGAGTTTGTTATATAGTTCCTAAAGAACTTATAAACATTCCGGAAAGATAACAAAATTATGAGTTTGTTATATAGTTTCTAAAGAACTTATAAGCATCTATGAAAGATAACAAAATAATGAATTTATTATATAGTTCGTAAAGAACCTATTAGTATCCCTGAAGGATAACAATGTAATAGTTTATCATATAATTTCTAAAGAACTTTTTATTTCTTTTTTGTGCAAATATTATTAAAATATTTTTAATGAATATTTGTTTTCTTTATTTTTGATCAAATTAACATATTTTTGGTAAAAAAGATTAATGTATTCTATAAAAACATATTTATTTGACATTGATTTATAATGGTCCATATCGGTTTTATCGAGATTAAAATTTCATAGATTAATCATTTGGATATGAATTTGATACATATCGTGTTTGTTTAATTTTATTTAAAGAGATTTGTTCGTGAAATTGAAAATGTTTAGAATCAAATCTTTTAAATCTGAGTTTTTTAATCAGATCCTTCAATTTGAATTCAGAAAAACTAAAGTTTCTTAGAAGATATAAAACAAATATAATTTTGTGGAATATATACTATCAAATACTACCTCCGTTCCTATATATAAGAGACAATTCATTTTTTAAATTCATTGAATAATCAATGTATTTGGTCAATTTATAGGCTAGGTACATTGATTATTCAATGAATCTAAAAATTGAATTGTCTCTTATATATAGGAACGGAGGTAGTATTATTCTTAGAGAACTTATTGCCTCCTTTTAAATGGTGTATCAAATACTTCACTTTATATTTGAGAAAGAAATTTTAAAAGCGGTGTAAACAGAAAATTATGACAAACATTCCTAAAAGCTATTTTGAAAATAATGTCAAATTCCTAGTCTTCAAACTTGCTCATGATTTGAATAAAACCTCATGTATCACGAAGCCGATTTCTAGGAAAAAAATTCATGACTCAAGTAAGACATTTGCATGTTTAGAATGCCCTCCATGTTTTCTTGATTTTGATCAAAAACGTTTTTATTCAAATCATCTTTCGTTGACTTCTTGTCCAATGCATGCATGAAAAATAATTTTTTTCTAAGATATGTGCAACGAACTATTGTAAGGGACTCAATTTCTACTAATAATTAACAAGATCCAAAACACCTAAACATGATAGGAATAGCCTAAGAGCGATTTTATACATGACATCATGTATCAAGTATTTTAAAACCTTGTTGATATTATAAGATCTATAGTATATAATTGAAATTCTGGTACTAGATATGAGACGTAGAAGGTGATGTCACGACATTGATATCTGATTTATGAACAACTAACAATATATAATTTTGAAGTGCAGAAAACAATAAAAATACAGTGAATTGTTTATCCAATTCGGTTCCAACCAACCTACGTCTGGGGGCTTCCAAGCCAGAGATGAAGTCCACTATTAGCAATATTAATTCAGAGCTAAACTGATCGAGACTTTAAGAGTCTATGGATTACACTGACTGCAAGTGCACAGTCGTGTCGCGTAGTTTTAAAAGATTGTTGAATCTCAGAGACTATAAAGCCGGATGGATTTGTTCTTTGAAATAATTAACCAAAGTAAAAAAAACAAAGAAATAAAAATACTATGATCTAACGTAAGGTCGGATCTAGTAAAAATTACACAATAGTTCCCAGAGTAGAAACTATTTTGAAAAAATATATCTGCCTAAAAACTAATGAAAAAGAAATTTGTAGTATTGAAATTTGCTGAACAATGGAAAATAGAAAAGTAAAAATTCTAGAAAAAAAATTTATAAAATCCTTGTTCCACCCAAACTTGAGAGCCACAAGTTTGGCACACTGGGCTAATGGGCATTTATCACTACTTACTTTTTACCCTTCTTGTGCTATTTTAACCTCCCATTTTATAAATTTTTCGAATATCCAATCAAAAGAAGAATGAATATCAAGAGATTGTAATATTGAAATAAAACAATGTAAATTCAGGAAAAACAATAACATTATTTATGCGAATTAAGTCGAATAAATGCTATAATTTCGTGTTTCATAAACCTCCATGTTTACACTCCTCACTTAATCCCTATCTAATGACCCTTCTACCTAAGAAACATATCTTAGACATGAGAACCTCCGCTCACTCCCTGAGTCACACGCGGTGACAATCATCAAGAACTAATACTGAAGATACTCTTCAAAGACACACAATCACACTTGCTTCAAAGCTTATGGTAATTGACAAATTACAACTCAATAAATGTCATAATCAAGTATCAAGGAATACAATAGAGGCTCATAATTAACAACCAACAAATAAACAATTAACAATAGAAAATACTAAGTTCTAATTCTTCTGGAATGGCCAAACTGCAAAACAAGATTTGCAGTCCTTAAATAGAGTAACAACAACTAGGGTTGCTTTACTCACAAGTCTTCAGCGTCCTAAACTTTCTCCACAAAAGCAGGACATAAGATCTCCAAGAACATTGCTGAAGACGTTACACAAGCTTTCTTAATCGAAGCATACAAATTAAAATAATCTGACTTCCTAAAATATTTGAACTTAAATCAGTTGAGTTCAGTTTCCACATTCAGGACATCTGTTGTGACATCTTCTATTTCAGTATTTTTCATGACATTTTTCTGAGCAGAATGTTTTACCAAAATTGCTGCCAATTAATAGAACCAACAAAATCTCCCTTTGGTAAATTTTGGCTAAAACATTACTTGGGGTATAAGCCATACAGTTCAAAATCACAATTAACATATGCAGTTATGCACACATAGCAGAGCAACATACTAAAATCAACATCACACACATAACTTAGATATAGTAGCGGAAAAACAGATGTTCAAACATCTGTTGGAATATTAACTAGTACAACATTTTACTCCCCCTGCACACAACATCAGTTTTCACAGATGCATAATTGACAACTTCTTGCTCCCCCTGCACATAGTATCAATTTTCACAGATGCACAATTGACAACTTCTTGCCCTCCCCTGCATAACAACTTTTCACTTATGGAAACACACATAAACAATGACAATTAACACATTTTGCTGCTCCTGAGCACACTTGGAAACACACAACACACCACAGTACATAGTTTCTCCCCCTTGGCATCATCAGCACAACTTCCTCACGCATGGAATCACACATACATACATTTATTCTCCCCCTTTTATCCATAATATGCCAAACTATGAACTCATAGAGAATGGCAGAAAGTAAATTCTAAAATTAACTAACAGGTACTGATGTCTAGAGTTAATTACATCCCAAACTAAGTTTTATGCACATAAGTGCCAAAAAATACATAGAAAAACACATTAAGTCATTGGAAGCACAATTGAAAATTCTCCAGCACAATCAGTTTTCTACATAACTAGCAGACTCCCCACTTCTTTCACTTCCTGATCCCTATTCAGAATGGTCTGGAGTTTCACCTGCAAAGCTACTTCCTTCTTCTTGCACCTCTTGTGCATCAGTTGCAGCAGCATTCCTCTTAAGAGATTGGATGGTCTCCTCAAATATCAGCTTCCTTGCTGATCTTATACATATTACGTCATCTAGTTCCTTGAATGCTTCAGTTAGTTCAACAATCAAATCTCCTTTACTTGCAATTTCCTTTTCAGCTCCTACAGATGTTGAGACAATGTCTAGGGCATGTGCTCCTGCAAACAACTTCTGATGAACGGACAATGGGGTTTCTCTTTTTCATTCAATATCCAGGGTGGATAGGATTCCAGGATGTTGTTGGAGTATTATGCCACATATCAGGGTGGGAAAGGCAATGGGCAACTTGGTAGCATAGGTAACAACATGTTTGATTGTCTGATAAAAAATGTAGGTACCTTAATTAAAAGGTTTCTTCTTGCCTACAGTATAAATAAATCTCCCTAGTGTAGCGGCAAAAAAACTGCGAGTATAAGCCATTGAATTGACTTAACTCAAAAAGTAACAAAAGAGTCTCCACCACGCTTTTATTTTATCCAAAGGACTAGGAAAAAGAGAGAATAAAATCCTAATAAAAAAATATCAGAGATCTGAGACCAGGGGTTAGTTATGAAAAGGGAATGTGTTAGGCACCCAAAGCATCTACGATACTCCGCATGAACCTTTTTGAAGATTTGTATATGTGTGCTAAAAAAGTATATGTGCAAAATGGATGGTGGGGGGAGAAAAGAAGTATTTTTTATAATTTTTGGTTTGATAGAACTTCCAATGAGTTCCAGGCCTACATACCAACAATGTGCAATGTTGAAATCAAAACCAAGTAGTTCGACTAAGAAAGACCAAAATTGTGTGTTGATTGGTTTTAAGAAAATGGTTATAAGAAAAGCTACAAAGAGCTCAAGAAAGTTTGAACGAGGTTAGGTGTTTTTTAGTCTTATGAAAAGAAGAGTCAAAGTTTTATTAGATGGATTGAATGTTTATTAAGAAAAGAAGTTTGAAAATTCATGGACCTAAGTCCAAATTTTTTATGAAAGCGGTTCGAGTTTTGAAAACAAGAATCCTTTGAAAAAGAGGGAAGATTTTGAAAATTAAAGAATAGGGAGGAGATGAAGAGGCTAACCTATGTACATAAAGTAAACGGTAAGAGTAAAGAAAGATCTAACCGGGTGAGAGGACTAGTACTTGACATCAAGGGACAATATCATATCCCATCCTTTGGATTTCCATATAAGCAACAAATAATCGGACAAAACTAACCAAGCTTCAGATAAGTTAATGCTTTTGGATGAATTCTTGTCTGAAGAAAAACGGGCAGAGTAACGGCTGTATTTGGAGGAAATCTACTCTTGAATCGAGTATAACGGAATAATATGCATACAAAGATAATAACAAGACAAGACATAATAACACCAAGGGCACATAAATCTCCAAGCTGAGGTAAGGGTCCTAATTCTAAGTCCAAAGGTCAAGCTCCAAGCACAAGGATAGTAACAAAGTCCAATTAAGAGTTTTTTATGTTTAGGTTGAATTATTAAATGTTTTGGAAAAGGAAAATAAAGCTCAAGTGAGCAAAGGAAAAAATGACATAGAAAATAAATGCTCAAGTGAGCAAAGAAAAAAAATGACATAACAATAAATGCTCAAGTGAGCAAAGAAAAAAATGACATGAAATGTAAAGGCTAAAAATAAAGTGCATAAAATAAAGAGCATTAAAGTAAATGCGGAAAGTAAAGAGCAGAAAATAAAAATCAATTAATAATGGTTAGCAAGATGACCATCTTGAAACTTGTCAAGTATATCATCGAATTGTTAATTGTTAGTTGTCAGAAAGGTGACCATCTTTAAACTTACGCATGAAGACTTGCCAGAAGCTTGATAGAATCTACGCGACCACATGACAAGTTTCAATTGTTTTTTGTCAAGTATATCATCGGTTTTGGAATTATCACATCAATTGATCAAAGATGATTGAGAATTTCAAATGGACAACGTTAGTGGAAACTTTCCAGAAGCTTGATTGGAAATCAACGCGACCACACGACAAGCGCCACAAGTGTTGAACCAAAATCAAAGCTCAAGTAATCTTTTGGGGCTTTTTTGAACATTAAAGTTCATGCCACCAATTGATCATTTTCTGATTCGGGACAAAGAAAATAAGATGAAGAAGAAGCAATGTAGCGCTATGTTAAGCAATCTCCAAGTGACTTATGTAGAAGCCACCCTACAACGAGGCCGGTCAATAACGAGAAGAATGATATATAGATCATCTTCTAATGTTTGTCAACACATGTAAAAAAAGAAAAAGAAAGGGATAAGATGAAGAGGGATGGGAAATCATAGATCAACTTGGATTATCTTCTCAAATTTCCTCCATCTTTAAGTTCAATCACTGATCTTGGTGGATTAAGGCACAAAATATATTATTGACTCAAAGCACCAAGAATTAATTGTATAATTAATCCTTTGATAGATTAGAATCACCAATACATTTCTCTTACCTCATCAACACCCAAAGTCCATTGAGATTAAAGAGGAATTAGGTGTTCAAGACTACAATTCAAGGCTATCATCAAAAGAATGGAGTAGAAATAGAGTAAATATCAAAAACAAGTCAAAAAACAAGTGAAAATCACAATTCTGCCTCTGTGCAATCGATTGCAACAGGATGCAAATAGATTGCACACTGTAGTTTTTTTCAATTTTTTTTAAAACATGGCCAGTGAAATCGATTGCAGCAGAATGCAAATTGATTGCACACTGTAAAAAACAGAAAAATGACATTTCTAAAGGCCAAATTCTTATTCAAAACTTTTCACAAACACCTAATGTTCCTTGATTTAATTGAGCACGAAAATTCCAACTAATTTCTTAGAATTTAACAATAATGGAACTAAAAACAAGTTTGCTCAATGAATCAAACAACAATAACTATCAAGAGATCACATAGTGAAAGATGAAGATCAACACTCACCACTTGTAGATCTTGAGAAAAATTTGCAAGAGTAACACTTCAAATTGCTTCACTTCAACTTCAAAAATCAGAATCACAAGCCTAAATCTAAAGAATTGAAGAAGAAAAAGAGAGTGGATGGAGGTTTATCTCAAAGAATTAGATATGGGTGAATTGGGGAAAATGAGAGATTGAGGAGAAATTTTGACAAGGTGTATTTGGCTATCAAAAGCTTGAAATTTGAATGAGAAGAGGCCTCTATTTATAAGATTTTCGCTTGGGAATGAGTGGTGGTTTGGAGTTAGGTTTGGGTATGGAATTAGGCTTGAAAAATGAATTTGGAGCGAAAATTGAATCAATTAGTAATTAATTTCGAAATTAAAAGAAAATAAAAAAATTAAATTGGAGCTCAAGCCCACAAACTTGAAAATTGCCCAATTTTTCAGCATTCTGCGCAGTGCAATCAATTGCACTAAGCTATTTTTTGAAAATTTGCTGAAATTGGTCAGTGAGCAATCGATTGCTCAAATCTACAAATCACTTGCACCCTATTCTTTTTTTTGAAAAAATGGTTTTAAATCAAGTTTGGGAAAAAACATCGGAAAAATTACAGTCACCTGATGTCTTGGCTTGATACCTATAAAACAAAAATATACAAAGACAAAAGCGAATATTTTTGGTATTTTAATCAGAGGTTAGCAGATGAAATAAATGCAGATCAGTCACACATGCAGAACACAGTCAGGGTGCTTGGTGATTCCTTAAGAACAAACTTAGGAATAGGACAAGCATTAGAGCCCAACCTTGTTTGTGATCTTAATGCATTGTGATGATGTGATGATGAGATGATGAGGGATATTAGGGGGAAAATTGGGGTACAAAAGCTGCCCTTATTTAAGTGTCTTCTATCTGGATATAAGAAGGGAACATTCGCCTCGACGGGATAGAAGATACTTAAATATAATATGAGCCCTATTTTTGGCCCTAAGATGCCATGCAACTCTTAATGTTTATGCAATGCAATAGGATGATATTCACAGGGGAAACAGAACATCGTTGGGGAAGAAAAGATAATGAAGACACGCTATGAAAATAACTCATCCAAGAAGACGAACTACTAGGGAAAGAACCTCAATCTTATGGGAGAGAGAAGAACATGACTCCACTGGGGAATGGGAACCCAATTTTTTATAACATTATCGACTTAATACAGGACACGGGAACAAAAAGGGAATAACATAACAATCCTTAGATAGACGGCGAACTATCTCCTTACAGAGGAGTTAGCAAAAACAAGGGAGTGACACCAACTTTCTAAAGATAGTAAACCATCAACCCCGGATAAGCACCAAGAATTGTTTTTTTTTACCAAAAGGCTTTAAGGAGACAACATAAACAATAGACTGACTCTCTAAAGTGCTATGGTCCTTCACCAAAGACAGGCTAGAAGTCCTTCTTTAACCAGGATACTTTATCTGGAAAAGGTAACAAGGAAAATTACATAACCAGTGAGCCAAGATTCCTCCCATTGGGGTATTCAACAAATCAACAACGAACTATCTCCCATAATGGTGAGATTTCTATCCATCGGGATCATAAATCTTTGATAAACTACCTGCCATAAAGACAAGGCTGCCATTTATCGGAATAAATCTTCGATAAACTACCTTCCATAAACATAAGGTTTCCATTCATCAAAATAACTCTTCGATAAACTACCTTCCATAAAGACAAGTTTCCCATTTAACGGAACAACAAATCTTCGATAAACTACATTCCATAAAGACAAGGTTTCCATTCATCAGAATAAATCTTTGATAAACTACCTTCCATAAAGACAAGGTTGCCATTCATCAGAACAACAAATATTCGATAAACTACCTTCCATAAAGACAAGGTTGCCATTCATCAGAACAAATCTTCGACAAACTACCGTCCATAAAGACAAGTTGGCCATTCATCGGAACAAATCTTCGACAAACTACCTTCCATAAAGACAAGGTTTCCATTCATCGGAATAACAGATCTTCGATAAAATACCTTCCATAAGAACAAGGTTGCCATTCATCAGAATAAATCTTCGATAAACTACCTTCCATAAAGACAAGGTTTCCATTCATCTAAATAACAGATATTCAATAAAATACCTTCCATAAAGACAAGGTTTCCATTCATCAGAATAACATTCTTGCTACACACAGCTATAGGAATCAGCCAATAATGCGCTCGTAATCACTTATCGGAGATTTCAAATAACAAGTATTTAACTTGCCGGAGAAATACGGTCAATCCATAGTGAGAGATTCCTCGTTGGGTTACCGAAAAAAGATCAAATTGGTATTAACAGACTTGCTGGGGAAGTCGATCGCTTGCAGTAAGACCATCACCTTCTGTTAGGAGAAGATTGCAATGATATTGTTGGAGAATGCAAGTGAATTCCCTTGGATTCACCTTTGCTGGAGAAATGAAATCTTCTTGACATAACTGCACTCTCTAAGAAGACCCAGATAATAATGTTGCTTGGAGACCAGAGCTCAAACCATGATCGAGCTAGGGACAGGTTATTTGAAAAATCATAGAGGCTTACAAAGAGGATAGAGACTCTATTCTTCCACGAGGAATAATTCAGTGGAGAAAATGAAAAGATGAACTTTTTCCTGCTTAAAGCTGATGTTCTATTGAGAAGATGAAACATACTCTGATTATCAACATATGCAAATGAGCAGTGAATTGAAGTTTAGCTATGCATAGTGTATGAATTTAAATGAGATGCACATGGACATTTTATTGAGGATCAACATGGAAGGTTGACTAATGCACGAACAACACTCAACCAAAATAAAGTATTCACAAACCACCGACCAAAGGATAGCTCTTTATCGCATTAAATTTCAAAAGAAGCTGCAGGCATATCGTAAACATTCCAGGTTCCTTCTGATGGAAGCATCCCATTAGGTGTCACCATGTATCATCAGAGCACTACTCTTACCAACTCTTCTGGGAAGACAAGGGACATTCTATGGGAATAATCCGCTTTGCATTTACACTTTGTATTTGAGCAAAAAAAGTTATAGAAGTCGTCATGGCACCAACTTCAACATTATCAACCTTGTTTATTATTGGGACAATGCCATCTTATCCCTTTGCTTCATGTCTGAAGTAAACACACTTCAATTGTAAAATTTTGCACAAGTATGTTCTAACAAATTTGTTTGTTGAAACTCATTTTCAATAATAAAAGAATATTTTTATAAACTGAATGAAAATAAGGTTGCCAAGGAATAGGATAAAGGCTCAAATTTTATTGATAGAATGATAGTCTGCCAATAGCATGACTCCATAAATGATTACAAAGTTTTGAAAAATTGTAAATACATGGAAAAGGTACATCGAAGAACAATGAACACTATTCTCCCTAACAACTTTGAACTCCTATATTGTGGTCTTAAGCTGAGGTATGAATATAATCCATGCAGATTGTTTCTTTTGTGATCAAGTCTTGTCTGATGTAGTTACTTGCCATATAAGTCCCTAACTTTTGCCTAGATTGCCCTTGCGGGTTTTCAGTCTATCAGGAGAATTATTTTGTTTATATCTTTAATTTTTGCCTAGACCGCCCTTTCGGGTTTTCAGCCTATCGAGACGCTCTTTTTGGCCTAAGTCGCCCTTTTGGGTTTTTAACTTAACGAGCTGTTCTTTTATTCATTTAGGCTAAATATTTCTTGACTACATCAGTATTCAAAGGACGTGGGAAATCCTCGCCATCCATAGTTTCAAGAATCAATGCACCGCCAGAGAAGGCTTTCTTGGAAACATATGGGCCTTCATAATTGGGAGTCCATTTGCCTCTAGAATCAGAGTTTAAATAAATGATCTTTCTGAGCATGAGCTCGCCTTTTTTGAATACACGAGGTTTGACCTTCTTATCAAAATATTTCTTTATTCTTTTCTGGTATAACTGGCCATGACATAAAGCATTCATTATTTTCTTCAATCAAATTCAACTGGTCAAACCGACGCTAAACCCATTCAACATTAGATAATTCAGCTTCCATTATCACACACAAAGATGGAATCTCAACTTCAATGGGGAGTACTGCTTCCATCCCATAAACCAAAGAGAAAGGGGTCGCCCATGTTGAAGTGCGTACCGAAGTGCGATATCCATGTAATGCAAATGGAAGCATTTCATGCCAATCTTTGTAGGTGACAACCATATTCTGGATGATCTTCTTGATTTTCTTGTTTGCAACTTCAACTGCCCCATTCATCTTGGGTCTGTAAGGAGAATAATTGTGATGAACAATCCTGAATTCTTCGTAAAGTTCCGCCATCATTTTATTACTTAAATTCGAGTTGTTGTCAGTGATGATCCTGCTAGGCACACCATACAAACAAATGAGATTGTTCTTGATAAATCGTACCACCATTTTCTTGGTAACATTGGTATAAGAAGCTACTTCAACCCATTTGGTGAAGTAATCAATTGCTACCAAGATGAAACGGTGTCCATTAGAAGCCTTGGGTTCAATCATTCCAATCATGTCAATAACCCACATAGAGAAAGGCCACGGGGAAGAAATAACATTGAAAAAAGTAGGAGGCACATGAATCTTATCAGCATAAATATGACACTTATTCTCAAATTTGTAACAATCAGATTCCATTGTCAACCACTAGTATCCTTCCCTTAGTATCTTCTTAGCCATAGAGTGTCCATTGGCATGGGTACCGAAATAACCATCATGAATCTCATGCATCAACATGTCTTCTTCGTGTCTATCCACGCATCTGAACAATACCATGTCATGATTTCTTTTGTATAACACACATTCATTGAGAAAGAAACTAAGAGCCAATCTCCTCAAGGTCTTTCTATCTTTGCTTGTCGCATCAACTGGATACTCTCGATTCATCAGGAAGTGCTTGATGTCATGATACTAGGGTTTATCATCCTTCGCCACCTCCATGGAGAATATATAAGCTGGCCTCTCAAGGCGCTCAATGGAGATCTGAGGTACATCATTCCACTGGTTCACTTTGTATATAGAATCCAAAGTTGCCAAGGCATCTGCCATCTGATTTTCATCTCGAGGAATATGGTGAAGCTCTACTTTATTGAATAAAGTCCACAGCCTCATTGCATAATCTTTGTAAGGGATTAAGCCAGGGTGACGAGTTTCCCAATCTCCTTTAATCTGATTTATTGCAAAAGTTGAATCACCGTACACATCAACAATTTATATTCAGAGGTCGATGGCTTCTTCAAGACCCATGATACAAGCTTCATATTCCCCCATGTTATTTGTACAATCAAACATCAACCTTCCTGTGAAAGGAATGTGAGATCCTTGAGGAGTGATGATCACAACACCGATTCCTTTTTCATAAGCATTCAAAGCTCCATCAAACACCAATGCCCATCGAGATTCAGGATCTGGTCCTTCTTCATGTAAAGGTTCATCACAATCTTTCATTTTCAAATACATCACATCTTCATCAAGAAAATCAAATTCAACAGATTGACCACGTTCAGTCGGCTGATGAGCTATGTATTCTGCCAGTACACTGCTTTTAATAGCCTTCTGAGTGCGGTATTCAATGTCATATTCAGAAAACAACATCTACCAACGAGCAATTATTCTCGTAAGAGCAGGCTCTTCAAAAATGTACTTGATCGGATCCATTAGGGAGCTCAACCAAGTAGTATGATTCAACATATATTGTCGCAGACACTTCACAGCCTAGGCTAAAGCACAACAAGTATTTTGCAACATAGAATATCGGGACTCACAGTTGGTGAACTACTTTCTCAAGTAATAAATGGTATATTCCTTCCTTCTTGTTTCATCTTGCTGTCCCAAAATACAACCCATGGAGCTTTCCAACATAGTCAGATATAGAACCAATGGTCTTCCTTCAATGGGAGGGAGCGGGATAGGAGGCTCAAGCAAATACTCTTTGATACTTTCAAATGCCCTTTCGCAATCATCTGTCGATACGCAACCTTGATCTTTCCTCAACAACTTAAAGATTGGTTCACAAGTTGTAGTCATATGGGAAATGAATCTGGAAATATAATTCAAACGTCCGAGGAAACCTCTGACTTGCTTTTCAGTTCTTGGTGCCGACATCTCTTGAATTTCCCTAACTTTATGAGGATCAACTTCAACTCTTTTTTCGATGACAACGAAACCCAACAGTTTTCAAGACTGAACACCAAATTTACAATTATTAGGATTCAAACAGAGGTGATACTTCCTCAAACCCTGAAATAATTTCAACAAGTCTTCCAAATGATCTTCCTCAGTTTGGGACTTTGAAATCATATCATCAACATACACTTCAATTTCTTTATGCATCAAATCATGGAACAGGGTCGTCATGGCCCTTTGGTATGTTGCACCAACGTTCTTCAACCCGAAGGGAATCAGTCGGTAATAGAATGTACCCCAGGGTGTGATAAACATTGTTTTTTCCATGTCCTCAGGAGCCATCTTAATTTGATTGTATCCGGAAAATCCATCCATGAACGAGAACACTTTGCATTTTGCAGTACTATCCACCAACATATTAATGCGTGGCAAATGAAAATCATCTTTTGGACTAGCCTTGTTCAGATCTCGGTAATCAACACACCTGCGGAATTTTCCATATTTCTTTGATACTGGCACAATATTGGCGATCCATTGAGGATAAACTGATGTCACAAGGAAACCTGCATCAATCTGCTTTGAAACTTCCTCTTTGATCTTTATCGCCATGTCAGGATGAGTTCTTCTTAACTTCTGCTTAATTGGGGGACACTCGGGCTTCAACGCCAAGTGATGCTCCACGATATCGGTATCTAACCCTGGAATATCTTGATACGACCAAGAAAAGATATCTACATATTCTTTCAGCATTTCAATCAAACAAATATTCACCTCAGGATGTAGCAATGCTCCAATATTGACTTCTTTCACATCTTCATCAGAACCCAAGTTAATGACTTCCAACGACTCTTTGTACGACTGCATGGTGTTTTCCTTGCGCCCAAGCAACCGAGAAACCTCTTCAGGGATCTCATCAAATTCCTCTTCTTCGGACACATATACAGGATGTTCAAAGTTGGAAGAGGGCGCATGGTCATTGTTTTCAACGGTTTTATGAATTAATCTGCACATATGTTTATGATCGATTTTAGAAATTGACACATGTGACAAGTGATTATGAAGATTCAATTCAATTATTTATTTTATTTTTTTTGTGAATTTTTTTTAATTACCATTTTTTCAAGAAAAAGCAGAAAATAAAAGACACATTTTGGAATGAAAAACAAACTTTTATTAATGATCTTAAATTTAAACAAGCAAAAGTGAATTACTTAGACACGTGAATGCAAGTGGAAATGTCAATAGCAGTCAATGAGAAACCCTTTACATAATGTGTGCAATAATGCTAGATAGTTTTGAATGATAGCAAATATATATGTTTGATTGTCTAATTGAGTCAATATACATGTGTGCTTGCATGGCCAAATGATAACATGCATAAAAGTGGTCAAAGTATTATTTTAGTCATGTACTAACCTCTTGGGTTGATACACAAAAGCATGCATCGATACATATACCTTTCTGACTTCATAAAAACAATTTTCCTTTAGTATGAGTCGACTCATACGAGTTTTGTGTCGATACATGTGAGTTTGAAGCCTCAAGAGTTTAAGCCTTACATCGATACATATAACTATGGATCGACTCATACGTATCTTGTAACACCCTTCTAAAATACCCCGCGATTATTATAAAAAAATTCAAAGTTGACATGTAAATAAAGGGCGTCACAATTGATAAAAATAAAATTCAAACAGATGTCATGCTTTACTGAAGAACATAACTCAAGTAATAATAAGGTATACATGTTCTACACAGCAGAATAATTTCAAACTAGGATAAGTTCAAAAACCATCAATTATCCAAAATAGCCATCATAAAAAATAGAGTTCATCAATGACTCTTAAACATGCGTTCCCCAGTGTTACAATCAGAGCATGACACGACACGCGACAAAATAAAATGCACAACTCAATGAGCCATCCTCACCAGCTCCTAAGCCGTTAAACTTCAATCTGAAATCATCAAAGTAAGGGTGAGACTTCATCATAATTAAAATGCATTATAAGTTTCTCAAAACAATAAAATATCTCAAGTTATTAATCCACCCTTTTTAGCATAATCAGATAAGTCAATTGTCACCATTTCAATTCATGATCATACACCCAAACTTGGCAAACAAATTATAACACAGGAAACCATCCTATCATGTTATAATTCACACAAAATGCAATGCAAGACTCTATGCATGTGGTACCATAAGTGAACTAAGTCACACACTGATCCATAATCACCCGGATATAGTAACATTGATTCGTCCATAATCACCCGGACATGAATCCAGCCCCACCACCCATAATCACCTGGGAACGGTTATTGACAATACTCACTAATTCCACACAATGAGAATTAGCTACCACCAGAATGTATATGCATGCACATCATAAAGCACGCAACAGTCAATACAGGTTATGATCACATCCAACATCATAAACCATCATCAAACCATAACATGATATCATCACCCATCATGAAATAAATCATCAAAGCATAAACATGCAAGCACTTACTCCTCAATTAGTAAGGCTATCACCAATATACAATCACAACAAAACCTGTACACAAGTACGAATAATCCACAACACCACATACACGAAATACAACACTACAACACCGGAAAAACCAAAACTTTCCAATTTAAAAACAATTAATTATTATTTTCTCATTTTCATAAAATAGATTGTTTAATTTAAAGAATAACGTCCAAAACGGCGATTAAAAAGGACTTACAGTTTGAAAGATATGATTTATCAAAGTTTGGTATTTTTCAAAAATGCTACAGTGGTAACCGGTTCCTTCCAGGGAGAACCCGGTTCCCACACTATGTGAAAACACGCTCTCTGGACTTTTGTATGGGGAACTCGGTTCCTCCCACACATGAACCGATTCCTACGTTCAAAAATCTGATTTTTACTGAAAAACACACTGGGAACCCGGTTCCTCTCACCAGGGAACCGGTTCCTCAGACACAGAAATTCCACCTCCCTGGAATTTGTACCAGGAACCCAGTTCCTCCTACACAGGAACCGGTTCCTGCGACGTCTGTAGCAGAAAACTTGTAATTTGACAGCATTTTACTACTCCAATCCCATCCAACTCATACCCATATAAATCCAACTCACAACAACATCAAAACAAGTTACAATGCATGATTCCAATGAGATTGTAACACACCATAACATCATACAATTTCCTCATAATATCAAATTGAATCAAACATCAAAATTCATGGAATTGGGGTTTTAATTTCATAAACCTAACAATCCTAACTTGGGATTTCTAACATACTCAATCAATCCTATTGATCCCAAAACCTATAAGGCATAATAACTAAGAGAAATCACCCCTTACCTGTGAGAAATTCTTGACCTTGAGAGTTCTTGGTTCTTTCTTCCCTTGCTTTTTGCACTTCTCACGTACGATGAAACTTCCCAATTGCCTTCTCACTTTTTCTTTTCCTTGCTTTTGTTCCTTATTATTCTAAAAATAATAATAATAATAACAAATAATGGGATTAAAGCCTTTTACTACACACACCCCCACATTACTCTTTACACCACAGTCCAACTTTTCACTTTATTTAACCAATTCCAATAATTCCAAAAATACTAATAATTTAATCTTTAATTAAATAAATAATTAAAATTCAAATTATTTAATAATCGAAAATATTAGGGTGTTACAACTCTCCCCTACTAAAAAGAGTTTTCGTCCTCGAAAATATACCTTAGACGAAACGTTCGGGATAAGAGTCCTTCATCTGACTCTCCAACTCCCAAGTAACATTACCACATGCTGGTGCTCCCCAAGCTACTTTCACCAGAGCTATCTCTTTACCTCACAAATGCTTCAACTTCCAATCCTCAATTCTCGCAGGCAATGCTTCAACAGTCAGATTATCTCGTACCTGTATATCCTCTACCTGAATCTCATAAGACAGATCAACAATGTACTTCCTCAATTGAGATACATGGAATACATCATGCAAATTCACAAGTGACGGTGGTAAAGCAATCTGATAAGCAACTCTTCCAACCTTCTTCGTAATCTGAAATGGACCAATAAAACATGGAGTTAACTTCCTTGACTTCAAGGCTCGACCAATACCAGTCATCGGAGTAACTCACATAAACACATGGTCTCCTTCACTAAACTCGAGATCCTCCCTTCTCTTATCATGATAACTCTTCTGACGACTCTGAGAAGCTCTCATCTTCTCCTGAATCATCTTAATCTTTTCTGAAGTCTGTTGAACAATCTCCGGTCCAATCACAACACTTTCTCCAGATTCATACCAACACAATGGTGTCCTACACCTCCTACCATAGAATGCCTCCAACAGAGCCATACCAATACTCGAATGAAAACTATTGTTGTAGGTAAACTTAATCAAAGGTAAGTAACTATCCCAAGCTCCACCTTTCTCCAACACACAAGCACGTAACAAGTCCTCTAACAACTGAATCGTCCTCTCCGTCTGACCATCTATCTAAGGATGATAAGTAGAACTCAACCTCAACTTAGTACCCAAGGCTTCTTGCAACCCTGTCCAGAATTTAGATGTAAACCTCAGATCTCTATTCGATACAATACTAGTAGGAATACCGTGCAAACTCACGATCCTCTCAACATACAATTGAGCCAACTTTTCCATCGGATAATCCATTCTCATCGGTATAAAGTGAGCAGATTTTGTCAACCTGTCTACGATAACCCAAATAGCATCAAAATTCTTAGACGTTCTCGGTAGACCAGGCACAAAGTCCATAGAAATTCCATCCCATTTCCAATCCGGAACAAACAACGGTTCCATCAATCCTGACGGTTTCTGATGTTCAATCTTCGACTTTTGGCAAACCAAACAAGCATAGACGAACTCAGCAATTTCCTTCTTCAGTCCAGGCCACCAAAACAACCTTTTCAAGTCATGATACATCTTAGTAGCACTAGGATGAATACTCAATCCACTACGATGTCCTTCTTCAAGAATACTCTTCCTAATTTCAGGAATATGCGGAACACAAACTCTATCACCAAACCTCATAACACCATTCTCGTCAATTCAGAATTCACCTCCTTGACCTTGGTTAATCAACGTCAATTTATCAACTAAACCGACATTAGATTTTTGTCCAATTCGAATTTCATCAAGAATACCGCTAGTCAACTTCAACTTACCCAACTTAACACTATTAGAAGTGATCTCACATACCAAACTCAAGTCTCTGAATTGCTCAACTAAATCCAATTCACGCACCATCAGCATAGACATATGCAAGACTTCCTACTCAACGCATCTGCAACAACGTTTGCCTTACCAGGATGGTAATTCAAACCAAAATCATAGTCCTTAAGAAATTCTAACCATTTTCTCTGCCTCATATTGAGCTCTTTCTGATCGAAGAGATACTTCAGACTCTTATGATCGCTGAATACCTCAAAGCAAGAACCATACAAATAATGCCTCCATAACTTCAAAACAAATATCACAGCTGCTAGATCTAAATCATGAGTCGGATAATTCCTTTCATGAATCTTCAATTGTCTTGAAGCATAAGCTACTACCTGCTTATCCTGCATCAAAACACCACTTAAACCCATCAATGAAGCATCACAGTACACAATAAAAGACTCCGCCGGATTTGGAAAAATAAAATCGGAGAACTAGTCAACCTCCTCTTCAACTCTTGAAAACCTTTTTCACATTCAGAATCCCAAACAAACACTTGCACTTTCCTTGTCAACTTAGTTAACAGCAAAGCTAACTTCGAAAATCCTTCAATGAACTTTCTATAGTAACCTACAAGACCAAGAAAAATACGGATTTCAGAAGCATTCTTCGGCGCTTCTGTGATACGGTGAACTGACTTTTTAGGTTTTTGTATCGCAAATGTGCGGATAGCAAGAGTCGCCACCGACTTTTATTTTTATCCAATTAAGGGAAGGTAAAAGTACACAGAAAAAGACCTTCGTTAGATTCTGAGTAAGGGAGAAGGTTATGAAAAGGGAAGGTATTAGCACCCCTTTCCATCCGTAGTTATCTACGGGCTCTTAGTTGCTCTTAGATCACTTTAAAATTGTGCTTTCTGTGTGTTTGACAAAAATGTTTTGAAAAGGCATTTCGCTTTGACTTTGTAATGATTCATGTAGGAATGTATACAAAGTGTTTGGAAATGTTTTGTTTTGAAAAGAGTTTGAACTTTGGCAAAAAGTGTGAGGTGTGAAAAGTATTTGATAGAGCAAGCAACTAAAATTCTTATTACCTACCCAGAATTGGTCGTTTTCGTGTTATTTTACTTTCCTTTAGAATAGCGCTATCCATACCATTAGTTGGTAGGTAACTCTATTTGTTGGATGTAAAAGGGACATTCGAAGGGACATCGGATGGTCATAGAAAGCAACTTGTAGGAAGTATCCTAGCACATTCGAAGGGACTATCATCATTTTTCGTAGGCAACAATCGAGGGTCAAGATCATGTATTCGTAGGCGACATCATGGGTCTATGATCTTTGTATCGAAGGGACTATGATGATTTGTTTTGAAGGCAACGGTGCTAGAATACCTCTACGTTCGAGGGACATGACCATTTTGAATTCGTAAAGGCAACGAGAGAGAATTACCCTAAGGGGTGCATGTGTTAAGAGAGTGTGTTGATTCAGGTATTTTATCTTGAAAATTAGTGAGCTATGTTGATTATTATCTTGCCATACACGCCTAGTTACTAGCAATTTATAGGGTGCGGAAATTAAAATGCGGAATGTAAAGTGCGGAAAGGTAAATGTCCTACGCTATTACATGGCTTTGGGGCAGATACATAATTTAAACTTGCGGAAAATTAAAACCTAATTTAAACTATTACATCCCATAAACAGTTACATTATTGGAAAAATGAAAACGGTAAAAGAAACCGTCTGAAACGGAGTAACCTGTAAAAGAATGAGAAATCGGAAAATACGAGATGAATCGGATAAGAGAAAAAATGTTAGAAAAATGCAAGTTTTTGAATGAGAAAAATATGACATGCTGGAAATAACATAAATATGCTAAAATAATTTTTTGGGATTTTTTGAATGCAATTTAATAATTTAAAACTAATTAAAATTGATTTAAATGCTAAATTATGAATAAAAAATAAATATGCATGCAAAATAATATTTTTTTAATTTTATAAATTAAATAAGTATTTTCTGGAAATAAGTGCAAAAGGAAAAAATATTTTAATGATTTTTTAATGCATAAATAAAAATATGAAAAGAAATTAAAATGCATGGAAAATATTAAAAGAATTAGAAAAATATGAAAAATATGAAAAGAAATGCAAAGTTTGTAAAAGAACACAAATCTGGTCCAGGCATGGTTCGAACTCGTGACCTGTTAGAGCATCTTTCCAAAAGCCAAGCCTTAACCACTGGGACAAGTGGCATCTGGTGTTTAAAAAAACGAAATCAATTGAATATAAGTGCTGACGCGTCATGGTTATGTTTGAAGCACAGTCAGCGTGAGTGGGGTCCAGATTGAACGAGAGAACAAATCAGAAAGCTCCATTGAAACACGCCGTCTCCTAGCCGGTCCACACCAGTCAACGACGCCGGAGCCCTAGCTCCGGTCGTCTTCTCCGGCGACCTCAAACCTGAAACCTGCGAAATACATAAAATAAATGGAAACGGTACCCTACCCCCCTAAATCGGACCCTACGAATCCATTGGTGATATCCGTTTGCCCTAAAAACGCTTGTACAAGCCGACTCGATCGAAACAGCCTGAAGTGCCCTAACAATGGCAATACGATTTCCAGACGTTCAAGCTTACATGAAAGGCATCATTCATGGCCTATTATATGTCCTGAATCCATACAAACAAACAAGAACGATTAATAATGCATGATTAAAGAAATTCGAATTTCCAAAAAATACCAAACCGGAGCAAGTTCTTGTGCACGATCTGGGCAGCCTGGGCTTGATGTAAAGGATGCTTTTGCTTGCTGGGAATTTCCTGAGCACGTTTGGATGGCTGGCACACCTTGAATCTTGCTTGAAATTAGAATTCGAATTTTCAAGTTTTTTGAGAAAATTTTTTGCAAGAATAAGGGTTCTTTCTTGGGCTAGGGTTTCGTCCTTTTGGCTTGTGTACTTGCTGAGCATTTATAGAGGATTTTGAGAGAGGAAAAAGAGTGAAAAAAGATTTGATTTGGAGCATTCAATATTTTTCAAATAAAAAATCAAATTTTGAAAGAATTTTGATTTCCTCTTCAATGCATGATCATGCACGAAATTGGCAAGTATTTTGGGCTTCCTTGGACCTCAAGTTTGGTATAAAATCAGCCCTTTTGGAAAAATATATTATTTTCATATTTTATATAATTTAATTTTGAATTAAATGTTCTAAAATTCAAAAATAAATTAATAAAATAGAAAATTGCCATGGCCAAGCATTTATGGGTCAAGAATAATGTCATGAACAAGTTTGGATCAAAAGATTTTAGGCCCATTTGGAAAATTTTGCATTTTGACCAAAATGTCCTTTTGTGCAATTGTCCAAAATTGCCCAACTTCTGAATAGTGTATCTTGCTCAATTTTCCACATTTTTGAGTGTTCTTGGACTTTTTGGAAAGCTCTAGGAGTCCTCTAACCAACCTTTTTGGTCTCATCTCAATTGGAGTTACCATGCTCAATATATCTTCAAAACAAAAAGTTGACTTTTTGTTGACTTTGAAAATGACCATTAATGTTTTGAGCCATACCTCTCAAATGAAGCATTTGTTGGACATTCTTGTGGGACATGAAGTTGTAGAGAATTGAATTTCCTTCAAAACAAGAGGTGGTGGAAAAATTTCTGAGAAAGTATGAAGAAGTTATGATCAGTCAAAGTTCAGTTGACTTTTCATCTAGAAACCCTAATTTAGAAAGTTTGACTTTTGAGCAAATCTTGAGTTTTCTTGATGAATCATGATCAACCCTTGATCAAATGATGAATTTAACTTCAAAATGAGGATGTTGACCAAAAATTATGAAGTTTGATGTATGTTGACCACGATTGACTTTTGTCCAATCTGTTGATTTTCAACCATCGAGCAATTATGAGGAAACTTGACTTGTAAGGCTTGAAACTTGACATGGAGAATCTTTGAAGCATATGAGGAGGCATGATGAACATTGGAGATGTTGGAAATCCAATTTGATCTGAAAACCACCAAACCCTAGTTTGGGTTGATTGTCTAGGAGAGAGTTTGTCTGATCAACTCTTGAGGAATCCTTGAGTATGGATGTATGGAATATCCTGAGAAGATGGAGGGAAAATTTTGGGGTATGACAGCTGCCCCTGTTCAATCTTCTTGTACTGGAAGGGTTAGATTGGCATGCGTGCCTTTCGTGACCTGAAAGTGGAAGATGATTGAACACTCGAGTACACCTGAAAATTTGCACTCGCTATTGGTGGATGATACGGGAATGGGCTTACAGATGCCATTTAGAAGGCGAGACTTATTTGGGGATGAGTCGTATGTTAGACTCGAGGTTGTTGATAGGGAAATTGACGAGGATGGGCTTAAGATGCCATCTGGAAAGATCAATGCTGGGGGGGGGGTTAAGCCGTACGCTAGGCTCTGTAGATGTTCTTGATAGTGGAAGGAGCGCGGAGATGGGCTTAAGATGCCATCAGGAGGTAGTCGTTAGACTTCGTGCTCACCTTTGAATGAAGTTATTGGTTTGTATTGGTTTTAACCAAATATGCGACATTCAAAGGTGGAGAAACACGATAAGTAGTCGGAGATGGGCTTAAGATGCCATCGAGACGAGTCGTCAGACTACTGTAGTTCTTTTGATAATAAGAAGGAATCGAATAAATCTTCGTCTGATTACTCGAGGGAGGTAGTAGTTGGCAAAATGTGGATATCTTCCTGTTGTGCGGGTATTAATCCTTTGTTATCGGAGGATAACTTGCGATTGTTCGGATAGGGTTTCCCGTCTAGCTTCGGGTATTAATCCTGGATCCGTTGTCGGAGGACAACGAGGGCGGTCGTTCAGATAGTTTTCCCGTCGAGATTCGGGGCTTAATCCTGGACCAGCTGTCGGAGGACAACTAGGGGCGGCCTTTCGGATAGTTTTCCCGTCGAGATTCGGGGCTTAATCCTGGACCTGTTTGCATCAGAAGTGACTTTTACCTATTTTGGAGAAAACAAGAGAAACTTTGATAGCATATTTGTTAGTCTTATGCAAAGTATGATGCATGACGATGTGTATGAATGACATATGCATAAATTATGACTTTATGAGAAATGTATGAATGATAGATGTTGTGGTATTTCAAAACATATCCATCTTGAAGAAGATGTGGATGTTCTGCTTGAGTATTTCTGTCTTCTGCTTGGGGATTGAGTAGGTGAGAACCCCGCTTTTGAAGGAGAAGAAAGATATCCTGGATTCCTCCGATGCACTATCTGACCAAGTCTCGGGCCTAGATATTTTTGAGGAAGGTAGAGATCGAGAAACTCGTTGTTGGAGATCGCATACATAGACCCTGCTGGGGAGAGTCTGGGAGGCAATTTGTTGGGGATCTTGCATGTAGACCCTGTTGGGAAAAATTAGGAGGCGCTCTACTGGGGATTTTGAGTTTAGATCTCGCTGGAGAACGTTTGATGGTTCTTTGGGAGACGGGTTGGGGCCGTTGGAATCTCTGGGGAATAGAAGATGTAGATTTTCTCGGTGCACTATCGACCAAGTTTGGGCCCTGCTTTGGGGAAAAGGGGACGTGTTGAGAGATATTCTGCTGATGATAAATACCTCGGCTGGGGATGAAGTTTTACTGCTCGGAGACTGATCTAACATTGCTCAGTTGAGTGGAATCACTGCTCGTGGATTAACGTATACTCCGCTGGGGGAGGTTTAGTGAGTGACACCTCTGCGGGGATTATGTTCTGCGGGGGAATACTTTTGGTGACCTTCGTCGTCATCTCAATTCCTAGAGCCCGTAGTGACTACTTTTGTATGTCCACTTTTCGCATGTTTGTGAAGAGATTTTTATTGTCAAATGCGTATAATCATTCAAAGCAAACGTTGGACTTATTGCAAACGACAACAACAAAAATTGTAAAGAGAAAGAAGCTTGCGTTTATTTGAAAGGTGGCGTATGGCCAAGTAGTTTGTACACAAGAAAGGTAAAAAGCTATGCGGAAACAATCTCGTTAAGTTCCAACTATGCTAGTACTCATATATTTCAACTATCTCATCTCCTTGTCGTTAGAAAGTGAGTAGGTGATCTTCGCCATTTGAATCTTGAATGCGATAGTAGTGCAGGCGGTGATCTGGAAGAGACATAGTCGTGCGCTTAAATCCCTAACTTTTGCCTAGACCGCCCTTTCGGGTTTTTCTCTAGGGATACCCTTTTTGCCCAACCGCCTTTTCGGGTTTTCGACTTGCGGGTGTACATGTTTTGTGTATATCCTTAATTTTGCCCGAACCCTTTTGGTTCGCCGGGATACCCTTATTTTTGCCTAGGTCGATCGACCTAGCGGGTCTCTTTATCGTAGTATTTTTGACTATGTCTGCGTTCACGAGGTGTGGGAAGTCTTCACCATCCATGGTGCTAAGTATCATAGCTCCAGGAAAACACATCTTGACTACAAAGCGGTCCCTCGTGGGTGGGAGTCCATTTGCCCAGGATCACCTTGTGGAAGAATGATGCGCTTGACTACTAGGTCACCAACTTGATAGACTCGGTGCTTGACCTTCTTGTTAAATGCTCGATCATTCGTTTCGATAAATCATCCATGGCAAATGGATGCGAGTCGTTTCTCATCAATCAAGTTAATCGATCGGCGGTCGGACCCAATCGTCTTCGTCTAACTCTGCGTCTGGAGGACTCGGTTGAGGGTATCTGAACCTCGATGGGTAGGGCCCTTCCATACCGTACAAGAGAAGGGGTTGCCTATTGATGTTATGTAGTGCGGTAACCATGAAGAGCAAATGGTAACATCTCATGCCAATCCTTGTAAGTCACTGTCATCTTCTGTATAATCTTCTTAATGTTCTTATTAGCGGCTTCCACTGCGCCATTCATCTTAGGCCGATATGGAGAAGAATTGTGATGCTTGATCTTGAACTGCGTGCAGAGTTTGGTGATCATCTTGTTGTTGAGATTGGAACCGTTATCTGTGATAATACTTTCGGGAATGCCATATCGACAGATAAGATTATGCTTGATGAATCGAGCCACAACATTCTTGGTAACAGATGCGGCGTCTACCCACTTGGTAAAGTAGTCAATTGCCACAAGGATGAAACGATGTCCATTGGAAGCTGTGGGCTTGATTTCTCCAATCATGTCAATGCCCCACATTGCGAATGGCCAAGGAGCGGTTAGAACATTCAGGGGTACTGGAGTCGGAGTGCGTGTATTTTATCGGCATAAATCTGGCATTTTTGACAAGATCGAGCGTAGCGGTGACAATCAGCTTCCATGGTAGACCAATAGTAACCCGTTCACAAAATCTTCTTAGCCATCGTATGTCCACTGGAGTGGGTACCAAATCGCCTTCGTGTAACTCTTCCATGATACGTATTCTTGTTTTACGGTCTACAGTAGATAAGCACAAATCGTGGTTGCGCTTGTATAAGATGCCGTTGCTGAGGAAGAATTTGGATGCAAATCTTCTCATGAACTTTTTATCATTAACAGATGCCCCTGCGGGATATTCCTGAGTCTCAAGATACCTCTTCACGTCGTAGTACCAAGGTTTCTCTTCTGTATCAAGCTCATAGCAATATGCTGGTTCGCCAAACTTCTCAATGATGATTTGGGGAGCCTCGTTGTCCCATCTGACTTTGAACATAGATGCCATAGTAGCCAATGCGTCTGCCAACTGATTCTCTTCTCGTGGAATGTGATCAAAAGTAATTTCTTGGAAGTAGGGGATCAAACTCAGAACATGCTCTCGATACGGAATGAGATTTGGATGCTTCGTATCCCACTCGCCCTTAATCTGACTGATCACTAAAGCTGAGTCTCCATATACTTGCAAGAACTTGATTCTTAAATCAATAGAAGCTTTGATACCCACGATGCACGCTTCATATTCGGCCATGTTGTTCGTGCAACTGAAACATAATCTGGCGGTGAAAGGCGTGTGTTCGCCTGTAGGGGATGTAATGATGGCGCCAATGCCATTGCCAAGTGCGTTTGAGGCTCCATCAAAGACCATGGTCCATCAAGATCCTTGTTCAGGTCCTTCGTCTAGGCCTGATTCTTCGCAATCTGTAACTAGTAAAACATCTTCATCTGGAAATTCGAGCGCATAGGCGATAGTCATCTGACTTGATGAGCCAAATGATCGGCTACCACACTTCCTTTGATCGCTTTAGAAGTGTCTTGGATGTCATATTCGGTCGGATCATTTCCATCTTACTATTCTTCGGAGAGCTGGTTTCTCAAATATGTATTTTATCGGATCCATCTTGAAATCAACAAGGTAGTGTGAGTCAACATATCTGTCTTAGTCGTGCGAGCAAAGCGTTGCAAGTTTTCTCGGTGTGAGTATCTTGTTTCACGATCGGTAAACTTTTGCTAAGGTAGTATATTGCATGCTCTTTTCGGCCAGACTCGTCATGTTGCCCCAACACACACCCCATTGAATTCTCTAGCACTGTCAAGTACATGATGAGAGGTTTTCCTTCGGCGGGCGGCATCAGGATAGGAGGATTCTGAAGGTACTCCTTGATTTTGTCAAAAGCGATCTGGCAATCGTCGTTCCATTCCACTACTTGATCTTTCTTAAGTAACTTGAAGATTGGCTCACAAGTAGCAGTTAGGTGTGCAATGAATCTGGCAATGTAGTTCAATCGGCCCAAGAAACCTCTGACTTCCTTCTCGGTGCGGGGAGCTGGCATCTCTTGAATAGCTTTAACCTTAGCGGGGTCAACCTCAATACCTTTACCACTGACAACAAACCCTAGGAGTTTTCCGGATCTGACTCCAAAGGTGCACTTGTTAGGATTAAGTCTCGACATACTTCTTTAACTTTGTCAAATAGTTTACGCAAATGATCAAGATGTTCTTCTTGATGCGTGATCGAGCTATCATGTCGTCGGCGTAGACCTCTATCTCGTGATGAATCATGTCATGAAATAATGTCACCATAACGCGATAAGTGGCGCTGCGTTCTTGATCGACGGCATAACCTTGTAGCAAAAGTTTTAACAAGTAGTCTTTTCCATGTCTTGAGGAGCCATTTTGATCGATTGTGGAGAAACCATCCATGAAGGAGAAAACCTTGTCTTTGGCGGTGTTGTCAACGAACATCAATATGAGGAAGTGGAAAATCGTCTTTCGGACTCGCTTTGTTCGGATCTCGTAATCCACACACATTCGTACCTTGCCATCCTTCTTAGAGTACGGGTACCACGTTAGCAACCTTGTGGATAGGAAATATGACTAAGAAACCGGCATTGAGCGCTTCATAACTTGGCTTTGATTTTCTCGACATCTCGGGACGCATCGACAGACCTACATTTCCGAGAAAACCTTCTTTTGTCGGCAATCGGTGTACCACAATATTAATGTCTAAACCCGGCATATCTTCGTATGACCAAGCAAAAACCTCAATATAGTTTCGTAGCATCTGAATCAATCTTTCTTTAACACTGTTCTCAAGACCTGCTCCTATCTTGATCTCTTTTACATCTTCATCGTACCCAATTCACAACCTCGATTTGCTCTTCGTGTGGTGTATAACTCGCTCTTCTTCTGTAGATCTGGAAAGTTCTCTGGCACTTCACAATCTTCCTTACTTTCGTCTTGACTTGGTAGATCGGATTATCGAAGTCATATTTAGCAATAGCATGTTAATTAGGAGTGATTGCGGTGTATCACGTGGGTGTGTGTAAAAACACATAGCTTTTGAAGGGGTGATAAAGTAAAGAAAGAAAACAAGCAATTGAATGCAAAGTCCAACAGATTTATTGAATGAAAATATAAGCGACAGATAATAACCCTCGCAAATGAGCCATGATGCCCCGGGTAAGGCACTAGGCTTTAGAGTTTATTGTTCGAAACATAAAAATACGAAAAGCAAAACAAAAACAAAAGCAATTACTCGACTAAAGAGATTGGTATAGCGTCTTGATCTTCCAATTCTTGAGCCCATGATGCGGGTTGGGAAGATCCACTTGCTGATGTCGAAGTCATTGTCGTTGTCTTCTATAGCATGGATTCCACTCTGGCGGATGCGGAAAGGGAGTTGGCCGGCACGTTCGCGGCGTATCATCTTCTGACCTTTGATGGTGAAGCCTAAACCAGCCTTGTCAGATTTGAAAGGGAGATCAGGGAGCTGTCCCCAAATAGACCTACCTTCTTCAACTGCAGCTTGAGCATCCTTCAGCGAGGCCATCCTAGGCGGAACTTGCGTAACTTTAGGAGTGACAGGAGAGTCAACAGGCATGACTCTAGGGATTGTTTCAAAAGCTTGATAGGGAGTCTCGAAGAATTCTCCTTCCATCTCGAGGTATCGGAATGACTGTAGATGACTGACCATATACTCTTCTTCCCCACATACAGTAACAACTTTCCCTTTCACTTGGGTACTTGACTTGATGTAGGGTAGAAATATGTTGCCCATGTATCAAGGCGTCCAAGTAGGCAAGAGTAATTTGGACAAATGTCCATGACAAAGAAAGTGGAATCAAAAGTCGGGAACCGACTTTGAGGAGAATGAGCTCTCAAGCGTTCGCTTAGAACCATCAAAAGCTCTCACAATAATGTCCTGGGTCTCGGAACCAACCCTTGACATCAAGCCGATCAAAGCGGTCTTGGTAGGATATTGAGCGAGCCGGTATCGACCAAAACATGAGACAATGTAGCGCCTTGCATTCCAGAGATGTGCAAGGCTTTGTTGTTTCTTTCGTGAGTCAAATCGACATCGAGAAGCCTAGGCCGTTGTTGGAAGCAGGCTAGCAATACAAACTTCAAGCTGGTCGGTAGTAGTGTCTTGCGGCACGTGAGCATTCTTGAAACTTCACCAAGGCATTAACATGGGCCTCGAGCACAAGAGCGAGCAAGCATGGAGATCTTGGATGAGTCTGTCCTAAGCATTCCACAACATTGTAATCACTCTTCTTGATGATCTTGAATTTCCTCCATTTCTTGTTTGGAGGTGTCTTGATAACTTCCTTTGGTACTTGGTGAGCGGGATGAGTCACTGGTTCTTTCCTCTAGCTTGGGAATGGATTGAATAGTTGGAATGCAGTGGAGTCGCGATGTCTTTTGGAGGAGAGATATCGGAGAATACTCTTCGGTTACGGTCACCTTACTAGATCCGGTGATGTTGTCAATGTCGGGAATGGTAGCTTCAATGGTCGGAGGGTCTTGCTTGGCGCCATGATAGTAAACATCGACTCCATAATTCCAAGGGATAGCCTTGTCGGAGGAATATGGCCTTGGAGAAGTGATGATGAGAGGTGCCACCTAGGCACATAATCGCGAGAGAAATCCTTATTGTGTTAACATCGGCATAGTCTTAAGGAACTCGTCACCCATCCGGTCTTAACGTCTTCAATAGGAATCTTGTAGCTTTCGAGGGCAGTGTACTTCACCATGTAATCATACTTTCCACTTGGCTGCCCAAGGTATCCCACAGACAGTGCAGCTTCATTCACATCTTGATCTTGACTTAGCCATATCTTCACGACTTACGCACGGTGGTTTGAAATAGTATCTCACGGTTGTCCATCATGCCTGAACCGTCTTCTCAACCAAGGACAGCCATCGGGCGAGATGGGCACCGACAATTCTCTGGGCATCTTGGATTGACACGGCTTGCAGCAAATTCTTCTTAACGTCATCGGAGGAATGGTCAAGTCATCTATGTTGAAAACATAAGTATCATCATGTGACATTGGAACTCTTGTCATGGTTAGGCATAGGTGCGTTGATCACATTCGAGTCTCAACGGGAGGATCAAACTCGATGCTTAGCTTCAATCATATCTTGAATTTTGTTCTTGAGCCAACAATCATCGATTACTATGTCACGGCTGTTAGAATGGTAAGCACACTTAGCATTAGGATTGTATCTCGGAGGAAGTATTGACATTACGAGGAGGATCCCTCAAGGTAATCGACTCGCTTTCAACATGTGTTGCAAGGCTTGCGACAATGGCATGTTGATCTTAGTAGCTGTCTTCGCGCGTTAAGCTCTGGCGTTGTCTTCTTGAGGTTGTCTTGATGGAGGATTGGAGATCTGGCCCCCCAGTTGAGTGCGGTCGGTCTTGGCTCGGCTTTTCGACCATACACAACATTGGCTTCTTTCTTGCACCAAAGATCTCTTAGCGGCATTTGAAGATGTCTCCACTTGAATCTTTCCACTCTTGATTCCAGCTTCAATCGTTGCTTTGTCAATATCATTTCGGTGAATCCGGTGAAGAGTTTCAATCGGATGATTGAAGAATGGGCTGTCGGTGTTCCATAAACATATCAACCAACTCCTATTGGACAAGGGTGGTGAACTACTGCTGCTAGGTCTCTCCATTACGAGCATACTCCTTGAACTTCTCATCACGACCCATAGACATACTTTGTAGTTGCATGCGGTGGGTGTCAATTCGACATTGTACTCATCATGCAGCAGAAAGCATCAACCAAGTCACTCCAATACGGATCGGTCATTCTCTGGTGATAGTACCACTCCAATTGGGTTCGGACAAACTCTCTTGAAAATAATGCATCCTGACTTTCTATCATCGGTGTGGGGATTGATCTTCTAAACATAAGACTTGATGCGACTTAGGGCAAGACATGCCATCATACTTAGCAAAGTTGGAACTTTGAACTTGGGAGGAATCACAACACGAGGACAAGACTCGGATCATCAAAATTCAGCCGGACATCTTGGGTTCTCCACAATTCGCGGTCTTCAAGTTGCTTGTACTTGTCATCTTCATCGAGTATTGGCGTCATCATAGACTTTTCGGCTCATCTTGACTACCTTCACCATCACCCTTGTTACTTTGTTCAGTCTTAACACTTCCCTCAGAGAGTTCTATACGGCTGACCACCTTAGGACCACCTTTGTAGCGTCTACCCATGTTGAGGAGACCAACAACCTTCTTCTTTCTGTTGATGAGCTCCTTGAGATCTTCTTGGCCTTGGACCAAGCTGGTAAACATCTGCTGGCCAGGCATTACGAGCTTGAAGATCTTTGTGGTGTTCAGAGCCATTTATGCTAAAATAAATAGCGAGCAAATGAGAAAACCAATCTTCAATGTACCTGTGATGCAATGTTATGCTATGATATGCAATGTTTATGCGAATGCAATGTTTTCAAGGACCTTAGAGATTTAAATTTGTTAAACAAGCAATGAACAAACATTTATCAACACTCTTTTTATTATTCTTTTTCTTTTTAAGTACAAGAGATAGTTCAAAACAATAAAAGAAAACATATAAATCCTAAATCTCTAAGTCTCCCATGGGCGCTTCCTCTTGGTGCCGAGGTAGGCGTTGATGTTTCGTTCCTCGTGAAGTAGCTTGGTCAACTCTAGCACTTTCTTCTCACTTGCATAACACTGAGCTTCAAAGGTATCCCTCTCTTCTTTAAGTTGAATCCAGGATCTCTTCAAGTCTTCAAAATCAGTAGGCATGTCGGGATGGAAGCAGTATAAGTCGTCACCTATAGCAGGTTCCAAAATTCTTGGTAAAGCAGTGAATGGCATCATGAGGTTTGATCTCGAGCTCTCACCCATTTGAGGTAAGGTTCCCAAGGAAAGTTTGGTGCCCCAAAGTCTTGGTATCGATCTTCTTTACCATGCCCCAGCGTGTATAAACCTTAAATCGATAATTGCGGAGATCGTGGTTGTAGTTGAACACAATATCTTGGAGAAGCATATCATGGGGCCATCTCTTGAGCAAAACCAAAGCGTAGAGCTAAAGAAGGGTTGTAAGTAATACCTCCCTTATACCAAGTAGTGGTACATTAGGAATTCTCCTGGCAGCTCGATGAATGTGAAGTCCTTTTGAGAGAAAAGATTCCAACGAATATCTGAATGAGAGAGTGACATTAGTCTTTGAGACCATCTCAACCTTTGTTCATTCTTCAAAACTGATGAAGGAAGGTGCGAAATAAACCACCTGGAAAGTAACGGTATACAACACATGAGAGTTCCTTGTCTTTTAGTAATGCAGTGTGGAGAGAATGTAGAATGTCTCCAAGTAAAGTAGGCACTGGATTGCGGGTAAGAAATAACTTGATGGCGTTGACATCTATGAATTGATCCAAGTTAGGAAATAGAACCAAACCATAGATTAGCAAGGCCACAATGTCTTCGAATGCATGGAAACTCATAACTTTGAGGAATTCTCGGGCTTTCTTAATTAGGAACTTGGAAAGTAAACCCTTAACTCCACGGTTTCCCAATTGGCTTCATATCGGCGCTAAGATGTAAAGCGGATGCGATGTCTTCGTACTTAGGAACCTTTTCTAAACGGTGAATGGCATTTGGTCAAGAATAGGTATCCCAGTAGCTTAGAGAACTCTTCAAGGTAGGAACCAAGCGATAATCAGGAGCGTAAAGCAATGGTGCTTGGATCAAAAAGCGAAATAGGACATGCATCATATCTTCTTCAAAACCGGAGTAACCAAATCAAGTAGATAACCATGTCTTTGGATGGCCGAGCATGATCGGAATTTACGAAACCAATTCTTTGGTGAGAAGGTATACCCATGAAGTTGATTCGAATAGTCTTTCTAGAAGCCATAACACCTACAAAGCAGAGCAAAGATAAATCCCTAGGTCCTTGAAATAGTTAGAAATGATATGCAATGCAGATGATGTCATGATGTCATGTTTAGCACACCTGAACAATTCACACAATGAGCCTAGGTTTAAGGCTCGCATGAGGTATAGGTGATTACCCACCAAAAGTTTGAGTTGGTTCATCTGTCCTATAATAATGTAGGGTTCTAGGAATCTCACATCATTGATCTTTCTCGTGGCGTTTATTTCAATACGACTACCAAGTGGTCGATCGAAAATATCCCAAAAGTCGATCTTAATGGCGTAGCATCGGTATCAACCAACCTCGGTCTACACAAAGCCGACCATCTCACTACCTAATGGCCAAGATGGGTCAATTAAGGTTCTAAAGTTTATTAGTGCTTGATGACACCAAGCCAAATAGTATCCTCAATTGGAAATGAAGAGTATCGGGACATCAAAGTGTCACACTAACGTAGCCATCATGTTGACCGTTTCGATATCGTCTAGCGGTCGCGACGATTTATTGCTACTTACCTAAAGGAAACCGGATCCGGTGTAGGATCCCCAACAATATAATACCCAAGCAACCCTTAAAGATAAAGCAAGCAAGTCAAACAAAAAGCAATAAAGGTGATTTAGAAATCCCTAAGGTAATTCTCTCTTTTGGGTGTGTCCCAGTAGTCGCCGATTACGTGATACGGTGAGCCGACTTTTTAGGTTTTGTATCGCAAATGTGCGGATAGCAAGAGTCGCCACCGACTTTTATTTTATCAATTAAGGGAAGGTAAAAGTACGAGAAAAAGACCTTCGTTAGATTACGAGTAAGGAGAAGGTTATGAAAAGGGAAGGTATTAGCACCCTTTCCATCCGTAGTTATCTGAGCTCTTAGTTGCTCTTAGATCACTTTAAAATTGTGCTTTCTGTGTGTTTGACAAAAATGTTTTGAAAAGGCATTTCGCTTTGACTTTGTAATGATTCATGTAGGAATGTATACAAAGTGTTTGGAAATGTTTTGTTTTGAAAAGAGTTTGAACTTTGGCAAAAAGTGTGAGGTGTGAAAAGTATTTGATAGAGCAAGCAACTAAAATTCTTATTACCTACCCAGAATTGGTCGTTTTCGTGTTATTTTACTTTCCTTTAGAATAGCGCTATCCATACCATTAGTTGGTAGGTAACTCTATTTGTTGGATGTAAAAGGGACATTCGAAGGGACATCGGATGGTCATAGAAAGCAACTTGTAGGAAGTATCCTAGCACATTCGAAGGGACTATCATCATTTTTCGTAGGCAACAATCGAGGGTCAAGATCATGTATTCGTAGGCGACATCATGGGTCTATGATCTTTGTATCGAAGGGACTATGATGATTTGTTTTGAAGGCAACGGTGCTAGAATACCTCTACGTTCGAGGGACATGACCATTTTGAATTCGTAAAGGCAACGAGAGAGAATTACCCTAAGGGGTGCATGTGTTAAGAGAGTGTGTTGATTCAGGTATTTTATCTTGAAAATTAGTGAGCTATGTTGATTATTATCTTGCCATACACACGCCTAGTTACTAGCAATTTATAGGGTGCGGAAATTAAAATGCGGAATGTAAAGTGCGGAAAGGTAAATGTCCTACGCTATTACATGGCTTTGGGGCAGATACATAATTTAAACTTGCGGAAAATTAAAACCTAATTTAAACTATTACATCCCATAAACAGTTACATTATTGGAAAAATGAAAACGGTAAAAGAAACCGTCTGAAACGGAGTAACCTGTAAAAGAATGAGAAATCGGAAAATACGAGATGAATCGGATAAGAGAAAAAATGTTAGAAAAATGCAAGTTTTTGAATGAGAAAAATATGACATGCTGGAAATAACATAAATATGCTAAAATAATTTTTTGGGATTTTTTGAATGCAATTTAATAATTTAAAACTAATTAAAATTGATTTAAATGCTAAATTATGAATAAAAAATAAATATGCATGCAAAATAATATTTTTTTAATTTTATAAATTAAATAAGTATTTTCTGGAAATAAGTGCAAAAGGAAAAAATATTTTAATAATTTTTTAATGCATAAATAAAAATATGAAAAGAAATTAAAATGCATGGAAAATATTAAAAGAATTAGAAAAATATGAAAAATATGAAAAGAAATGCAAAGTTTGTAAAAGAACACAAATCTGGTCCAGGCATGGTTCGAACTCGTGACCTGTTAGAGCATCTTTCCAAAAGCCAAGCCTTAACCACTGGGACAAGTGGCATCTGGTGTTTAAAAAAACGAAATCAATTGAATATAAGTGCTGACGCGTCATGGTTATGTTTGAAGCACAGTCAGCGTGAGTGGGGTCCAGATTGAACGAGAGAACAAATCAGAAAGCTCCATTGTGCCACGCCGTCTCCTCGCCGGTCCACACCGATCAACGACCCAGCTCGGTCGTCTTCTCGGCGACCTCAAACACGAAACACGAAATACATAAAATAAATGGAAAAGCGGTACCCTACCCCCCTAAATCGGACCCTACGAATCCATTGGTGATATCCGTTTGCCCTAAAAACGCTTGTACAAGCCGACTCGATCGAAACAGCCTGAAGTGCCCTAACAATGGCATCGATTTCAGACGTTCAAGCTTACATGAAAGGCATCATTCATGGCCTATTAGATGTCCTGAATCCATACAAACAAACAAGAACGATTAATAATGCATGATTAAAGAAATTCGAATTTCCAAAAAATACCAAACCGGAGCAAGTTCTTGTGCACGATGCGACTGGGCTTGATGTAAAGGATGTACGCTTGGGAATTTCCTGAGCACGTTTGGATGGCTGGCACACCTTGAATCTTGCTTGAAATTAGAATTCGAATTTTCAAGTTTTTTGAGAAAAAATTTGCAAGAATAAGGGTTCTTTCTTGGGCTAGGGTTTCGTCCTTTTGGCTTGTGTACTTGCTGAGCATTTATAGAGGATTTTGAGAGAGGAAAAAGAGTGAAAAAAGATTTGATTTGGAGCATTCAATATTTTTCAAATAAAAAATCAAATTTTGAAAGAATTTTGATTTCCTCTTCAATGCATGATCATGCACGAAATTGGCAAGTATTTTGGGCTTCCTTGGACCTCAAGTTTGGTATAAAATCAGCCCTTTTGGAAAAATATATTATTTTCATATTTTATATAATTTAATTTTGAATTAAATGTTCTAAAATTCAAAAATAAATTAATAAAATAGAAAATTGCCATGGCCAAGCATTTATGGGTCAAGAATAATGTCATGAACAAGTTTGGATCAAAAGATTTTAGGCCCATTTGGAAAATTTTGCATTTTGACCAAAATGTCCTTTTGTGCAATTGTCCAAAATTGCCCAACTTCTGAATAGTGTATCTTGCTCAATTTTCCACATTTTTGAGTGTTCTTGGACTTTTTGGAAAGCTCTAGGAGTCCTCTAACCAACCTTTTTGGTCTCATCTCAATTGGAGTTACCATGCTCAATATATCTTCAAAACAAAAAGTTGACTTTTTGTTGACTTTGAAAATGACCATTAATGTTTTGAGCCATACCTCTCAAATGAAGCATTTGTTGGACATTCTTGTGGGACATGAAGTTGTAGAGAATTGAATTTCCTTCAAAACAAGAGGTGGTGGAAAAATTTCTGAGAAAGTATGAAGAAGTTATGATCAGTCAAAGTTCAGTTGACTTTTCATCTAGAAACCCTAATTTAGAAAGTTTGACTTTTGAGCAAATCTTGAGTTTTCTTGATGAATCATGATCAACCCTTGATCAAATGATGAATGTAACTTCAAAATGAGGATGTTGACCCAAAATTATGAAGTGTGACTGTATGTTGACCATAGTTGACTTTTTGTCCAATACAACTGATTTTCAACCATCTGAGCAATTGTCTGAGGAAACTTGATCTGTGAAGCTTGAAACTTGACATGGAGAATCTTTGAAGCATATGAGAAGGCATGAAGACCATTGGAGATGTTGGAAGTCCATCTTGAACTGAGAGATACCAAACCCTAGTTTGGGTTGATTGTCTAGGAGAGAGTTTGTCTGATCAACTCTTGAGGAATCCTTGAGTATGGATGTATGGAATATCCTGAGAAGATGGAGGGCAAATTTTGGGGTATGACAGCTTCCCACTGAGATACTGCTTCTACCTTCTTCGTAGGATCCACAGTAATACCATTATTGGAAATCACATGACCAAGAAAACTTACTTCACTCAACCGAAATCCATGCTTAGACAACTTCGCATACAACTTCTTGTCTTTCAACAACTCCAACACAATTTTGAGATGTTCTGCATGTTCTTCATCACTCCTTGAGTATATCAGAATATCATCGATAAAAACTACCACGAACTTATCAAGATACAGATGAAATATCCTGTTCATATACTCCATGAAAACACCAAGTGCATTAGTAACCCCAAATGACATAATAGAATACTCATAATGTTCATACCTCGTTCTAAATGCAGTCTTCTGAATATCTTCCGTCTTCACACGAATATGATGATATCCAGACCTCAAATCGATCTTACTGAATACAGAACCCCCAACCAGCTGATCCATCAATCATCAATCCTCGGCAATGGATATCGATTCTTGATCATAACTTTATTCAAATGTCTATAATCAACACACAGTCTCATCGAACCTTCTTTCTTCGTAACCAACAACACTGGAGCACCCCACGGCAAAACACTAGGACGAATAAAATTCTTCTCAAGTAATTCCTCCAATTTCTTCTTCAATTCAGACAATTCGGATGCCAACATGGGATAAGGCGTCATCGACACCAGACTAGTTCCAGGAATTAAATCTATAGAAAATTCCACTTCTCTTTCAGGTGGCAATTCACTAACATCTTTCGGGAAAACTCCTGGAAATTCATTTACAACTGGTAATTCATTACTCTTAGCTTTTCCTCTCACCTCTATCAAAGAACACAACATAAACACTACCGCACCGTCATTAACATCTGCGCAACTCTGATCATCCATCTTAATTCATTGTCCTTATTAGAGTCCTCGTTAACTCATATGGTTCATAAGCTTCTACCAAATTTCATTCATATTCATCACTTCATGCACCATTTAGATAGCAAGATAATTCTATACCATCCAATACGATTCCGTCTACTATCAACAAGAGATTAAGGGTGATCAAGTCCTCAATTTGTCAATAGACATCCGATAATCATACTGGAGTATAAACCATCATTACCAACACTTCTTGTTCTCAAAATCATACTCGCCTCTTTGCACTTCTAACTATGACTCGTGGTCCAAACGATTCCAACAACTCTAACCACTCTTGCACTGTCTTCTCAAGTAGTACATTGCACCAATGACTTCTGAAACATATCATGAAGAATCTCTTCTCCCACACTTAGCTGCACACTACTCCTGCAATAAGCAATCAGAAAAGCAACAAGTACCAATAGTGTTGTACACACTTGTCGCGTACAAAGGGATAATGATATGAATACACTGGTCATAACGACCGACTATGCTCTGATACCACTATTGTAACACCCTTCTAAAATACCCCGCGATTATTATAAAAAAATTCAGTTGACATGTAAATAAATGGCGTCATAATTGATAAAAATAAAATTCAAACAGATGTCATGCTTTACTGAAGAACATAACTCAAGTAATCATAAGGTATACATGTTCTACACAGCGGAATAATTTCAAACTAGGATAAGTTCAAAAACCACCAATTATCCAAAATAGCCATCATAAAAAAAATAGAGTTCATCAATGACTCTAAAACATGTGTTCCCCAGTGTTACAATTAGAGCATGACACGACACGCGACAAAATAAAATGCACAGCTCAATGAGCCATCCTCACCAGCTCCAAAAAGTCAACTTGATGATATTTTCACCAAACCATTAGCAACAAAATCCTTTTTTAACATTCGTCGTGAGCTAGGGATCTTGGATATTTCTCACTTGATGTCTTAAGTGTGCATGTACTCTATTTATGTGTGTGTGTGTATATATATATCACCATGTTATTGAGATGTAGTCTAGTTTCTGTTCGTGCATATTAAAGGTTCATCAACCAAGGTAATATCGTTCCTCTCCATACCTTGTTAAAATTCATTTGATTGTGTGTATGTGCAATATGTTCCTTAAAATTTCATTTATATGTTTAGCTTTACCTTCATTGTTGAAGCATTCTCATTAACCATTTGAATTACACCACCATTCTGCATAATCATTGTATTAGCTTCTATGCACTTTTATTCAAACATTTGTGCTCTTTTGGTATTGCTTTTATCAAGTATTTCTTCTTGTTTACTTACATTTGCCTATTATCTAACACTCTTTGTGAGTGAAAGTATGTGATTTCCCTTAAACTCTCACTCTTTGTGAATGACAGTTTCTTAATCAATTTTGCTATGTTTGCCAGCTTATTACTGCGGTCTTAATTTTGCTCTCAACTACTACTTCGATACTATCCTTTTTCGCTTTTTGATGTTGACAAAGAGGGAGAAAAGGCAGATGTTATGTTAGAAAGGAATCCTGCACAAACTCAGGGGGGAAAATTCATCATTCACCAATTATCAATCAATATACATCTTGCAAGAATTTGGCATCATCAAAAAGGGGGAGTTTGTGAGTAACCCTTTACATAATATGCAATAATACTAGATAGTTTTGAATGATAGCAAAATATATATATATATATATATATATATATATATATGTTTGATTGTCTAATTGAGTCAATATACATGTGTGCTTGTATGACCAAATGATAACATGCATAAAAGTGGTCAAAGTATTATTTTAGTCATGTACTGACCTCTTGGGTCGATACAAAAAGGCATGCATTGATACATATACCTTTTTGACTTCATAAAAACAGTTTTCCTTCAGTATGAGTCGACTCATATGAGTTTTGTGTCGATACATGTGAGTTTGAAGGCTCAAGAGTTTAAGCCTTGCATCGATACATATAACTATGGATTGACTCATACGTATATTGTGTCAATACATACCATTTTGCATCGATACATATATATATATATATATATATATATATATATATATATATCTATCTATCAAAAATAGGGATTCAGTTCTGTTTGTTGTTTGCATCAATACAAAATCCTTTGTATCAATACAAACTAGTTCTTCTTTTTGGAAAATAAATTTCATACAGTATGCATCGATGTATACGTGTTTGTATCAACTCATACAAGTCTTCAGATTCTGGATTATTGCATGACTTAGTTTTTGTATCAATACATAAGCTCTTGTATCAATACATAAGTGACTTGTGTCGACACATACGAAACTTGTATCGACACATACTGATCTTAAGTCTCTGAAATTAATTCCAATACATAAGCTCTTGTGTCAATACATAAGTCACTTGCATCGACCCATACGTACTATGCATCGACTCATACATTAATTTACTTTTTGGAAATAATTTTAATAATAGTATGTATTGATACATAATTGTTTGTATCGACTCATATGTATCTCAACTCTCTAGAATCAGTTTTAATATAGTATGTATCGATACAAAATCTCTTGTATCAATACATTGAGTGACTTGTGTCGACTCATATGAAGTTTGTGTCAACTCATAAGTTTGTTTTTCTTCTAACATTTTCTGTTTCCGTATAAAAGAAAGTTTGGTAGTTTAGTTAGACTGGTGTCACAAATGCAGTTGGCGAGCATCCATTTTCTGAGCACATAGAAACCTGAAAGATACCTCACCTTCATAATCTTCTCAATCACCTTGGTTCAAGAATATTGACACATAATCATCATTGCTTGTTGGATCAAGGGATCAAAGAGATAACATTTAGTGGTATGATCAGTGATCTAGCTGAGTTGAATATTGGAAGGAGGTTTTGAGGAAAAACCAGAAGGTTTGTCCAGCAAGAACTGAGGTGTTCTTGTGGGTTTGTTAGTCACGATTGCACAGGGCAGATTCAGCCATAGCGTAGGGTTTAGAGATCGGGGTGATTTCGCCAACAGGTTGTGGAAGTGGTGAATTGTTTGTGAATCTTGCAGGTGTATTCTTGACTAGCTCATATTAAGAGAAGGTTGATATAATAAGAATAAGATCAATGTGATTTGTGTTTCTGTCTTTGTATTGCAACCTTGTAAACAATTTTCAGCATATTGATAAAGAAAGTTCTCAATTCCAATTTGGAAATTGAAAGGGAGAGTACCCACAAGCGAGGACGAACGTGGGGAACTTCCTTACCAAACTGCTCTGTGTGTCATATTCTTTCTCTCTCTCTCTCTCTCTCTCTCTATCTCTCTCTTTACTTTTTCAATATGTTTGTGATTCAATTGGTGTGCAATTTTCTGTTCATTGATACAAGGCTGGAAGAAACTCTATATCAAAACACCATTGCCATTGATCATTGAACAAGCATACTCCAACTGTTTGACAAAAGTGCTAGATTGATTTTATTCATTGGAAGTAGTGTTATAGAGATAATTACATTAATTCAACATAAGTTATATGTTAATTCATCTTTCTCATCTCAGCTAAAATCCAGCAAACTATCGCATGTCCGATTTTCTAGTAGCCGATTCAGAATAGACGAAAGACAATTCGGGACCGTTTGTCGCTTTTCGAAAGTTTTATCATTAACTCTGATAAATAATTTTTAATCCGTAATAATAAAGAGGTGATCTATTCACCCCCTCTCGATCACTTGCCATACCATCTAACACAGTCCAATTACAAATTCTAGTTCCATGCGTTAAAAAGCTGGGCATTTCTGGCTTTGGTCCATCTTCAACAATGGCATTGACTCCTAGAACAGGAGGATCAAGATAACCAACACTTCAGAAAACATCAGGATATTTGGCAGTAATAGGTGTCATACCCCAAAATTTGCCCTCCATCTACTTAAGAGATTTCATACATCTATACTCAAGGATTCCTCAAGGGTTGATCAGACAAACTCTCTCCTAGACAATCAACCCAAACTAGGGTTTGGTATCTCTCAGTTCAAGATGGACTTCCAACATCTCCAATGGTCTTCATGCCTTCTCATATGCTTCAAAGATTCTCCATGTCAAGTTTCAAGCTTCACAGATCAAGTTTCCTCAGACAATTGCTCAGATGGTTGAAAATCAGTTGTATTGGACAAAAAGTCAACTATGGTCAACATACAGTCACACTTCATAATTTTGGGTCAACATCCTCATTTTGAAGTTACATTCATCATTTGATCAAGGGTTGATCATGATTCATCAAGAAAACTCAAGATTTGCTCAAAAGTCAAACTTTCTAAATTAGGGTTTCTAGATGAAAAGTCAACTGAACTTTGACTGATCATAACTTCTTCATACTTTCTCAGAAATTTTTCCACCACCTCTTGTTTTGAAGGAAATTCAATTCTCTACAACTTCATGTCCCACAAGAATGTCCAACAAATGCTTCATTTGAGAGGTATGGCTCAAAACATTAATGGTCATTTTCAAAGTCAACAAAAAGTCAACTTTTTGTTTTGAAGATATATTGAGCATGGTAACTCCAATTGAGATGAGACCAAAAAGGTTGGTTAGAGGACTCCTAGAGCTTTCCAAAAAGTCCAAGAACACTTAAAAATGTGGAAAATTGAGCAAGATACACTATTCAGAAGTTGGTCAATTTTGGACAATTGCACAAAAGGACATTTTGGTCAAAATGCAAAATTTTCCAAATGGGCCTAAAATCTTTTGATCCAAACTTGTTCATGACATTATTCTTGACCCATAAATTCTTGGCCATGGCAATTTTCTATTTTATTAATTTATTTTTGAATTTTAGAACATTTAATTCAAAATTAAATTATATAAAATATGAAAATGATATATTTTTCCAAAAGGGCTGATTTTATATCTTCCTTGAAGTCCAAGATAGCCCAAGACTCTTGCCAAATTCGTGCATGATCATGCATTGAAGAGGAAATCAAATTTTCTTCAAGAAAATTGATTTTATTTGAAAAAATTGAATGCTCTAAATCAAATCTTTTTTCACTTCTTTTTCTCTCCAAATCCTCTCTATAAATACTCAGCATTGTGTACAAACAAGGACACGAAACCCTAGCTCAAGCCAAACCCTTATTCTTGCAAAATTTTTTCTCAAAACTTGAGAAATTCGAATTCTATTGTGCAGCCACTTTCAGCCATCAAAAACTATCCCATTGTCTTCAGGAGGTAGGTTTGAGTAAGTATACACTCTTATCATTGATCAAAGCAAGCTGAATCGATCCATATACATTCATACATACTTGAATTTTTCTTGAAATTGCATATTATTATTCTGTGTGTTTTAATGGATTCTAATGCTTGCAATGTGTTCATGAGATGCTAAGGGATGGATCTGGGCAATTGTTCGTGAGTTTGAACGTCGGAATCGTGTTTGGCCATTGTTAGGGTTAGGAATCTGAGAAGCTTCGAACCGGCCTGTACAGGCCGATTCAGTTGAAACCGATGCCACCAATGGATTCAGGAGGTCCGATTTAGGTGGACTAGACCTTTCTTTTGCTTTTAAATTTCGTATTTTGCAGGTTTTAAGATCACCGTCGGGAGAAGGCGGAGCTAGGGCTCGGCGTGTTTTGTTGACTCGGCACGGTGGCGTGGCATAATGGCTTGCTTTGATTCGCTCCTTGTTGGGGTCCACGCGGCTGACTCGGTTTGAATTCAAACCGAGGGCGTGTCATCACTTATGTTGGTTTGTTTCGACTTTTCAAACACCAAAAGCCAAGTGGTGTAGTGGTAAAGGCGTTGGTTTGCAAAGATACTCTCAAAGGTCCGAGTTGAGTCATGCCGGGACCGGTTCTTCCTTTTCTTTTCAAACTTCAAACTTTTCCTATTTTCATATTTTCTAATTATTTAATATTTTGCATGTTATTTAATTTCTTTTCACAATTTTATTTTCGCATTTAAAATCATCAAAATTATTTTCTTTTTACATTATATTCAGAAAACCTTTATTTAATTTATAAAATTAAAAATACAATTTTGCATGCATATTAATTTTTATTCATATTTTGCATTTTAATCACTTTTAATTCATTTTAAATTATTTAATTACATCCAAAAATCCCAAAAATTATTTTAGCATATTTATATTATTTCCAGCATGTAATAATTTTCTCATATAAAAATTTGCATTTTCTAACATTTTTCTCTTGTTCGATTCATATCGTATTTTAGATTTCTCATTCCTTCTGAGTTGATCCGATTCGACGATTCTTTCTTTACGTTTTCATTTTTTTTCAATAATGTAACTGTCTATGGGATGTAATAGTTTAAATTAGGATCTTTATTTTCCGCATTTTAAATTATATACGCCCAAAGCCATGTAATAGCGTAGGATTTACCTTTCGCATCTTTACATTCCGCATTTTAATTTCCGCACCCTATAAATTGCTACTAACTAGGCGTGTATGGCAAGATAATATGAACATAGCCCACTAATTTGCAAGATAAAATACTTGAAATCAACACACTTCTTTCACATGCACCCTTAGGGTAATTCTCTCTCGTTGCCTTACAATTCAAAATGGTCATGTCCCTCGAATGTAGAGGTATCCTAGCACCGTTGCCTTCAAAAAATCATCATAGTCCCGATACAAAGATCATAGACCCACGATGTAAGCCTCGAATACATGATCTTGACCCTCGATTGTCGCCTCGAAAATGATGATAGTCCCGAATGTGCTAGGATACTTCCTGAGTTGCTTTCTATGACCATCCGATGTCCCTTCGAATGTCCGCTTACATCCAACAAATGAGTTACCTACCAACTAATGGTATGGATAGCGCTATTCTAAAGGAAAGTAAAACAATCGAAAACGACCAATTACGAGTAGGTAATAAGACTTTTAGTTGCTTGCTCTATCAAAATACTTTTCACAACACACTTTTGTCAAAGTTCAAACTCTTTTCAAAGCGAAACATTTCCGAACACTTTGTATACATTCCTACATGAATCATTACAAAGTCAAAGCGAAATAATTTTCAAAACATTTTTGTCAAACACACGAAGCACAATTTTTAAAGTGATCTAAGAGCAACTAAGAGCCGTAGATAACTACGGATGGAAAGGGTGCTAATACCTTCCCTTTTCATAACCTTCTCCCTTACTCGAGAATCTAACGAAGGTCTTTTACTTTTACCTTCCTTAATTGGATAAAAGAAAAGTCGGTGGCGACTCTTGCTATCCGCACATTTGCGATACAAAATCTCAAAGTCGGTTCACCGTATTCAGAGCTGGCGACTCTGCTGAGGACAGAGGTGACAAGAGAATTGCCTTAGGATTTCTAGATAACCTTTATTGCTTTTGTTTGACTTGTATGCTTTATCTTTTAAGGGTTGCTTGGGTATTATATTTGTGGGGATCCTACACCGGATCGGGTTTCCTTTTAGGTAAGTAGCAATAAATCGTCGCGACCGTTAGGCGTATATCAAAGCGGTCAACATGATGGCTACGTTAGCGTGACACTTTGGTTGTCCGATACTCTTCATTCCCAAGTTGAGGATAGTATTTGGCTTCTGCGTGGTGTCATCAGCGCTAACTAAACTTTTAGAACCTTAATTGACCCATCTTGGCCATTAGAAGGTAGTGAGATGGCCGACTTTGGTGAGACTAAGGTTGGTTGATACTCGATGCTCGCTCATTGAGATCGGACTTTTGGGATATTTTCGATCGACCACTTGGGTCGTATTGAAATAAGCCTACGAGAAAGATCAATGATGTGAGATTCCTAGAACCCGGTTACTATTATAGGACAGGATGAACCAACTCAAACTTTTGGTGGGGTAATCACCTATACCTCATGCAAGCCTTAACCCTAGGCTCATTGTGTGAATTGCTTGTGTGTGCCAAACATGACATCATGACATCATTTGCATTGCATATCATTTCTAACTATTTCAAGGACCTAGGGATTTATCTTTGCTCTGTTTTGTAGGGTATTATGGCTTCTAGAAAGACTATCCGAATCAACTTTATGGGTATACCTTCTCAGCTCAAAGAATTGGTTTCTCTGAAATTCCCGACCATGCTCAGTTCATCAAAAGACATGGTTATCTGCTTGATTTGGTTATCTCCGGTTTTGAAGAAGATATGATGCATGTCCTATTCCAGTTCTTCGATCCAAAATACCATTGCTTTACATTCCCAGATTATCAGTTGGTTCCTACCTTGGAAGAGTTCTCTAAGCTACTTGGGATACCCATTCTTGACCAAATGCCATTCACCGGTCTAGAAAAGGTTCCTAAGTACGAAGACATTGCATCTGCTTTGCACCTTAAGCGCTCAGACATTGAAGCCAATTGGGAAACCAGAAGTGGAGTTAAGGGTTTACTTTCCAAGTTCCTAATTAAGAAAGCCCGAGAATTCCTCAAAGTTATGAGTTTCCATGCATTCGAAGACATTGTGGCCTTGCTAATCTATGGTTTGGTTCTATTCCCTAACTCGGATCAATTCATAGATGTCAATGCCATCAAGTTGTTTCTTACCCGTAATCCTGTGCCTACTTTACTTGGGGATATCCTACATTCTCTCCACACTCGTACTACTAAAAGACAAGGAACTCTCATGTGTTGTATACCGTTACTTTCCAGGTGGTTTATTTCGCACCTTCCTCCATCAGTTTTGAAGAATGAACAAAGGTTGAGATGGTCTCAAAGGTTGATGTCACTCTCTCATTCAGATATCCGTTGGAGCCTTTTCTCTCAAAAGGACTTCACATTCATTGAGCGTTGTGGAGAATTCCCTAATGTACCATTCCTTGGTATAAGGGGAGGTATTACTTACAACCCTTCCTTAGCTCTACGTCAGTTTGGTTTTGCTCGAAGAGATGGTCCTCATGATATGCTTCTCCAAGATATTGTGTTCGATTACAACCACGATCTCCAGAATCACCGACGAAGGTTCATACACGCTTGGGGCATGGTAAAGAAGACTGATACCAAGACTTTGGGGCACCCGAACTCCATTCCTTGGGAACCTTACCTCAAATGGGTGCGAGCTCGAGCTCAAAACCTCATGATGCCATTCGCTTTGTTCTACCGTAATTATGGAACTGTTGTTATAGGTGGCGTACCCTATGTTCTCTATCCCGACATGCCTCTGATTTTGAAGACTTGAAGAGATCTGGATTCGACTTAAAGAAGAGGATACCTTTGAAGCTCGATGCTATGCAAGTGAGAAGAAGGTACTAGAATTGACAAAGCTACTTCACGAGGAGGCGAAACATCAACACATCGGCACCAAGAGGAAGCGCCCATGGGAGACTTAGAGCTTTAGGATGTTTATGTTTTCTTTTATTGTTTTGAACTATCTCTTGTACTTAAAAGAAAAAGAATAATAAGAAGAGTACTAATAAATGTTTGCTCCTTGTTTGTTTAACAAATTTAAATCTCTTAGGTCCTTGAAAACATTGCATTGCATTCGCATAAACATTGCATATCATAGCATAACATCGCATCACAGGTACATTGAAGATTGGTTTTCTCATTTGCTCGCTATTTATTTTAGCGAAATGGCTCTTGAGCAGTCTGTCAAAGATCTTCAAGCTCGAATGCTCGGTTTGAGATGTTTACCGGCTTGGTCCAAGGCCAAGAAGATCGGAAGAAGCTCATCAACGAGAAAGAAGAAGGTTGTTGGTCTCCTCAACATGGGCGAGGCGCTACAAAGGTGGTCCTAAGAGGTCGGTCGGATAGAGCTCTCGGAAGGAAGTGTCAAGGTGAACAAAGTAACAAAGGTAATGGTGAAGGCGGTCGGCTGAGCTTGAGAAGAACTATGATGATGGCCAATACTACGATGAGGATGACAAGTACAAGCAACTTGAAGATCGTCGAATCTTTGTGGAAAACACGAAGATATCCGGGCTGAATTTTGATGATCGAGCCTCGTCCCAGTGTTGTGATTCCTCCAAGTTCAAAGTTCCTACTTTTGCTAAGTATGATGGCATGTCTTGCCCTAAGCGCATTTGAAGTCCTATGTCCGGAAGATCAATCCCCAGTGATGTGAAAGTTGTGGATGCACTATTTTCAAGAGAGTTTGTCGGAACTCGGTTGGAATGGTACTATCGACTAGAACGACCGTATCCGTACTTGGGTGACTTAGGCGATGCTTTCTGACGTATGGTACAATCTTGAATTGACACCCACGCATGCAACTACAAAGCATGTCTATGGGTCGTGATGAGAAGTTCAAGGGTATGCTCAGTGGAGAGATCTAGCGGCGAGTTCACCACCCTTGTCCAATAGGGAGTTGGTTGATATGTTTATGGGAACAACGGCGGGCCCATTCTTTAATCATCGATTGGAAACTCTTGACCGGATTCACTGATTGACGGCGATATTGGTGGTATCAAGAGTGGAAAGATTCGGTAGAGACATCTTCAAATCTGCGAAGAGATCTTTTGGTGCTAAGAAAGAAGCTAATCTGTGTATGGTCGGAAAAGTCGAGCCAAGACCGCGCTCAATCTGTAGGGCGGTTGTGATCTCGATCCTCATCGGCACAACCTCGGTAAGACAGCGTGGCGGCGCCACGAAGGCAGTTCTGAAGATCAACATGCCTTTGTCGCAAGCCTTGCAACACATGTTGAAAGCGGTGATTACCTTGAGGATCCTCCTCGGAATGTCAGCACCTCCTCTCCGAGTACAATCCTAATGCTAAGTGTGCTTACCATTCCAATAGCCACGGACATAGTCGATGATTGTTGGGCTCACGAAGAACAAGGTTCAAGATATGATTGAATCTAAGCGATTGAGTTTGATCCTCTGTTGAGATCCGAATGTGATCAGCGCCTATGCCTAACCATGACAAGGGTTCCAATCTGTTGGTGACGATACTTATGTTTTCAACGTAGATGACTTGACCATTCCTCTAATGGTTGTTAAGAAGAATTTGCTGCAAGGGTGTCAACCAGGATGCCCGAGACTTGCCGTTGGTGCCCATCGCACTGATGGTTGTGCTTGGTTGAGAAGGCGTGTTCGATGCATGATGGATAACCGTGAGATACTATTTACGAAACCACCGGTCGGGTGTGAAGAAATGTCTAAGTTGAAGATTGACAATGCAAAGCTGTACCATCTGTGGGATACCTTGGGGCAGCCAAGTGGAAAGTATGATTACATGGTGAAGTACCTTTGTTCACGAGGTTACAAGATTCCTATTGAAGATGTTAGGCGACCGGATGGGGTGACGATTTCCAGAAGATTATCTGATGTTAACACTATAAGGTTTCCTCTGCGATCTGTGCCTAAGTGGCACCTCTCATTATCACTTCTCCAAGACCGGTTCCATATTCCTCCGACAAAGCTATTCCTTGGAATTATGGGTGATGTTTACTATCATGGCGTCAAGCAAGACCCTTGACCATTGAAGATCTTACAGTTGAAGCTACCATTCGACATTGACAACATCAGGATCAAGTAAGGTGACTCGAGCGGAAGGGTATTCTCTCAGATATCTCTCCTCCAAAAGACACGCGACTCCGGCTCGCATTCCACTATTCAATCCTTCCCAAGCTAGAGGAAAGAACCCGTGACTCGTCCTGCTCGTCGAAGTACCAAAGGAAGTTCTTGAAGACACCTCAAACAAGAAATGGAGAAATTGAAGATAATCAAGAAAAGTGACTACAATGTTGTGGAACAATTGGGACAAACTCCGTCCAAGATCTCCATGCTTGCTCTGCTCTTGTGCTCGAGGCTCATGCTAAGCCTTGGTGAAGTTTCGAAGAATGCTCACACTACCAGACCGGTTTGAAGTTTGTATTGCTAGCACGGCTGCCAACAACGGCCTAGGCTTCTCGATCTTGATTTGACTCCTGGAAAGAAACACAACAAAGCCTTGCACATCTACTGTTGAATGCAAGGGCACTACATTGTCTCATGTTTTAGTGGATACGGTTACGCTCGAATATCCTTCGAAGCGCTTTTGATCGACTTGATGTCGAAGGGTTGGTTCGAGACCCGGTGACATTATCGTGAGAGCTTTTGATGGTTCTAAGCGAGCATGCTTGGAGAGCTCACTCGCACATCAAAGTCGGTTCCCAGACTTTGACTCCACATTCTTTGTCATGGACATCCGTCCGGCTTACTCTTGCCTACTTGGGCCCTTGGATACATGGGGCGGTTACCTCTACCCATCGAACTGAAGTACCGGTGAAAGGGAAGGTTGTTACGGTGTGTGGCGAAGAAGAGTATATGGTTAGTCATCTGATCATTCCGATATCTCGAGATGGAAGGTGAATTCTTGAGACTCCTGTCAAGCTTTTGAAACAATACCAGTCATGCACTGTGACTCTCCTGTCACTCTGAAGTTACATAAGCTCCTCCTAGGATGGCCTCATTGAAAGATGCTCAGCTGTGTTGAAGAAGGTAGTACTATTTGGGGTCAGCTCCCGATCTTCCTTTCAAATTTGACAAGGCGGTTTAGGCTTCACCATCAAGTCGAGAAGATGATCGCGACGTGCCGGCCAACTTCCTTCCGCATCAGCAGTGGAATCCATGCTATAGAAGGCGATGACAACGACTTCGACATCGGCAAGTGGATCTTCGACTCGGATCATGGGCTCGCAATTGGAAGCGTCATACCAATCTCCTTTAGCCGAGTAATTGCTCTTGTTTTGTTTTGCTTTTCGTATTTCTTTATGTTTTGAACAATAAACTTTGAAAGCCTAGTGCCTTGCCGGGGCATCATGGCTCGTTCGAGGTTATTATCATCGTTGCGTATTTTCATTCAATAAATCGTTGGACTTTTGCATTCGATTGTTTGTTTTCTTTCTTTACTTTATCACCTTCAAAAAGCTATGTGTTCTTACACACCCCGTGATACTGCGAATCACTCCGAATCTCGTTAATAACAACTATGCTATTGCTAAATATGACTTGATAATCCGATCTACCAAGCCGAAGGCGAAAGTGAGGAAGATTGTGAAGTGCCGGAGAACTTGTCGATTGCTACACAAGAAGAAGCGAGTTATACACCACGAAGAGCGAGTTGAGGTTGTGAATTTGGAGTGTGCGAAGACAGAAAAGAGATCAAGATAGGGCGGGTCTTGAGAGCAGTGTTAAAGAAAGGTTGGTTCGATGCTACTGAGACTACATTGAGGTTTTGCTTGGTCATACGAAGACATGCCGAGGTTGGACATTGATATTGTAGTACCGATTGCCAACAAAGAAGGTTTTCTCGATGAGAAGGTTTGTCGCATCGTCTGAGATGTCGAGAAAATCAAAGCCGAAGTCATGAAGCGTTCGCTGGTTTCTTAGTCACCTCTTATCCCGTGGGTTGCAAATGTGGTACCCGTACCTAGAAGGATGGCAAATGCGAATGTGTGGATTCAGAGATCGAACAAAGCAAGTCAGAAGATGATTTTCCACTTCCTCATATTGATGTTACGGTTGACAACACCGCTCGCATAAGGTTTTCTCCTTCATGGATGGTTTCTCCGGTTACAATCGGATCAAAATGGCTCCGAAGACATGGAAGACTACTTTTGTTACAGTGGGGCACTTTCGCTACAAGGTTATGCCGTTCGGATGGAACGGCGCCACTTATCGCGTGCTATGGTGACATTATTTCATGACATGATTCATCACGAGATAGGGTCTCGTCGGCGACATGATAGCTCGATCACGGTGAAGAAGAACATCTAGATCATTTGCGAAATTCAACGGGTTGAAGAAGTCTGATTGAGACGAATCCCAACAAGTGCACCTTTGGAGTCGGATCCGGAAAACTCTTAGGGTTTGTTGTCGATAATAAAGGTATTGAGGTTGACCCGCCAAGGTTAAATCTATTCAAGAGATGCCGACTCCCGAGAAGGAAGTCGGAGGTTTCTTGGGCCGATTGAACTACATTGCGATTCATTGCACATCTAGCGCTACTTGTGAGCCAATCTTCAAGTTATTAAAGAAAGATCAAGTAGTGGAATGGAATGGCGATTGCCATGTCGCTTTTGACAAAATCAAGGGTACCTACTGAATCCTCCTATCACGATGCCGCTTGCAAGGAAGACCTCTTATCATGTACTTGGCGGTGTTAGAGAATTCAATGGGGTGTGTGTTGGGGCAACATGGCGAGTGCAGTCGAAAAGAGCATGCAATATACTACCTTAGCAAAAGTTTACGACGTGAAACAAGATACTCACTTGAGAAAACTTGCAACGCTTTGGCTTGGGCTGCTCGCCGACTAAGGCAGTATCGTTGACTCACACTACCTTTTGATTTCCAAGATGGATCCGATAAAATACATATTTGAGAAACCGCTCTCGGGAAGAATAGCAAGATGGCAAATGATCTTGACCGAATATGACATCCGGTACACTTCTCGAGAAAGCAATCAAAGGAAGTTTGGTAGCCGATCATTTGGCTCACCAAGCCGTAGATGACTATCGATCTATGCGGTTAATTTCCGGATGAAGATGTTCTACTAGTTCGATTGCGAAGAACCGAGGCCAGACGAAGGACACGAACAAGGATCGATGGACCATGGTCTTTGATGGAGCCTCAAACTCACTTGGCAATGGCATTGGCGCCATTATCACATCCCTACGGAGGACACCGCCTTTCACCGCCAGATTATGTTTCGGTTGCACGAACAACATGGCGAATCTGGCGTGCATCATGGGTATCAAAGCTGCTATTGACTTAAGAATCAAGTTCTTACAAGTGTATGGAGACTCGGCTTTAGTGATCGATCGGATAAAGGCGAGTGGGATCGAAGCATCCGAATCTCATTCCATATCGAGCAAGTTCGAGTTTGATCCCTACGAAGAAATTACTTTTGATCACATTCCACGAAGAGAATCGGTTGGCGGACGCATTGGCTACTATGTCATCTATGTTCAAGGTCGGATGGGACAACGAGGCTCCCCGGATCATCATTGAGAGGTTTGACGAACCAGGTATTGTTATGAGCTTGATAGAAGAGAAACCTTGGTACTACGGCGTGAAGAGGTATCTTGAGACTCGGGAATATCCAGAGGCGTCATTAACGATAAAGTTCTTGAGAAGATTTGCATCCAAATTCTTCCTCGTAGCGACATCTTATACAAGCGCAACCACGATTTGTGCTTACTCGTGTAGACCGAGAAAACAATACGCATCATGGAAGAGTTACGAGGCATTTGGTACCCACTCCAGCGGACACACCATGGCTAAGAAGATTTTGAGAACAGGTTACTATTGGTCTACCATGGAAGCTGATTGTCATCGCTACGCTCGATCTTGTCACAAATGTCAGATTTATGCCGATAAAGTACACGTACCTCCAGTACCTCTGAACGTTTTAACTTCTCCTTGGCCTTTTGCAATGTGGGGCATTGACATGATCGGAGAAATCAAGCCCACAGCTTCCAACGGATATCGTTTCATCCTTGTGGCAATCGATTACTTTACCAAGTGGGTAGAAGCAGCATCGTTCACATCTGTTACTAAGAATGTTGTGGCTCGTTTCATCAAGCATAACCTTATCTGTCGGTATGGCACTCCTGAAAGGATTATCACAGATAACGGCTCTAATCTCAACAACAAAATGATCACCGAACTCTGCACGCAGTTCAAGATCAAGCATCACAACTCTTCTCCTTATCGGTCTAAGATGAATGGCGCGATGGAAGCCGCCAACAAGAACATTAAGAAGATTATCTGAAGATGACGGTGACTTACAAAGATTGGCATGAGATGTTACCGTTTGCTCTTCATGGTTATCGCTTTCTGCTGAACATCAGCGAGGGCAACCTTCTCTCTAGTATACGGTATGGGCCGTCTTACCCATCGAGTTCGGATACCCTCAACGAGTCCTCGGGAGGCGAGTTAGGCGAAGGCGATTAGGTCGGACTCGCCTTGACCGGTTAACTTGATTGATGAGAAGCGACTCGCGTCCATCGCCATGGACAGATCTATCGAAGCGAATGATCGAGCATTTAACAAGAAGGTCACACCGAGTCTACCAAGTCGGTGATCTAGTAGTCAGCGCATCATTCTTCCACAAGGTGATCGGGAAAATGAACTCCCACCTATGAGGACCATTCGTAGTCAAGGCGGTATTTTCGGCGGATCTATGATACTTAGCACCATGGATGGTGAAGACTTCCACACCACAGTGAGCGGACATAGTCAAAAATACTACGCAAAGAGACCCGCTAGGTCGGTGACCTAGGCAAAAATAAGGGCATCTGGCGAACCAAAGGGTTCGGGCAAAAGTTAAGGATATATACAAAACATGTACACCGGCAAGTCGAAAACACGGAAAGGCGGCTTGGGCAAAAAGGTATCCGGTGGTGAAAACCGAAAGGCGGTCTAGGCAAAAGTTAGGGATTTAAGCGCGACTATGTCTCTTCGGATCACACCTTCGGACTACTATCAGCATTCAAGATTCAAATGGCGAAGATCGATCTACTCACTTTCTCTCGACAGCAAGGAGATGAGATAGTCGAAATATATGATTACTAGCATAGTTGGAACTTAACGAGATTGTTTCCGCATAGCTTTTACTTTTCTTGTGTATAAACTACTTGGCCATCGCCACCTTTCAAATAAGCATGCTTCTTTCTCTTTACAATTTTGTTGTTGTCGTTTGCAATAAGTCCAACGTTTGTTTTGAATGACTATACGCATTTGACAATAAGAATCTAATCACAAACATCGAAAAGTGAACATACAAAAGTACTTACTACGGGCTCCGGGAATTGGGATGACGGCGAAAGTCACCAAAACATTCCCCAGGCATGATCCCCACAAAGGTGTCACTCACAACACAACTTCCCAGTGAGCAAAGGGAATCCTGAGCAGCAATTCCACTCAACTAAGCAATGTTACATCGGTCTCAGCGGTAACACCTCACCCCGGTCAAGGTATTTATCCCGGTGGATATTTCTCGATCCTTTCCTTTTTCCCGGTAGCGGTATCCGGACCGAAACTTGGTCGGATAGTGCAGGAGGAAACACATCTTCATCTCCCGCTGGGATTACAACGGATTCTGACTCTTTCCCGGTCTCCGGCAACTACAATTGCTCTCCGGTGAGATCGGCCAGAATCCCAGTGGGCGCCTCCTAAATTTCCTCGTGGGATCTACATACAAGGTCCCCAGCGGATCGCCTCCGATTCTCCTCAGCGGGGTCTATATGAGATCTCCAACAACGAGCCTCTCAAATCTCTACCTTCCTCGACAATATCTAGGCCCAAGACTTGGTCGGATAGTGCATCGGAGGAATCTGAGTTTCTTTCTTCTCCTTCAAAGCGGGGTTCTCACTACTCAATCCCCAAGCAGAGTCGAAATCTTCAAGCAGAACATCCGCATCTTCTTCAAGATGGATATGTTTTGAAATACCACAACATCTATCATTCATACATTTCTCATAAAGTCATAATTCATGCATATGTCATTCATACACTTTGTCATGCATCATACTTTGCATAAAACTAACCAATATTCTATCAAAGTTCCTCTTGTTTTCTCCAAAGCAGTGTGATCATACGGCATAAGCAGGTCGAGTTAAGCCCGAATCGGCGGAAAACTATCGAAAGACCGCCCTTGGTTGTCCTCCGACTGGTCGAGATTAAGCCCGAATCGGCGGAAAACTATCGAAGACCGCCCTTGGTTGTCCTCCGACGGTGGTCGAGGATTAAGCCCGAATCGGCGGAAAACTATCGAAAGACCGCCCTAGTTATCCTCCGACAACGGCGGTGGATCAACACCGATGCACAACAGGAAGATATCCACATTTTGCCAACTACCGATGTCGGCACGAAGATTTATTACGATCCTTTCTTATTATCAGCAGCAACTACGAGTTTAGCGTCGACTCGATTGCCTTGGATGGCATCTTAAGCCCATCTCGACTACTTATCAACGATGCTTCACTTTGAGAATGCATATATGGTTAAAATCAATGCAAACCAATAACTTCATTCAAAAATGGACACGAAGTCTAACGTCGACTCCCTCGGATGGCATCTTAAGCCCATCTCCATGCTCCTTCGAAGCGACTACGAGCCTAGCGTCGGCTCATTCCCAGCATCGATTTTTCGGATGGCATCTTAAGCCCATCCCGTCAATTCTCCTATCGACATTCTCGGTATAGCGTCGAATCATCCCCAGTAGTATCCAACTTCTCCAAATGGCATCTGTAAGCCCATTCCGCATCATCCACCAGCGAGTGCAAATTTTCGGTGTACTCGAGTGTTCAATCATCTTCTACCTCCGGTCACGAAAGACAAGCGTGTCAATCTAACCCTCAGTACAAGAAGATTGAGCAGGGGGCTGTCATACCCAAAATTTGCCCTCCATCTACTAAGAGATTTCATACATCTATACTCAAGGATTCCTCGAGTTGATCGGACAAACTCTCCTAGACAATCAACCCAAACTAGGGTTTGGTATCTCTCGATTCAAGATGGACTTCCAACATATCAATGGTCTTCATGCCTTCTCATATGCTTCAAAGATTCTCCATGTCAAGTTTCAAGCTTCACAGATCAAGTTTCCTCAGACAATTGCTCAGATGGTTGAAAATCAGTTGTATTGGACAAAAAGTCAACTATGGTCAACATACAGTCACACTTCATAATTTTGGGTCAACATCCTCATTTTGAAGTTACATTCATCATTTGATCAAGGGTTGATCATGATTCATCAAGAAAACTCAAGATTTGCTCAAAGTCAAACTTTCTAAATTAGGGTTTCTAGGTGAAAAGTCAACTGAACTTTGGTGATCATAACTTTCTCATACTTTCTCAAATTTTCCACCACCTCTTGTTTTGAAGGAAATTCAATTCTCTACAACTTCATGTCTCACAAGAATGTCCAAAAATGCTTCATTTGAGAGGTATAGCTCAAAACATTCTGGTCATTTTCAAAGTCAACAAAAAGTCAACTTTTTGTTTTGAAGATATATTGAGCATGGTAACTCCAATTGAGATGAGACCAAAAAGGTTGGTTAGAGGACTCCTAGAGCTTTCCAAAAAGTCCAAGAACACTTAAAAATGTGGAAAATTGAGCAAGATACACTATTCAGAAGTTGGTCAATTTTGGACAATTGCACAAAAGGACATTTTGGTCAAAATGCAAAATTTTCCAAATGGGCCTAAAATCTTTTGATCCAAACTTGTTCATGACATTATTCTTGACCCATAAATTCTTGGCCATGGCAATTTTCTATTTTATTAATTTATTTTTGAATTTTAGAACATTTAATTCAAAATTAAATTATATAAAATATGAAAATGATATATTTTTCCAAAAGGGCTGATTTTATATCTTCCTTGAAGTCCAAGATAGCCCAAGACTCTTGCCAAATTCGTGCATGATCATGCATTGAAGAGGAAATCAAATTTTCTTCAAGAAAATTGATTTTATTTGAAAAAATTGAATGCTCTAAATCAAATCTTTTTTCACTTCTTTTTCTCTCCAAATCCTCTCTATAAATACTCAGCATTGTGTACAAACAAGGACACGAAACCCTAGCTCAAGCCAAACCCTTATTCTTGCAAAATTTTTTCTCAAAACTTGAAATTAATTCTATTATGCAGCCTTTGACCATCAACTATCCCATTGTCTTGGGAGGTAGGTTTGAGTAAGTATACCTCTTATCATTGATCAAAGCAAGTGAATCGATCCATATACATTCATACATACTTGAATTTTCTAGAAATTGCATATTATTATTACGTGTGTTTTAATGGATTCTAATGCTTGCAATGTGTTCATGAGATGCTAAGGGATGGATGGGCAATCGTTCGTGAGTTTGAGCGTCGAATCGTGTTTGGCCATTGTTAGGGTTAGGAATCGAAGCTTGAACCGGCTGCAGGCCGATTCGATTAAAACGATGCCACCAATGGATTGGAGGTCGATTTAGGTGGACTAGACCTTTCTTTGCTTTTAAATTTCGTATTTTGGGTTTTAAGATCACGTCGGAGAAGGCAATAGGAGCTAGGGCTCCGGCGTCGTTGTTTCAGTTGACTCCGCGCAGTGGCGTGGCATAATGGCTTGCTTTGATTCGCTCCTTGTGTTGGGGTCCACGCACGCTGACTCAGTTTGAATTCAAACCAGGGACGTGTCATCACTTATGTTGGTTTGTTTTCAGCTTTTCAAACACCAAAAGCCAAGTGGTGTAGTGGTAAAGGCGTTGGTTTGCAAAGATACTCTCAAGGTCACGAGTTGAGTCATGCGGGACCGGTTCTTCCTTTTCTTTTCCAAACTTCAAACTTTTCCTATTTTCATATTTTCTAATTATTTAATATTTTGCATGTTATTTAATTTCTTTTCACAATTTTATTTTCTGCATTTAAAAATCATCAAAAATTATTTTTCTTTTTACATTATATTCAGAAAACCTTTATTTAATTTATAAAATTAAAAAATACAATTTTGCATGCATATTAATTTTATTCATATTTTGCATTTAATCACTTTTAATTCATTTTAAATTATTTAATTACATCCAAAAATCCCAAAAATTATTTTAGCATATTTATATTATTTCCAGCATGTAATAATTTTCTCATATAAAATTTGCATTTTCTAACATTTTTCTCTTGTTCGATTCATATCGTATTTTCCGATTTCTCATTCCTTTACAGGTTGATCCGATTCAGACGATTCTTTCTTTACCGTTTTCATTTTATTTTTCAATAATGTAACTGTCTATGGGATGTAATAGTTTAAATTAGGATCTTTATTTTCCGCATTTTTAAATTATGTATCTGCCCCAAAGCCATGTAATAGCGTAGGATTTACCTTTCGCATACATTCGCATTTAATTTCCGCACCCTATAAATTGCTACTAACTAGGCGTGTATGGCAAGATAATAACGAACATAGCCCACTAATTTGCAAGATAAAATACTTGAAATCAACACACTTCTTTCACACATGCACCCCTTAGGGTAATTCTCTCTCGTTGCCTTACGAATTCAAAATGGTCATGTCCCTCGAATGTAGAGGTATCCTAGCACCGTTGCCTTCAAAACAAATCATCATAGTCCCTTCGATACAAAGATCATAGACCCACGGTGTCGCCTACGAATACATGATCTTGACCCTCGATTGTCGCCTACGAAAAATGATGATAGTCCCTTGAATGTGCTAGGATACTTCCTCAAGTTGCTTTCTATGACCATCCGATGTCCCTTGAATGTCCGCTTACATCCAACAAATGAGTTACCTACCAACTAATGGTATGGATAGCGCTATTCTAAAGGAAAGTAAAACAATAAACGACCAATTCGAGTAGGTAATAAGACTTTTAGTTGCTTGCTCTATCAAAATACTTTTCACCAACACACTTTTGTCAAAGTTCAAACTCTTTTCAAAGCGAAACATTTAGAACACTTTGTATACATTCCTACATGAATCATTACAAAGTCAAAGCGAAATGCATTTTCAAAACATTTTGTCAAACACACGAAAGCACAATTTTTAAAGTGATCTAAGAGCAACTAAGAGCCGTAGATAACTACGGATGGAAAGGGTGCTAATACCTTCCCTTTTCATAACCTTCCCTTACTCGAGAATCTAACAAGGTCTTTTTCTGTACTTTTTACCTTCCCTTAATTGGATAAAAGAAAAGTCGGTGGCGACTCTTGCTATCCGCACATTTGCGATACAAAAATCTCAAAGTCAGTTCACCGTATTACAATAGGCCCTAACTTCAACATTTCTCTTCTGATCTTCGTGGAAAAGCCTAAACCAAAACAATTCTTATTCACCATTGGCTCAATAACCTGTCCCCAAACATTACTAGGACCTTTCTGGGAATGTTGGGCATGTTGTGATTCCTCCCCTCAGCGGGCAACTCTTCATCATTGTAACTCATATTATTGCAAGTTGTGATATTTCCAACCACACTATTAAAAGTTTCCAAAGGCACATCATAATCAACAAATGCCTGATCTAAAACCTTCACCAAAGACTCTCTGTGAGCTGAAGAATTCATCAACAAAGACAGGATTGAAATCTTTGACGGTGTCTACAATAGTTTCTCAACAATCTTGTAATTTCTCATCTTGATAATCTTCAACAAATCATCCATTTATTTCTATTGGGTTACTCCACTAGTCTGCCCTTCAAATTTGTTGGGTTCAACACTAGTTTCCACAATCTTCTTACCATCATCATCCATCTTTGGAAACACGGGAGAAAACACACGACCATTTTTGCTCATTCGATTAATATCAACAATATTTCCTACCTGCGATAACAGTTGAATTGGAACCTCAACATCTCCTTCTAGAATGGTGGCATTGTACTTGTATGGCACAACCTTGTTGGAACTATACGGGACAGGTCCAGGTAAGCTAATAACCAAAGGAATAATTGGAGGCTTACTATAATAGGTCACTTTCACAAGAGTGGGAATATCAAAATGTGGCACAATGAAATTTACATCTGCTTTTTCATCAGACTCATCAGTGGAGAAATACTCACCAGCAAAAACATATTCATCATCAGATTCATCAAATGATCCTTCAATCATATTGGCGCTATTATTGAAACCAACCCTTCTTCCTACAATCTAAATAATGTGTTCGTCCAAAAGATGCTGAATATCTCTTTTCACAACATCACAAACACGATGGTCCATGCTATATCTTGAACATTCACTATATTAGTGCACCTCTTGTCCTTCAATGAAATTGAATTTGGCATGCAAATTCACTAGATTAGCATTAGTTTCATTTACATCACAATTTGGACTTCTATGGGAGGACCATAGACAACATTCACTTCAACTTTAGGCTCTTCCTTCAACCTGATAACCTGAATAAGATTCCTGCCCATCATATCTTGAATATCACTCTTTATCTTATCACAACCACGAGTGTCCTCACTACACACATTACAAGCAACATGATCGTGAGTGCAATAACCAACTTTACAGAGAGCAGCATGCATCTTCACAATATCTCCAATGATCGAGTTCACATCATAAACCCTGATTTCTCCGTCAATCATATTCACAGCATTTTCGTGTTTGGGCAACAAATTCCCTTGCACATTAGGACCCATGTCTTTGAAGGACAATAAACTGGATCTAACCATCTTTTGCACTTTTGACTTCAATGAATAACAATTCTCAATAGTGTGACCTAGATCTCCTTGGTGGTATGCACAAGTCTGATCAGCCTTGTAATACCACGACAAAGGATTGGAACAACTTGAGGTGCCCTTGGTTGCACCAAGTGCCTCGTCGATCTTTGGATACAACTCTGCATAAGTCATCGGAATCGGATCAAGCGGTTCTCTCTTTGGGCCTTGCCCTTGCTGTGATACTCTGTTATAATGGATAGTAGTTGGAGCAACAACAACAACAGGAGTAACACCAACAACTTGTTGGTTCTGAGGATGCCTGTTAGGAGGTCTGGTTGTCCTCTCCTAGAAAACAACATTACCTTTTTCTTTCTTTTTGGAGAATCCAAAATATGGCTTCTAGCCCGCTCGATCCTTCTTCTTTCGACAATCGTCCTTCTCGGAAAGCCTCTTCTAGACAGAATCCCATGCTCACCATTTCAGCAAAATCATTAGGTGCTGGCCACCATCTTCCTATAATAGAAAGGACCCAATGTATTCAAAACTTTGGTCATCTCTTGCTCTCTTAGCGGAGGTATAACCTTGCAAGCTCACGTCATCAGCATACTCTTTGAAGGATTCTTTAACTTTTTGTACCATTGCCCTTAGCTGATCATGGTCGGGCACCATGTACATATTGTAATTGTAATGCTTCACAAAAGCTTCACCCAAATCATTAAATGTATGGATATTCCTGCTGTCTAGATTCATGTGCCATCTCAAAACTGCACCGATCAAACTATCTTGAAAGAAGTGAATTAGCAGGCGTTGATCTTTAGTATGAGTGGACATCCTTCTCAAATACATCATCAAATGGTCACGAGGACAAGAATTTCCCTTGTACTTCTCAAACTCTGGAACTTTGAACTTAGCAGGCACTTTCACATTGGGAACTAAGCACAAATCATTGACATTGTCGCCAAAAAGCTCTTTCCCCTTGAGGGCTTTCAGCTCTTTCTGCATCTTATCAAACTGTTCCTGGAAACCATCCATTTAATCATAGAAGTCAAGCTTTCACTTGGAGGAGAGTGGATTGTCAATTGTTAATTGTTAGTCGACAAGATGACCATCTTGAAACTTACGCATGAAGACTTTCGAAGCTTGATTGAATCAACGCGACCACACAACAAGTTTCAATTGTTTTTTGTCAAGTATATCACCGGTTTTGGAATTATCACATCACTTGATCAAAGATGGTTGAGAATTTAAAATGGACAAAGTTAGTGGAAACTTGTCAGAAGCTTGATTAGAAATCAACGCGACCACACGACAAGCGCTACAAGTGTTGAACCAAAATCAAAGCTCAAGTCATTTTTTTGGGCTTTTTTGAACATTAAAGTTCATGCCACCAATTGATCATTTTCTGATTAGGGACAAAGAAAATAAAATGAAGAAGAAGCAACGTAGCGCTATGTTAAGCAATCTCCAAGTGACTTATGTAGAAGCCACCCTACAGCGAGGCCGGTCAATAGTGATGCATGTGTTGAAAAAGCAAACGAGAAGAATGATATATAGATCATCTTCTAATGTTTGTCAACACATGTAAAAATAAAAAAAGAAAGAGATAAGATGAAGAGGGACGGGAAATGATAGATCAAATTGGATTATCTTCTCAAACTTCCTCCATCTTTAAGTTCAACCACTCATCTTGGTGGATTAAGGCACAAAATATATTGTTGACTCAAAACACCAAGAATTAATTGTATCACCAATACATTTCTCCAACCTCATCAACACCCAAAGTCCATTGACATTAAAGAGGAATTAGGTGTTCAAGACTACAATCCAAGGCAATCGTCAAAAGAATGGAGTAGAAGAAGAGTAAATATCAAAAACAAGTCAAAAGACAAGTGAAAATCACAATTTTGTCTCTGTGCAATCGATTGCAGCAGGATGAAAATCGATTACTGCTGTAGTTTTTCAATTTTTTTAAAATGTGGCGCATGAAATCGGTTGTAGCAGAATGCAAATCAATTGCACACTGTAAAAACCAGAAAAATCACATTTCTAAAGGCCAAATTCTTGTTCAAAACTTTTCACAAACACCTTGTGTTCTTTGATTCAATTGAGCATGAAAATTCCAACTAATTTCTGAGAATTTAAAAACATTGGAACTAAAAACAAGTTTGCTCAATGAATCAAACAACAACAATTATCAAGAGATTACATATTGAAAGATGAAGATCAACACTCACCACTTGTAGATCTTGAGAAAATTTTGCAAGAGTAACACTTCAAATTGCTTTACTTCAACTTCAAAAATCAGAATCACAAGCCTAGATCTAAAGAATTGAAGAAGAAAAAGAGAGTTGGTGGAGGTTTATGTCAAGGAATTAGAGAATTCCAATGGAGAATTTTCTAATCTTTATGAAGAAGAAAGAGCTTTGAGTGAAATGGATGAATTAGGGAAAATGAGAGAATGAGGAGAAATTTTGACAAGGTGTATTTGGCTATCAAAAGTTTGAAATTTAAATGATAGGGGGCCTCTATTTATAAGGTTTTGGTTTGGGAATGAGTGGTGGTTTGCAGTTAGGTTTGGGTATGGAATTAGGCTTGGAAATCAAATTTGGAGCCAAAATTGAATCAATTAGTAATTAATTTCGAAATTAAAAGAAAATAAAAAAATGAAATTGGAGGCCAAGCTCACAAACTCAAAAATTGCCCAATTTTTCAGCTTTCTGCGCAGTGCAATTGATTGCACTAAGCTATTTTTTGAAAATTTGCTGAAATTGGTCAGTGAGCAATCGATTTCTCAAATGTGCAAATCGATTGCACCCTATTTTATTTGAAAAATTGGTTTTAAATTAAGTTTGGGAAAAAACATCGGAAAACTTACACTCGCCTGATGTCTTGGCTTGATACCTACAAAACACAAATATACGAAGACAAAAGCAAATATTTTTGGTATTTTAATCGAGGTTAGCGATGAAATAAATGTAGATCAACCACGCATGCGAGAACACGGTCGGTGCTTGGTGATTCCTTACGAACAAACATAGGAATAGGACAACCATTAGAGCCCAACCTTGTTTGTGATCTTAATGCATTGTGATGATGAGATGATGAGGGATCTTAGGGAAAAAATTGGGGTACAACACCTAGCCCCGAAATTGTTTAGGTGTGATTTGTGGGCACCTAATTTGCAGCTCCGATCCTGTGTAGGATTGCATACTTCACACTTAACTTCCTTGCAGACATTTTACCTTTCATAGGCCAAGTATTACTTTGAGTGGCAGTGATGGTTTTGCATACTTGGTCATTAGTTACTTCAAGCTCACATTCCTCTTTCTCACTTCTTCCTAGATATTTATTGATAATGGTAGGTGAGAAATTTACACACTTTCCTCTCACAAATAGTTTTTGAAATTCCTTGCTCCTTTTGTCATCACAGTCCTCAGGGATGTTAACTATGAATTCCTTGACCAGGATCTCATATCATTTGGGCAGTTTGGTAACTATCTTCATTAAACCAACATCAGAGATTATTTTCATGATTTCCTTGTATTCTAAGGCATATTTTCCTAACTCCATTTCCAAGGCTATTCTCCTCTGGTACATGAACTTCCATCTTGCAGTAAATTTGATGGAGTGAAAAGATATGTTGTCTGTTGGAGCATCAGGCGTATCATTAGTGGATCTTTGAATTAAGGTATTCTTCATAGGTGTGATGTCTGGGACATCAGTCTCAACATCATAGTCAGAATCAGATTTAGATTTGATTTTCCTCTTGTTTGAGGAAGGAACAAATTTACTCCATGCCTTTGGTGGTCTATACATAACCTTTTTCTTGTCGGTCTTGGGGGTAGTACTTGATGCTGCTGATTTACACTTTCTTGTTTTCATCCTTTTTGCAATCCCCGAGTTCACATTGACAATTAATTCATTGTCAGGCAGTTCTTCTACATCTATAACTGCATCGTCTACTTTGGCCTCAACCCTCTTTTCATTTGGATTATTCTATTTATTTGGAGAGGCTCTTTTCATACATGATGTTTCAACTTGATAGTGACTTTATCAAGAACAATTTTTTTTAATATTTCCTTTAGGGGTATTCTCTTTCCTAATGGATGATTCTGTAGGCTCTTTTGGGACAACCTCAGCAGGCATTTGAGCAGGTAGACCCACATTTAGGGTTTTAGAGACTAATCTCCTTATGATCCTATCAACATTTATAATGTCTTGATCAATTTCAACACGGGATCGGAGGAATTACCTCATGGAACAAATGTCTCTCTTGGTCCTCTTGCATGGTAGGTGCGAAGCTTTTAGGTCTTGCATCCGAGCATGAAATTATTGAGAGGAATAATGTCTAGGGCTTCTTGAGTTGATACATTTCGTTGATTTTTCTTGGTCCTAATTCAGTTTGTTGAGACATCTTGATTGTGGAGGGCGAAGGTTGTTCTTTTGGAGGTAGGAGATGAGAATATTTTGATTTTGAGCTTGTATAGTGTATGGGAGATTACGAGATGTTTGCACTTGAAATGGGCTCTTTATATGTTGAATGTCATGACTAGATACAATTAAGTGACATTTTGAAAATTCAAACTTTTAATGATATTCCACACACTTTTAATTGCTATAATTTCTTTAGCAAATAGGCCTTGATATCTGAAACACCGGAAATCAAAGGATATAACTATATATCAATGAAGTCGCCATCGAGCGTTTCTTATCCATAAAGAGGAAAGGTAACCATCGAGTAAACACGAAATGAAGAGATCACGGTCTTGCAACCGAGAGATCGGGTAAGGATACGCGAGGCATTAACTGCGCCCATAGTACTCTGGTATCCGCTTTTACTTTTTATCTAATGGGTGTAAAGGTCTATCTATATCGTATATGGTATAATGCATGTGTCATACCCAAAATTTGCCCTCTTACTTCTCAAGACATTTCACACATCCATACTCAAGAGTTTCCAAGGGTTGATCAAACAAACCCTCTCTAAGCAATCAACCCAAGCTAGGGTTTTGGCCATTCTCAAATCAAGGTGGGCTTCTAACACTTCCAGTGGTCATCATGCCTCATCATATGCTTCAAAGAATCTTCATGTCAAGATTCAAGCCTTACAAGTCAAGTTTCCTCAGACAATTGCTCAGATGGTTGAAAATCAGTTGTATTGGACAAAAACTCAACTGTGGTCAACATACAGTCAAACTTCATAATTTTTGGTCAACATAAATATTTTGAAGTTATATTCATCATTTGATCAAGGGTTGATCATGATTCATCAAGAAAAGTCAAGAATTGATCAAAAGTCAAAGTTTCTAAATTGGGCTTTCTTAGACAAAAGTCAACAGAACTTTGACCAGGCATAACATTCACATACTTTATCAAATTGTTTTCCACCACAGCTCATTTTGAAGAATTCAATTCTCTACAACTTCATGTCTCACAAGGAGAAAATGCTTCATTTGGAAGTTATGGATCAAAACATTCTGAGTCCTTTTAAAGTCAACAAAAGTCAACATTTTGTAAAGAAGTGTTCATGAGCATGCAAACTCCAATGAAGATGAAACAAAGAGGCTGTTTAGAGGACATCTTGAGCTTTCTAAAAGTCCAAGAACACCCAAAATGTTAAAATTGAGCAAGATACACCTTGCACAAGTTGAGCATTTTGAGGAGGTGCAGAAATACTTGACAAAACCAAATTTTTGCAAATGGGCCTAACTTTTCTTGGCTCAAACATGTTCCTTAGCTGAATTGGAACCTCAAGCCCAAGGCCACGAATTTATCTTTTATTTTTATTTATTTTGGATTTTTATCATTTAAAAGCCAATTTAATTAAAATAAAGATAGAAAATAAAAATTAATTGCAAGATGGATTTTCTCTCATTCTTGAGGTCCAAGCAAGCCATACAAGCTGTCAATTTGAAATTTCATTGATTGGAAAAGGAATTAAATGAGATTTGATCAAAAAGGAAATATTTGGTTTCATTCCAAATCAAATATTTTCTCATTGATTGCATATAATTTCTTCATAATTCTTGACCTAATTAACTCTACTATAAGTACATGATGCATCCACAGCAAAAGGATGAAATTCGGCCTCCAAGAACCTAAAAAGCTTCAAAAACCTTGTGATACAAGGAAGTGGCAGCAGGTTTTGGATCAATTCAAGCCAAACAAAGTGTTCCAACACATTCCTTGATACTCTCTGAAGCTTTTCCAATCATTACGACCATCAACAAGCCGGAATCACGAAAACACGATTCGGTTTCACATTCTAACTCAAATTCGATTTTGATTTTCATACATATTTAACATGTTTTGATTGTTTGTTTGTGTTTAGAATGGAGTTTCGAAACTTTCTGCATATGTTAATTGGAGTTTAAACACATGAATCATGACTTGCCATTGTTAGGGTTCATAAGCTCAAATTGGGGTTTTCTGGAATAGGAAAAATTGGACGAAACCAATGATTCCAACATGTTTAGGGGATCAAACCGAGTTGATCCATGTCCCCATAACAAATTTATGTTGCATATTTTGGATTTTGATTTTTGCGGTGTTATAGCTACGGACAATCCGTTGGTAAAAGCTTTAGCTACAAACCAAAACCGTGGCTAAAAGTTTAAATATTCAAACGAGGAAGACGAAGTTCTTGGCGCGTGTTTTAAGTTGGTTTTCAGAAAATTAACTCATTTATAATTATTTCGTTTCATTCCACTAACACGAATGCAGGCTAGCTCGGATGGAAAAAGGCGTGTGTGAGAGATGTCTGGTTCGAACCTTGGCTCCTCCATTATTTTTACAACTTTGCAAAACTAACCAATTTTCTATTTCTTTTCATATTTTTCCATTTAATTTAATTTCTTTTCAAACAATTTTCTAACACATCAATAAATCACCAAAAAAAATATTTTCTTTTGCATTTAGGACAGAAAAATGTTTATTTAATTTTTGACATAAAAATTAATATTTTTGCATGCATATTTTAATTAATTGTTAATTAACCATAAAATTGAATTTTAATTGCTTTTCCTTATTAAAGTCAACCCAGAAAATTCCCAAAAATTGCTTTATCATCTAATTAGGATTACTAACCTAAAAAAATTTTCCTAGCTCAAAATCTTTTTTTTTACTAACACATTTTCTCTTATGCGAATTTCTTTTCTTTTAGATTATTGTGTATACGCTTCGAGGTTGTAATAGTTAGGATTAATTTTCTTGCATTTCTTTCAATATTATGTATTGCTCATGGGATGTAATAACTTAACTAGGATTTATTTTGCACTCAATATTATATAGCGCCCCAAAGCCATGTAATAGCGTAGGATTTACTTTCCGCACTTTACTTTCCATAATTTACTTTCCGCACCCATATAAACTACTAGTAACTAGGCGTGTATGGCAAGATAAAAATGAACATAGATCACTTCTTATTTCAAGATAACATATCTGAATTTAACACACTCTCTTCACGTGCACCCCTAGGTATTTTCTCTCGTTGCCTTTTGAATAAATGGTCAAGTCCCTCGAATGTAGAGGTATCCTAGCTGTTGCCTACAAACATATCATCATAGTCCCTTCGATACAAAGATCATAGTCCTCGTGGCCTACAAATACATGATATTGTCCCTCGATTGTTGCCTACGAAATGTGATGATCGTCCCTTGAATGTGCTAGGATACTCCTACAAGTTGCCTTATGACCATCCGATGTCCCTTGAATGTCCCTCTTACCCAGAATAGGGTTACCTACCAACTAATGGTATGGATAACACTATTCTAAAGAAAGAAATAAAATAACACGAAAAATAACCGTTTTGAGTAGGTAATAAGACTTTTAGTTGCTTGATCTATCAAAATACTTTTTGCACCTTACACTTTTACAAAGTTAAAACACTTTTTCAAAAAGCGAAACATTTCCAAAGACTTCGTATACATTCCGGCGTGAATCATTACGAAGTCAAAGCGAAATCCTTTTCAAAACATTTTTCAAATACACACACAGAAAGCAAATTTTTAAGTGAGCTAAAGCAACTAGGCGTGTAGATAACTACGGATGGAAAGGGTGCTAATACCTTCCCTTTTCATAACCTTCTCCCTTACTCGAGAATCTAACGAAGGTCTTTTTACATTCTTTTCACCTTCCTTTAATTGGATAAAAGAAAAGTCGGTGGCGACTCTTGCTATCCATAACATTTGCGATCAAAAGCAAAACAAATTCAAAGTCGGTTCTCCACGTATTCTGCTGGCGACTCTGGGATACACCTAAAGAGAGAATACATTAGGGATTTTTAGATCATTTTTACTGCTTTCTGTTTGACTTGTATGCTTTACTTTAAGGGTTGCTTGGGTATTATACTTGTGGGGGATCCTACACCCGGATCCAGGTTTCCTTAGGTAAGTAGCAATAAATTGTCGCGACCGTTAGGCGTATACCGAAATGGTCAACATGATGGCTACGTTAATGCGACACTTTGGATGTCTTGATGCTCCTCATGCTTAAGTTGAGGAAAGTATATGGCGTCTGCGTGGTGTCATCAGCACTAACTCAACTTCTAGAACCCTAATTGATCCATCTTGGCCATTAGAAGGTAGTGAGATGGCCGGCTTTGGTGCAGACTAAGGTTGGTTGATACTCGATGCTACGCTCATTAAGATCCGACTTTCGGGATGTTTCGGTCGACCACTTGGTAGTCGTATTGAAATAAAGCCTACAAGAAAGATCAATGATATGAGATTCCTAGAACCCGGTTACTATTATAGGACAGGATGAACCCACTCAAACTTTGGTAGGGTAGACACCTAGACCTCATGCAAGCCTTAAACCTAGGGCTATTGTGTGATTTTCTTGTGCTTGTTAAACATGACATCATGACATCATATCATTTCTAACCATTTCAAGGACCTAGGGATTTATCTTTGCTCTTTTTTGTAGGGATTATGGCTTCCAGAAAAACTATCCGAATCAACTTCACGGGTATACCTTCTCAACTCAAAGAATTGGTTTGAAATTCCGATCATGCTCAGTTCATCAAAAGACATGGTTATCTGCTCGATCATGCTCAGAAATTCCCGGTTTTGAAGAAGATATGATGCACGTCTTATTCCAGTTCTTCGATCCGAAACACCATTTCTTTACATTCCCAGATTATCAGTTGGTTCATACCTTGGAAGAGTTCTCTAAGCTGCTTGGGATACCTATTCTTGATCAGATGCCATTCACCAGTTCAGAAAAGGCTCCTAAGTATGAAGACATCGCATTAGCGTTACATCAGAAGCGGTCAGACATTGAAGCTAATTGGGAAACAAGAAGCGGAGTTAGGGGTTTACTTGCCAAATTTCTGATAAAGAAAGCTCGGGAATTCCTCAAAGCTATGAGTTTCCATGCATTCGAAGACATTGTGGCCTTACTAATCTATGGTCTAGTACTATTTCCTAATCCAGATCAGTTCATAGATGTGAACTCCATCAAGATATTCCTCAGTCATAATCCTGTGCCTACCTTACTTATAGACATTCTACATTCTCTCCACACTCGTACCATCAAACGACAAGGAACTCTCATGTGTTGCATATCGTTACTTTCCAGGTGGTTTATTTCGCACCTTCCTCAATCAGTGATGAAGAACGAGCAAAGGTTGAAGTGGTCTCAAAGGCTGATGTCACTCTCTCATTCAGATATCCGTTGGTGCCTTTTCTCTCAAAAGGACTTCACATTCATTGAGCGTTGTGGAGAATTCCCTAATGTACCACTCCTTGGCATAAGGGGAGGTATCACTTACAACCCTTCTCTAGCTCTACGTCAGTTTGGTTATGCTCGAAGAGATGGTCCTCATGATATGCTTCTCCAAGACATTGTGTTTGACTACAACCATGATCTCCAGAATTACCGTCGAAGGTTCATACACGCTTGAGGCATGGTAAAGAAGACTGATACCAAGACTTTGGGACACCAAAACTCCATTCCTTGGGAACCTTACCTCAAATGGGTGCGAGCTCGAGCTCAACACCTCATGATGCCATTTACACCCAGTGTTACCAGTAATTATGGAACCGGTTGCTATAGGTGACGAATCCTATACCGTTCTCCATCCCGACATGCCTACTGATTTCGAAGACTTGAAGAGATCCTGGATTCAGCTTAAAGAAGAAAGGGATATATTCGAAGCTCAATGCTATGCAAGCGAGAAGAAGGTACTAGAGTTGACCAAGCTACTTCACGAGGAGCGGAACATCAACGCATACTTCAACACCAAGAGGAAGCGCCCATGGGAGACTTAGAGCTTTAGGATTTTGTTCTTTTATTTTCTAAACTATCTTCTGTACTTAAAAAGAAAAAAAAAGGAAAAGAAAAACTAAAAAAATTTTGTTCGTATTTGTTTAACAAATTTAAATTCCCAAGGTCCTTGAAAACATTGCATTGCATAAACATCGCATATCATGGCTTGACATTTCATAACAGGTACATTGAAGATCGGTTTTCTCATTTCTTTGCTATGTATTTTAGCAGAAATGGCTCTTGAACAGACTGTCAAAGATCTCCAGGCTCAAAATGCTCAGTTCTAGGAAATGTTCGCCAACTTGGTTCAAGGCGAGAAAGACTTGAAGAAGCTCCTCACCAGAACGAAGAAACTCATCAGTGTCCTCAACATGGGAAGGCGTCATAAGGGGACCTAGGTGGTCGGCGGTTAGAACTCTCGGACAGAGTGGTGGGCGATGAAAGTGTCAAGAACAACGAAGAAAGCCGGCATGAGTCGAAAAGAGAAGAAGACTATGAGCAGGCGGTATTCTCTTGGGGATGACAAATACAAACAACTTGAAGACCGTCGAATCTTGTGGAGAATTTGAAGATGTCGGGCTGAATTTTGATGGTGCGAGTCTAGTTCTTGGCGTGGTGATTCCCGTATGTTCAAGGTTCCTACTTTTGCCAAGTATGATGGCATTTCTTGTCGAGCTACATTTGAAGTCCTATGTTGGAAGATCCATCCTCACATGCTGTGGATCCATTACTTCAAGAGAGTTTATCAGGAGCTCGATTGGGTGGTATTATCAACTAGAGTACCCACATCCATACACGGAATGACTTAGCGGATACTTTCTACATGCGATTACGTACAATCTTGAATTGGCACCCACTCGCATGCAAATGAGCATGTCTATGGGTCGTGACGAGAAGTTCAAAGAATATGCTCGAAATGGAGATCTAGCGGGAAGAGTTCAACCACCCTTGTCCAATAGGAGTTGGTTGATATGTTTATGGGAACAGCGGGCCCCTTCTTCAATCATCGATTGGAAACTCTTGCCGGGGTCACCGGTGATATTGAGAGAACACATTGAAGCGGAATCAAGAGCGAAAGATTCGGTAGATTAATCCTCAAATGTTGCGAAAAGATCTTTTGGTAAAAAGAAACCAATCTGTGTATGGTCGGAAAATTCGAGTCAAAGCGATCGTACTCAATCGTGGAAGTTGTAATCTCAATCTGCACCGCGCAACCTCAGCGAATCAGCGTAACGAGCAGCGCCACGAAGGCGGTTCTGGTCGACATGCCATTGTCGCAAGCATTGTAACATATGTTGAAAGCGGTGATTACCTTGAGGGATCCTCCTCAACACATCAACACTTCCTCTCCAAAATACAATCCTAATGCAAAGTGTGCTTATCACTCCAACAGCCTAGGGCATGGCACCGACGACTGTTGGGCTCTGAAGAACAAGATTCAAGACATGATTGAAGCTAAAGAAATTGAGTTTGATCCTCCTGTCGAAACTCCGAATGTGATCAATGCACCAATGCCTAAGCACGAAAAAAGTTCCAATGCTATTGGCAAGAACTCTTATGTGTTTGACGTGAACAACTTGACTATTCCTCTGATGACTGTTAAGAAGAATCTGCTGTAAGCCGGTGTTAATCCAGGATGCCCGGAGAATTTTCGTTTGTGCCCTTTAGCATCTGACAGATGTGCTTGGTTGAGAAGGCGTATTCAATGCATGATGGATAACCGCAAAGTGCTATTTCTGAAACCTTTGCCTGTGGAGAATCTGTGTGAAGACATGTCTAAGAATCTAAAGATCGAAGATGTGAGCGAAGCCGTACCAGAAGTCTGGGATACCTTGGGGCAGCCAAGTGGAAAGTTTGATTACATGGTGAAGTATACCGTTCCTGAAAGATACAAGATTCCTATTGAAGATGTTAAGGTGACCGGATGGGGAGACGATTTCCCAGAAGACTATGCTGATGTGAACACAATGAGGATCTCCTCTGCTGATCCTACACCTAGAGTGACACCTCTCATCATTACTTCTCCCAGACCAGTTCCATACTCCTCTGACAAAGATATACCGTGGAACTATGGAGCTGAAGTTTACTATCATGGCGTCAAGCAAGACCCGCTAACCATCGAAGACATTACAGCTGAAGCTTCTGATCCTGACATCGACAACATCACCGGATCAAGATAGGTGACCAGAACCGGGAGAGTATTTTCTCCAGAGATCTCTCCACCAAAAGACACTGTGACTCCAACTCGCATTCCAGATATCGAACCAGTTCTCAAAGCTAGAGGGAAAGAACCAGTGACTCATCTTGCTCAGACAGAAGTACCAACGGAAGTTGCTGAAGATACCTCCAAGCAAGAAATGGAGGAAATTCTGAAGATAAACAAGAAGAGTGACTACAATGTTGTGGAACAGTTGGGACAGACTCCGTCCAAAATCTCCATGCTTGCTCTGCTATTGTGTTCTAAGGCTCATGCTAAGGCCTTGGTGAAGTTTCTGAAGAATGCTCACATACCGCAAGACACTACTACTGATCAATTTGAAGTTTGTATTGCTAGCCTGGCTTCCAGCAACGGTCTAGGTTTCTCTGAGGTTGATTTGACTTCGCGAGAAACACAACAAAGCCTTGCACATCTGTTGAATGCAAGGCGTTACATTGTCTCATGTTTTGGTGAATACGGTTCGCTCTAAATATCCTACCGAAGAGTGCTTTCGACCGACTTGATGTTGAAGGATTGGTCTTGAAGCCCAGTGACATAATTGTGAGAGCTTTTGATGGTTCTAAACGAACAGTACTTGGAGAGCTCATTCTGTCAGTTAAAGTTGGTTCCCAGACTTTCGACTCCACTTTCTTTGTCATGGACATCCGTCCAGCTTACTCTTGCCTACTTGGGCGCCCTTGATACATGGGGCGGCATTGTTACCTCTACCTTGCATCAGTGAAGTACCCGTGAAGGGAAATTTGTTCGATATGCGAGGAGGAATATATGGTAAGCCATCTGCAGTCATTCCGATACCTCGAAATGGAAGGAGAATTCTTCAAAACTCCCTGTCAAGATTTCGAAACAGTTCAAAGATTCATGCCTGTTGACTCTCCTGTCACTCCTGAAGTTACACAAGTTCCGCCTAGGATGGCCTCACTAAAGGATGCTCAAGATGTAGTTGAAGAAGGAGGTAGTACTATTTGGGGTCAGCTCCCCGATCTTCCTTTCAAATCTAACAAGACTGGTTTAGGCTTCATCACCAAAGGTCAGAAGATGATACACGCGAGCGTCGGCCAACTTCCTACGCATCGGCAAGAATGGAGTCCATGCTATAGAAGACGACAACAGCGACTTCGACATCAGTGATTGGATCTTCCCAACTCCCGACAACGGACTCAACAATTGGAAGACCGAAGACGTCATACCAATCTCCTTTAGACAGGAGTAATTGCTTTTGTTTTCAGTTGTGCTTTTCAATTTCTATGCTTTGAACAATAAACTTAAAAGCCTAATGCCTTGCCCGGGGCATCACGGCTCGTTGTGAGGGTTATTATCATCATTTGCATATTTTCATTCAATAAAATCATTTGGACTTTTGCATTTAAGTGTAATTTTCGTTCTTTCACTTTTACTACCCTTCAAAGCTTTGTGTTCTTACACACACCCGTGATACAACTTGATTCACTCCGAATCTCGTTGATAACTGACTTTGCTATTGCTAAATATGACTTGATAATCCGATCTACTAAGCCGAAGGCGAAGGTGAGGAAGATTGTGAAGTGCCGGAGAACTTGTTAGATTTCTCTGACAAGAAGAGCGGGTTATCTGACCACACGAAGAGCCAAGAGGTTGTGAATCTAGGTACTAACGAAGACCGAAAGAGATCAAGATAGGAGCGGTCTTGAGAGCGATATCAAGGAAAGATTGGTCCAGATGCTACGAGACTATATCGAGGTTTTTTCTTGGTCCTACGAAGACATGCCAGGTCTAGATATTGACATTGTGGTACATCGATTACCGACGAAAGAAGGTTTTCTCCCTGTGAAACAGAAGGTTCATCGCATGCGTCCTGAGATGTCAGAGAAAATCAAAGCCGAAGTTATTTAGCAGTTCAATGCCGGTTTCTTAGCCGTTACTTCTTATCCGCAGTGGGTTGCAAACAAGGTACCCGTACCTAAGAAAGATGGCAAAGTACGAATGTGTGTGGATTACAGAGATATGAACAGAGCGAGTCCGAAAGACGATTTTCCACTTCCTCATATCGATGTTCTAGTCGACAACACCACTCAACATAAGGTTTTCTCCTTCATGGATGGTTTCTCCGGTAACAATCAGATCAAAATGGCTCCTGAAGACATAGAGAAGACTACTTTCGTTACACAGTGGGGCACTTTCTACTACAAGGTCATGCCGTTCGGACTGAAGAACGCTGGTGCCACTTATCAACGTGCCATGGTGGCATTATTCGATGACATGATTCATCACGAGATAGAGGTCTACGTCGACGACATGATAGCTCGATCACGGAAGAACATCTCGATCATCGGGCTGTTTGATAGGCGAAGTACGGACTAAGACTTAATCCCAACAAGTGCAGCTTTGGAGTCAGATCTTGTAAACTCCTAGGGTTTGTTGTTAGTGGTAAAGGTATTGAAGTTGACCCCGCCAAGGTTAAAGCTATTAAAAAATGCCGACTCCCGCGAGAAAGAAGTCATAGGTTTCTTGGGACGATTGAACTACATTGCCAGATTCATTGCGCATCTAACTGCTACTTGTGAGCCAATCTTCAAATTACTGAAGAAAGATCAAGTAGTGGAATGGAACGACGATTGCTAGACTGCCTTCAACAAAATCAAGGAGTATCTGCAGAATCCTCCTATCTTGATGCTGCCTGCCAAAGGAAGACCTCTCATCATGTACTTAACAGTATTAGAGAACTCAATGGGGTGTGTGTTGGGGCAACATGACGGGTCTTGCGAAAAGAGTATGCAATATACTACTTAGCAAAAAGTTTATCGACTGTGAAACAAGATACTCATAGCTCAAGAAAACTTGTAGCGCTTTGGCTTGGGCTGCTCGCCGACTAAGACAGTATATGTTGACCCACACTACCTTGTTGATCTCCAAGATGGATCCGATAAAATACATATTTGAGAAACCTGCTCTCTCCAAGAGAATAGCAAGATGGCAAATGATCTTGACCGAATCGACATCCAATATACTTCTCGAGCGATCAAAAAGTGTAGTAGCCGATCATTTGGCTCATCAAGCCGTAGATGACTACCGATCTATGCGATTCGAGTTTCAGACAAAGATGTTTTGTTAGTTCCTGATTCTGAAGAACCAGGCCCAGACGAAAGACCTGAACAAGGATCCCCATGGACTATGGTCTTTGATGGAGCCTCAAACGCAATTGGCAATGGCATTGGCGCCATCATTACATCTCCTATAAGCGGACACCGCCTTTCACCGCTAGATTATGTTTCATTTGCACTAACAACATGGCGAATCTGGCGTGCATCATGGGTATTAAAGCGCTATTAATTTAAGAATCAAATTCTTGCAAGTGTACGGAGACTCGGCTTTGGTGATCGGTCAGTTAAAGGCGAGTGAGATCTGAAACATCCGAAGCTCATTCCATATCGAGAGCATGTTTTGAGCCTGATCCCTTGCTTGAAATCACTTTCGATCATATTCCCGAGAAGAGAACCAATTGGCGAGAGTTAGCTACTATGTCATCTATGTTCAAGGTCAAATGGGACAACGAGGCTCCCAAATCATCATCGAAAAGTTTGACGAACCAACATCTTGTTGTGAACTTGATGCGAGAGAAACCTTGGTTCTCAGTAAAGAGGTATCTTGAGACTCGGGAATATCCAGCGGGGCATCATTAATGACAAGAAGTTCTTGAGAAGATTCACATCCAAATTCTTTCTTAGAAGCGACATATACAAGCGCAACCACAGCTTGTGCTTACTCCGCTGTGTTGATTAGAAAACTGTAGAGCGGATCATGGAAGAATTACATGAAGGCGCATTCGGTACCCATGCCAGTGGACATACAATGGCTAAGAAGATTCTGAGAACACGTTACTATTGGTCCACCATGGAAGCTGATTGTCACCACTATGCTTGATCTTGTCACAAATGCCAGATATACACAGACAAATTGCACGTACCTCCAGTACCACTAAATGTTTTAACCGCTCCTTGGCCTTTTGTAATGTGGGGCATTGACATGATTGGAGAAATCAAATCTACTTCCTCGAACGAACATCGTTTCATCCTTGTGGCAATTGATTACTTTACCAAGTGGGTGGAAGCAGCCTCGTTCGCATCTGTTACCAAGAATGTTGTGGCTCGATCCATCAAGCATAATCTTATCTGTCGGTACGACACTCCCGAAAGGATTATCATAGATAATGGTACCAATCTCAACAACAAAATGATCACCGAACTCTACACACAGTTCAAGATCAAGCATGACAACTCTTCTCCATATCGGCCTAAGATGAATGACGCAGTGCAAGCCGCCAACAAGAACATCAAGAAGATCATACAGAAGATGACAGTGAATTACAAGGATTGGCACGAGATGTTGCCATTTGCTCTCCATGGTTATCGCACTACAGTACGAACATCTACAGGGGCAACCCTTTCTCTCTCATATACGGTATGGAAGCAGTCTTGCCAATCGAGGTTCAGGTACCCTCAACCAGAGTCCTCCAGGACACAGAGCTAGGCGAAGACGAATGGATCCAGACCCACCTCGACTAGAACAACTTGATCGATGAAAATGACTTGTATCCATCGCCATGGGCGGATCTATCGAAATGAATGATCGGAGCGTTCAACAAGAAAGTCAAGCACCGAGTCTACAAGGTCGGTGATTTAGTAGTCAAGCGCATCATCCTTCCACAAGGTGATCCCAGGGGAAAATGGACTCCCACCTATGAGGGACCGTTTGTAGTCAAAACAGTATTTTCCGACGTAGCTATGATACTTAGCACCATGGATGGCGAAGACTTCCCACCTGTGAGCGGACATAGTAAAAAATACTATGCATAAGCGAGACCCGCTAGGTCGGTGGCCTAGGCAAAAATAAGGGCATCTGGCGAACCAAAGAGGTTCGGGCAAAGTTAAGGATATATACAAAAATGTACACCCGCAAAGGCGGCTTGGGCAAAAGGGTATCGGTAGGTGAAAACCGAAAGGACGGTCTAGGAAAAAATTAGGGATTTAAGCGTACGACTATGACTCGTCCAGATCACCTACTTACAGACTACAGACTACTATCAGCATTCAAGATTCAAATGGCGAAAATCAATTCACTCACTTTCTCGACAAGGAGATGAGATAGTCGAAATATATGAGCACTAGCATAGTTGAAAATTGACGAGATTATTTCCGCATAGCTTTTTACTTTCATTGTATACAAAGCTGGCCATCGCCATCTTTCAAAATTAATGCAAATTCTTTCTCTTACAGTGTTCATTATTGTTGTTTTTTGCATAAAGTCCAATGATTGCTTTGAATGATTATATGCATTTGACAATAAACATTTGTTCACAAACATACGAAAAGTGAACGAACAAAAATAATTACTGCATGTTCTAGGAATTGAGATGACGACTAAAATCACCAATGCATTCCTCGCGAGATAGTTCCTCGGAGGTATTTATCCCAAGAATATCTCCCAATGATCATCATTCCCGACAACGATATCTAAACTTGAAACTTGGTCAGATAGTGCATCGGAGGAACCCTACGTCTCTTTTATTCCCCATCCAGAGGTTTCAACAAACTCCAGATTCATCACCTCAAAGGAATCTTCGAACCTCGACTCCAAACAATAATCAGATATTCCCCAACAAGATCTACGCACAAGATCCCCAACGGAGTATCTCCCAGCTTTTATTATTCCCAACAACATTAATATCTAGGCTCGAAACTTGGTCAGATAGTGCATCAGAGGAATCAAGGACATCTCTTCCTCCTCTAAATCAGGGTTTTCAGCAACTTCATCCCCAAGCAGAAGTCAAAAATCCTCGGCAGGACGTACTCATCTTCAAGATGGATATGTTTTGAAATACCGCAACATCTACATTCATACATTATTCATAAAAACTCATGACACGTGCATATATCATTCGTGAACATTATCATATGCTCGCATGCATCATAATCTGCATAAAGACTAACTGTATCCTGTCAAGGTTTTATTTTCCCCAGCAGGTACAAATCCTTTCCAAAAGGAAGGTCCAAGATTAATACCCGAAACAAGACGGGGAACCCAATCTGAAAGACCATACAAATCTTTTGCAAACAGAAGGTCCAGAATTAACACCCGAAACAAGACGGGGAACCCTATCTGAAAGACCATACAAATCTTTTCTGAACGGAAGGTCGAAGATTAATACCCGAAACAAGATGGGGAACCCAATCTGAACGACCATACAAGTTGTCTTCCGACAACAGGCATTGGATCAACACCCGAAGCAAGATGGGAAAGCTATCCACATTCTGCCAAATATCTACCTCAGAATAGCCAAGATGAAGGTTTATTCTGACTCTCTCTTATTATCAACATCAACTACAGAGTCTAGCGTACGTCACAGTTGCCCCGGATGACATCTTTAAGCCCATCTCCGACTATTTGTCGACATCTCTCTACCTTCAGAATGCTGCATATTTGGTTAAAAATCAATACCTGCCATTAGCTTCATTCAAAGACGGACATGAAGTCTAACGTATGACTCAACATCATTCTCCCTGGATGGCATCTTAAGCCCATCTCTGTCGCCTCTTCTGCTCAAACAACCCCTACAGAATCTAACATGCGATTCATTCCCCATCATCATTCTCTCCTGATGGCATCTTAAGCCCATCTCCGATGTTTATTCTATTCAAACGATGTTCGCGAGTCTAGCATACGACTTACTCTCCAGCAACAGCTTCTCCAAATGGCATTTGTAAGCCCATTCCAGCGCATCATCAACCAACAACGAGTGCAAATTTTCAGCTGTACTCGAGTGTTCAATCATCTTCTACCTTCAGGTCACAAAAGGCAAGCATGCCAATCTAACCCTTTCAGTACAAGAAGATTGAACAGGGGAAACTTCCATACCCCAAAATTTTCCCTCTTACTTCTCAAGACATTTCACATATTCATACTCAAGGATTTCACAAGGGTTGATCAAACAAACCCTCTCCTAAGCAATCAACCCAAGCTAGGGTTTTGGCCATTCTCAAATCAAGGTGGGCTTCTAACACTTCCAGTGGTCATCATGCGTCATCATATGCTTCAAAGAATCTCCATGTCAAGTTTCAAGCCTTACAAGTCAAGTTTCCTCAGACAATTGCTCAGATGGTTGAAAATCAGTTGTATTGGACAAAAGTCAACTGTGGTCAACATACAGTCAAACTTCATAACTTTTGGTCAACATCAATATTTTGAAGTGATATTCATCATTTGATCAAGGGTTGATCATGATTCATCAATAAAAGTCAAGAATTGATCAAAAGTCAAAGTTTCTAAATTGGGCTTTCTTAGACAAAAGTCAACAGAACTTTGACCAGGCATAACTTTCACATACTTTATCAGAAATTTTTCCACCACAACTCATTTTGAAGAGAATTCAATTCTCTACAACTTCATGTCTCACAAGCTTGGGCAGAAAATGCTTCATTTGGAAGTTATGGATCAAAACATTATAGGTCCTTTTAAAAGTCAACAAAAAGTCAACTTTTTGTAATGAAGATGAATCAAAGAAATGTTTAGAGAATATCTTGAGCTTTCTAAAAAGTCCAAGAACACCCAAAAATGTTAAAAATTGAGCAAGATACACCTTGCACAAGTTGAGCATTTTTGAGGAGGTGCACAAAGAGAAATACTTGACAAAACCGAAATTTTTGCAAATGGGCTTAACTTTTCTTGATTCAAACATGTTCCTTAGCTGAATTGGAACCTCCAAGCCCAAGGCCACGAATTTATCTTTTATTTGTTATTTATTTTGGATTTTTAATCATTTAAAAGCCAATTTAATTAAAATAAAAGATAGAAAATCAAAAATTAATTGCAAGGTGGATTTTCTCTCATTCTTGAGGTCCAAGCAAGCCATACAAGCTGTCAATTTCGAAATTTCATTGATTGGAAAAGGAATTGAAGGAGATTTGATCAAAAAAGGCAATATTTGGTTTCATTCCAAATCAAATATTTTCTCATTGATTGACATATAATTTCTTCATAATTCTTGACCTAATTAACTCTACTTTAAGTACATGATGCATCCACAAGCAAAAAGGACAAAATTCTAGCCTCCAGGAACCCTAAAAAAGCTTCAAAAAACCGTGTGAGACAAGGAAGTGGCAGCCAGGTTTTTGGATCAATTCAAGCCAAACAAAGTGTTCCAACACATTCCTTGATACTCTCTGAAGCTTTTCCAATCATTACCAGCCATCAACAAGCCCAGAATCACGAAAACACGATTTCGGTTTGCACATTCTAACTCAAATTCAATTTTTTATTTTCATGCATATTTAACATGTTTTGATTGTTTGTTTGTGTTTAGAATGGAGTTTCGAAACTTTCTGCATAGGTTAATTGGAGTTTAAACACAGGAATCATGACTTGCCATTGTTAGGGTTCATAAGCTCCAATTGGGGTTTTCTGGAATAGGAATAATTGGACGAAACCAATGATCCCAGCATGTTCAGGGGATCAAACCGAGTTGATCCATGTCCCCATAACAAATTTATGTTGCATATTTTTGGATTTTGATTTTTGCAGGTGTTATAGCTACGGACAATCCGTTGGTAAAAGCTTTAGCTACGAACCAAAACCGTGGCTAAAAGTTTAAATATTCAAACGAGGAAGATGAAGTTCTTGGCGCGTGTTTTAAGTTGGTTTTCGGAAAATTAACTCGTTTATAATTATTTCGTTTCATTCCACTAACACGGATGCAGGCTAGCTCAGATGGTAAAACGCGCGCGTGTATGAGAGAGATGTCCTGGGTTCGAACCTTGGCTCCTCACATTATTTTTTACAACTTTGCAAAACTAACCAATTTTCTATTTTTGTCATATTGTTCCATTTAATTTAATTTCTTTTCAAACAATATTCTAACACATAAAAAAATCACCAAAAAAAATATTTTCTTTTGCATTTAGGACAGAAAAATGTTTATTTAATTTTTGACATAAAAATTAATATTTTTGCATGCATATTTTAATTAATTGTTAATTAACCATAAAGTTGACTTTTAATTGCTTTTCCTTATTAAAATCAACCCAGAAAATTCCCAAAAATTGCTTTATCATCTAATTAAGATTACTAACCTAAAAACTTTTTCCTAGCTCAAAAATATTTTTTTTTACTAACACATTTTCTCTTATGCGAATTTCTTTTCTTTTCCGATTATTATGTATCTGCTTCCAGGTTGTAATAGTTAGGATTAATTTTCTCGCATTTCTTTCCAATATTATGTAACTGCTCCTGGGATGTAATAGCTTAATTAGGATTTATTTTCTACACTCCTATATTATGTAACTGCCCCAAAGCCATGTAATAGCGTAGGATTTACTTTCCGCACTTTACTTTCCATAATTTACTTTCCGCACCCATATGCTAGTAACTAGGCGTGTATGGCAAGATAAAAAATGAACATAGATCACTTCTAATTTCAAGATAACATATCTAAATTTAACACACTCTCTTCATACGTGCACCCCCTAGAGGATTCTCTCTCGTTGCCTTTCGAATAAATGGTCAAGTCCCTCGAACGTAGAGGTATCCTAGCACCGTTGCCTACAAACATATTATCATAGTCCCTTCGATACAAAGATCATTGTCCCTCGACGTGGCCTACAAATTCATGATCTCGTCCCTCGATTGTTGCCTACGAAAAGTGATGATCGTCCCTTCGAATGTGCTAGGATACTCCTACAAGTTGCCTTCTATGACCATCCGATGTCCCTTCCAATATCCCTCTTACATCCAACGAATAGGGTTACCTACCAATTAATGGTATGGATAGCACTATTCTAAAGGAAAGTAAAATAACACGAAAAACGACCGTTCTGAGTAGGTAATAAGACTTTTAGTTGCTTGCTCTATCAAAATACTTTTCGCACCTTACACTTTTTACAAAGTTAAAACACTTTTTCAAAAATGAAACATTTCCAAACACTTCGTATACATTCCAACGTAAATCATTATGAAGTCAAAGCGAAATGCCTTTTTAAAACATTTTTTCAAATACACACACAAAAAGCAAATTTTAAAGTGAGCTAAAGCAGCTAAGAGCCCGTAGATAACTACGGATGGAAAGGGTGCTAATACCTTCCCTTTTCATAACCTTCTCCCTTACTCAGAATCTAACGAAGGTCTTTTTACATTCTTTTCACCTTCCCTTAATTGGATAAAGAAAAGTCGGTGGCGACTACGGCTATCCGCAACATTTGCGATCAAAAGCAAAACAAATTCCAAAGTCGGTTCTCCCACGTAATCACATGCAAAAAAAGAAGAATAAAGAAATATAAGAAAATAATAAGAGAAAGAAAACACGGGAAAAGAAGGAAATATTTACAAAGGTTGCTCGATCTAGCCCATGACGGGATGCCTACGTATTCCCTCGTGCAATGGGAAAGTCGAGGCCGTAGTTCGCTCACTTGTTTTAGTTGGTTTGTGTTTTTAAATTAGCGGGCAAACAAAGAACGATGACGAAACACCTCCATGATGACGAAACATCCCTGACGGATGACGAAACATCGGGAGACGGGATGACGAAACATCAACAAACGAGATGAAGAGACATCAAAGGATGAGATGGCAAAACATCAGCAGCAGGACGAAGACACGTCAGAAGATGAGATGACGAAACATCGGAAGATGAAGAAGCATCAGCAGCAAACAGGACGGCGAAACATCCTAAGACTAATTGGTTTGTATCTTTTACTTTAGAAAAAAGTTTCAAATTATTAGAGTATTTTAATGCACTTGACAAAACAAGATTTTAATTTTAAGAATGCAAAAGGATAAAGGTAAAATGGCTAAGGGAAACTAACCTACTTCTAAATCCTAATGTTATCATGCAAAGTTGCTCCTAAGTTGTGGGTATAAACAAGGGGAGGAATCTACCTAAAATTATCATACATGGATGCCTAACTTAATGTCTAAACTCGAAAACTAACTTAATCGAGCAAAACCTAAGGGAACCTATAAAATCAATCATCTTGGTTGGAAAACCAAATTAGAAGAGGGTAGAATCAAATAAAGTGCTTTGGCAAAAGCACAAACCAACACTAACAAGTGCTAAAAGGAAAAAGAAGAAGAAGAAGAAGTAGTGAAATTTGAGTGAATTATGCTCATACAAAGTGTCATGTGAAGTGAGGTCATTAGACATAACATTTATTTACAAAGTTATACAAACCTTTAAAAAACATCAAACATCATTATAGATACCCACAAACAATGTAATTCACAAACTAGGTCGAAACTAGTCCTAAAAACATGCAATGGGCTAATTGTGCGAAGCGTTAGACTTAGATGAAGTTAATAGACAATTAAAAAATAAAATGACATACAAGTAAATGGATAATCATGTTAGTGCTAATTTACATCATGCAAAATAATCCATAAAGATTCAAGAGCCGAAATCTATCAAAAGTGCGCAAACATGCAACAAGCGTGTGGTGAAGTGCATCTAAGTGTGTGAGGTTTATGACATGAAAAGAATGTGTCTAGATGAAGAAATTACAGTAACAACATCATGCAAATGAATTAATAACCAAATCATAAAATAAATTCCATGAGGATGCAATTACAACATTGGTGCGAAAACTAGTTGAAATGCTTAACCTAAAAGGTGTTTACAATCTAAAAAAAGCCATGGAAAGGCAAAGATGAAGAGAAATGAGTCAAGAAATATTAAAATACACAAGTTACAGTAGCAAACATGTTATTTCATCAACAAAATTATTTAAACATGCATTCGAAGAATTCAAAAGCAAAACACTCAAGAGAAATGCATTCGATTCGTGCAAGTGCGAGTAGACATGTGCGTGTATGTTTGTACTTGTGTGTGCATGTGCTAAGTGTCAAATAGTTTTGGGATCAGAGATGATATGTGATGAGAAGCTACTCAAGTTATACATTATCAAGTTATAAGATGCTTCAAATTGCACACATACAACATCTACACAAAAACTAGTTAAAGGTTTAACCTAGAATGCAACTAAATATGGAATGAAGCATGGATAATGCATGAATGCGAAGGAATGAAACCCATGGATTAAAAAGATATAGAAGGAAGTAGCTATGATGGTAAGAATGCATGATCATCATATACATGCTCATCATTTACAATGCACAATCAAAAGCAACTAGGAAAGCCTAAACATGCGTCTAGAAATGTGTGGTGAAATGTGCATAGATGAATGGTTGTGATCATGCCTTGTGGTGACATTTATGAGTGAAGTCAGTGGTGGAAATGTAGACATTACATACATATTATACATAAATAAACCACAATCATCTCAAAAGAAAAGAAAACAAGAAAATAATGCAAGAACTAGTCAAACATTTACCCTAAATATGCACCTAGGAAACAAATGAAGCATGGCATGGTATTAGTTAAAAGGTATGTCATTTAGATGATGGAAAATGTTACAAGTCAGTAGTTATCATGGTATAGATGCATTCATGTCATACACAATCATCAAACCCTTTACATGAACAATTTTCAACAAGAATGCGCATACTAGAAATGTGGGATGGAAAGTGTTTGTGTATGTGCCCAAGCATGTTCGTGTCAAGTATTGTGGACAAGTGATATGGATGCCAAGAACATAAACATGATGCTCACATAAACACAAAAAAATTACCAAATATCATGCTTCACAATCATTTATAGTGCAAAGATTGGTATTGGAAAGGGATGATTCTAAACCATAAAATTAATTTGAAACATGCATACAAGCTAATGAGTCAATCATGATGAAGAGGCAAGAAGAGGAAGGAATGTAACACACAAGGTCAGTAGCTTAAAAACTAAGTAAAATACAAACAAAAGAAATTCAAACTAAGTAAAAAGCTCACACACACAAGTACATTGGATTAAGGTTTGAAAGCATCTAAACTAGGCAAGCATTGCACTTAGGAAAAATTTAAACAAAGTGGTTTTAATTAGAAAATTAAAACCATGTGTGACTTGTATCATAAGTTTAACTCAAGATATGATTCATGAGCAACCAAATATAGAAGATGAAGCTTCCATACACAAACAAATCACCTATTTGATGAACAAAATCATCTAAAGCAAAATACCACCTATCTTAGATCCAACAACATTGATTAAGATTTGTAGGAAGGGAAAGATGTCTTGTATATCATAGGGTGATGATAGAACCCTCACAAGATGCTTGTCATGAGCATAAATTAATGTCAATTGAAGTGACATTCCACAAAAATCATGAACCTATAATCCCTCAAGGCATGTTTCAACCAAACAATAGAAGAAGAAAAAGAAAGTCTAGCTCTTTTAGGTCGTCATGATGACATTACAATTGAGTGCAAGTCAATGAATCAAAGAGCATTGAGTTATTGATTACCTAATGTACGACGAGGTCAGAAGTAAAAATCAAAGATCCAATTGGAATTGGATTGCTAGAACCATGCATGATGTATATAACACAAGTGGTACAACCATAAGCATAAGTTGGTAACATTCTAAACAACAAAAGTTGCATGAGCTTGAGCAAATTAGGAAGTTAAATGAATCAATCAAACTGGAATCAAGGCCCTAAATATGCTATAAGGATGTATCAAGGAAATGAGAAGTAAATTCCCAAAGAATTGCATGAATGCATTCCTCCCCCTATAATCCATGCACAAGGATGCAACAAGTGAAACAAAGATCAAACTTCTAACTAAAGGGATTAAGATGATCTTTTGAGGTCAAATGTCTCTCAAGTCTTTATAATACTACCCTTGACGTTATCATACCCTTAAACATCAATTAGAAACACAAACTATATAAGAAAAAGGTCTAAGAACCAAGACATCAACAAGATAGGGTTTTGGGAACACACAAAACTTTATGGTCAGGGTAGAAACCTAATGATCAACACATAATTTCCAATGAATGAAAACATGTTACACATCACTAGAGCACTCAAATGATCATCACATACCCAAATTTTGGCCTTAAATCATGTCCACAAGCTTCACAATTGAAGCTAGACTCAATTACACTAGGCCACAAGGTATGTTCACCTTAGAAATTTCACAAAAATAGAAAAATGAAACATAAAATCCAAGTAAAAATTAAATAAGAAGCTCAAATCCCATACAAGTCAGGGACATATCCTTGCCAAATTTAAAAATCCATGGAAAGGTCAAAACAAAAATCAAGAAGTCAACACTAATTCAACCTTCATGCTTACATGACCAATAAACAAGAAAAGTTTGTATAAAATGTAAAAGTCAGAAGTGAAATTTTATAAAAATTAGAAACAGTGGCCTAACTTCCTAAACATGGTTAAAAATAATTTTGGCATTTTTTATTTTCAAGGAAAAAATGGTAAAAGCAAATAAAATGCAAAATGGATAATGCAAATCATGTATTTAATGCAAAAATTGATTTAATCATGCAAAAATGACAAAATTATAAAATAAAAATAAGAAATGTATGATGTATGATTTAAGTAAGCTGAAATATTTTTTATATATTTTTTGCATGCAAGGAAGTATTTTTAATAATTCAAATATGCATGAAATGCAATATAATATATGAAATTATTTAAATATGGAAAAAATGCAAGAATGATGAAATAAAATTCATAAGTGCATGGTGCATGATTTAAATGGACCAAAATATTTTTTATGTATTTTTTACATGCATGGAAGTATTTTTAACAATTTACATATGCATGAAATGCAATATAATGCATGAATTTATTTTATAATGCAAAAATGCAAAAATTATGAAATAAAACTCTGAAACTCAAAATTAATCCTTTAAAGGATTCAAAATATTTTTTGTGGAGTTTTTCAACATGAGAAAGCATTTTTTTAGTAATTTTTCAATTGAAATGAAATTAATTAATCTCAGAATTTATTTAATTGGCCAAAACATTTTTAAAAATTTGGAAAAAATTCCACAAAATATTTAAAGTCAACATGAGTCTGTGGTATGTTTTTTGTAATTTTTGGATGCAAAATAAATGGATCTAAGATGCTAATTACAAAATAGTAAAAATGAAAATTCAAAAATGCATGGACCAATCAGATGATGCCACACATCATCTTCAAGCTCCAGCCAGCCCTAGAACACGTGATTTTTCAGTTTCATGCATGCTACTTCTAACAATCGTATCTCACTTATTTCTCAACCAAATTAAGTGATTCAAAGCTCTAAATGAAGACCACATGGCAAGCTACAACACATAACTTGTAAAGAATCATACATCAAGAAATCAGAGCAAGAAAATCAAGAAAATCATCCAACTCGGATTTTTAGAACTTCATGCTATGCAATATGCTTCAAAATAGATGCAATTATACATCAAACCTATTGTTTGGCCAGCTAACCACGCATGTATAAGCTCAAATTCATCAATTGCAAGCTAGAAAACCAGATTTGAAGTTTGAATGTTACCTCTTGACTTGGAAAATAAATCCAAATATGCCTCTGGATTTGAAGACAAAATACCAAAATCGTGCTCTTGATGCTTCAATGAAATGATAATGATGAAGAAAATCCTTCAAGAACACGAATTGCAGTCACTTCAAGTTATGAAAAAAAGTGAAAATGAAGAGGAATTTTTGGATCTGAAAACGAGAGAGAGAGAGAGAGAGAGAGAGAGCTTGCAAAATGGGAAGCTTCTAATGTATAATCTGTGATTCTAACAAGGGTAGCTTGGTCCTTTTCTCCTCACAAATCCGTTGGATCAAAAAATGATAAAAATGGCATCTTTGAGGTGGCTTGCGTTTTGGTACATTTCTCCCTTGCTTCCCTTGCGTTTTGGTGAGCTGGATGAGTAGTAAAGGCTTCTATCATGTGATATTTCCCCAACCTTGCTTGGTATGACAAAAATAAAGTTAGTGCATGGAATGAGTGTGAGGAAAATGTGCTAAAAAATGCTTGGCTTTTTATGGTAAGATACATGCTAGCATTGCTTGCTTCGATCCCTAGCTAAGCTTGCTCAAACAAACTTGCACAAAACAACTTAAAAAATGCACAAAACAACTATGCTCAAAAAAACAACCTTGGATCACTTTTTCTCCTCCAATTTTCTCACAAATGGCTCGTGCATTTCTTGGCCTTTTGAGACATTCCAATAGCTCTTAGAATGAGGATTAAAACAAGCTTTGGTTCACTAAAAATGGAGCAAAAATGAGTGAGATATGATCATTTGAAGTTGTGCACAAGCAAGGCAAAATCTGGGCAGCCACGTGCGCGTTCTGGCTTGCATGGGCATTCATGGAATCAGCCTCATGACCTCAACTTGTGAGCTTTGTAACTTACTCAATTTTGAACCAAATGATGTGATTCAAAGTTCCAATTAAAGGTCTCATGGCATACTTCAAAATGCACGAAGTGGTTTTCAAAAATTCCATCTGAATCAAGAGATATAAGCCTCAATATTATGCCTACCACCTGTGTGTGAAAATTACCCAAAGAAAATGCCCAAAAAATGCATGCTTGCCCAGCCTTGGTCAAAACTTGTGCATGAAACTTCTAACTCAAATATCTCTCAAATGGTGCATTTTTGAGAAATTTTACAAATTGGAAATCTTGTAGGATTTTTTCCAAGCTTTCCAGAAATGTATGGTATACAACCATTGGATAAAAATTGAGAAAGTTATGATGTGTCAAAGTTCCATAGGGTAGACACTTAGAAAAAATTCAAACTTCACATAACTTCAAGAACAAGTTAACCCCAATTTCTTCAACTTTCTTGATTCAATGATGAATTTGGTCATGAAAAATGAAAATATGATATTTGAATTGATGGTTAACCAAAAGTCCACTTGGTCAACTCTCGACTTTGGTGATTTTGACCAAAATGACTATTTTTCCCTTGTGATCAATTGACTTGCCGCTCAAAATTGAGCCTCAATATTTCACTCATAGATGTCCAACAACATATAGAAACAAGTGAAATTAAGTTTGAGTGAAAAATCTGAAGAAATCTTGATTTTACCCAAAACCCTAATTTTGCTCCATGTGTTAGGAGGTAACCAATCAAGCTTCAAAACCTCAAATCTTCAAAATGTGTTGAGAAATCCTCTGAACCATGATACCTCAAATGATAATAAGAAGGTAATACTTCAAGAAAAATGACTCATCCCAACTTCAAACTTTCCAGAGGGCCAAAACCCTAATTTCATCAGATGAGTGCCACAGATGAATTCCCCCCAACTCTTTGTAAAACTTCAACTTTTGAGGAATCAATGAGACATATGAGATGTCCTGAGGCATAATACACCATTGTGACTTGAAATATTCACATACATGAGAATTTGGGATTCCCTCAGAAGGGTATGCTAACACAATCAACCTCCTTAGCTTGTAGAGATCTTGAGAACCCAAAGAGCTTGGATCCTATCATGAGGTATGAATGCAATATGATGTTTATGATGAAACATAGGCATAAATCAAGAGGGTAATAGAACCCAAATAACATTGTGCTTTAACAAGCGGGAGAGTCTAATGAATATTAGCCTTCCAAAGATATCGCCAAGACGAAATTGTATGAGACTATAATAGAGATGAGATGAAACTCAAACGAAGACTAGACAAAACTAGACTCAAAGCATGACGCAATAGGATAACTATGAAAAGGGTCCTATAAGCAAGGTGACTAGAGTGCGTGATTCTAGGGACACCTGCTGGTCTCAACCATGGGTAAATAGTGGAAGCGTGACAAACCGAAGGTATGAAAGAGGCGGTCAACCAAGGATGATGTGAGCGAGGCGATTGAATCAAGGGTGACATCAAACGAGACAAAACTCGACTCGATAGAACTAGAAGAACAACACTTTCTAGAAACGAGTACCAGGACAAAAACTGGATTTCACGCACGGGAAACGAGACAAAACTAGACCCATAGCAAAGTGATGAGAGTGCATGTTTCCCAAAGCACCTGCTGTTCTAAAACTAAAGGATAGACAGTAGACGAAACTGATTGAACCCAATAGTTATAAGAGAGCCATCCCAACCGAAGATAGACAGTAGACGAAGCTGATTGAATCTACGAAGTAAAGGGGAAAGGTTTCAACCTGAGTTAGACAGTATGATGAAATTGAAAGAATCCTGGGAGTAAGAAAAAAAACGAGATAAAACTCGACTCATGGAACACAGTTAGGCGAAACAAACTGGATGAGTACCAGGACAAAAACTGGATTTCATGCACAGGCGACGAGACAAAACTCGACCCAAAGCAAAGTGATGAGAGTGCATGTTTCTCAGAGCACTTTCTGTTCTCAAACTAAAGGATAGACAGTAGATGAGGATGATTGAATCCAATAGTTATAAAGAGCCATCCCAACCGAAGATAGACAGACAGCGATTGAATCTACGAGTAACGGGAAAGGTTTCAACCGAGATAGGCAAGATGATGGGCCGAAAGAATCCGGGAGTAAGAAACAAAATGAGATAAAACTCGACTCATGGAGCCTAGTTAGGCGAAACAAACTAGATGAGTACCAATCGACAATTGGATTTCATGCGTAACGAGACAAAACTCGACCCAAAGCAAAGTGATTAAAGCGTACTTCCAAAACACTTGCTGAAATGTTTATCAGGACAAAACTGACGTTCAAGAGGTATATTGATGATCATCAAAATGAACTAACAAAGGTAGCAGGGACTAAACCAATGAAATTGCACCAGAGAGAAACGGGCTAATCACAGCGTTGAGCAAACACTCAACCAAATTGCATGATTATTAGGATCTTGGTATGGAAATCCGAGGATAGAGGCCTCAGGGAAATGATCCGAAATTAGCGATTCATTGGGAACATAGTGGCAATACATGCTTATGTTTCAATGCATGTTTGAAATTTTTCCATGGAGTAAAGCTCCAAAGATTATGGAAAATTACACTTTGAGGATGCAATGTAATGATGCATGATTAAATGTTTCATCGGGAATGGCCAATCAAAAATCCAATCAAATACAAAGCCAAACTTGATAAGACTTGCAAAATAAATTGCAAAATCCTTTGGGAGAAAACCTTCAAAGAGATGAAACTCTGGGAGCAATAGCTTGTATAACCGGTAGGAAGCAGGTTACAATCACCGAGAAGGGTTGCAAAAATAAATTGCAGACTTCATTGGAGAAATAATTCTGGACGAAACCGTTGATTCTGATATGGGATGTCAAACGGAATTGGACAAAGCCAGAGAAGATCAAGGCGAAACTGTGACTTCTGAAGAGGAAAGCCAAATGGAGACTGGACGATATTGGGCAAGACACCGGACAACACTGGATTTAACAGGAATGAAAATTCCTCTAACTTCATAGGGAGAGCCCAATCTTTGATCAACGATAGGAGAAAACTCGTACACAGCTCTTGTGGAGAGGGGGTAATTGTGGCTTTAAGAAGCGCAACTAGAGACTCACAAATGATCTTTGCTGAGAAAAATCCTTACTGGGGATAAAAAGTGAGGTGGGATGCACACCCACAAAAGCATATGCCTCGAGCAATACTCACTGGGGAGATGGGCGAGTTTTCGGAATAGGAATCCAAGTCAAATAGTTCATCCGGGCATGGAGAAACAAAACACCTCATATAGGACAGCTCCACTGGGGAAATGAAGGGGAAAACTCCACTGGGGAAATGGGGAATATTGTGCCACAACCTTGAAAGAAAATTTCCTCGCTGGGGAGAGGAGAAATCTTGAAGAAGAAGAGATCAGATGAATAACTGATACACTGGGGAGGAGGGGAAAATTCTTGAATGAGAACTTCCAAATGCAACAACCTGACTGGGGAATTAGAAAAAAGTCATCGATAAACTTTCAGCCTCGAATGGGCATTCTTCTGTGAACAATAACAAAAATTCCTTGGGGATACAAATTCTTAATCAAGAAATCTCATCAATCACAACCTATCAGACAAAACTCCCCACTTGACGATACTGGGGAATAGACAACCTTCAGGTAAAACTAGGGAATCATCTGGATACAATCTCTTCACTTTGGGAGACTTGCTGGGGAGATGTAAAGACTTCGGTGTCACTGGCGATGCCCCAAGCTGGAGATATTTCATATGATCAACCCTGTCAATTCAATCAAACCAAATCTGCCCCAAGTCTAAAATGAAATGAAACTCACTGGGGAGAACCCTTGTAGAAACACGGATAGAACTGATTCAAGGTAAGATTACCCGGATTATCATCAATTCTCTGAAAATATTATCTCTTAACTCCATAGAGCCGAGACCCCCTCCTTTGACAAGGTTAAATCCTTCTTTGGTGTTCATTGCGCAAACTTAATTGATGTCAAATAGTTGTTTCGCAGGCAGATAAATGTTTATTATGAGAATGAAAATTCAAATGCAACACTTATGTAAGTCTTGAAGTTTTTATAGAAAAGTACTATGACTACTTGTGAACAAAACACTCTTAGGCGCAACACATTTTTCTTTTTCAAAATGACAAGACAAACATATGACGCCAACACAAAAATTAGCACAATTTAGGAGTGAGGAAAATGTTATCTCATCGTAGTATGCTTTCGAATTATCCCATGCTTCAGTTAGGACTTTTGAAGGTTGTAACGTGGCCTGGTTCACGGTTTTCAAAAAAAAAGATTTTTAGGCTCAAGATATCTGGTGCCCACCCCCTTCGTGATGTTCTCCAATCCTATATTCAATCAACTTGATACGAGCATTCTACTCTCAAAGGAGTATGGTATGGCTTCTTCAGTTGAGGATTTCTTGGACACGCTCGAGGAACCGAGAAGCTTTATGGACATGACAGCCATGCACCTTTAATTTTGGTGTCAGATCACACGACTTTGCTCTCTTACTGAGAACCTTTCTTTAACTTTTCTTGCCTTTCCGGCTTTCCAATTTTCTTTCTGAAATTTGCCCTCTTTTTTTGTTTTGTTTTGCCTAAGCGACTTATTACCAAGTTCGACTTAGCGGGCTTTCTGCTTTTCCTTTTTTTCCTAGAACAAATCGTGTGATCCCTACACCATCTTCAATTTGTTGGAAGTAATTGTGACTGTCTGAGTCTTTGAGGGATTCCACATTGACAGACGAAGGTTGATCGTTGCAGTTTGGACTTTCCTCAGCCTTTTGGAGGATAACCATTGTTGTATCCTTTGATTGCGCACTCTGGAGAAGTTTTGAACGCTCGATCAAATTAACTGAACACTACCCTTCCCCAGGTTAGAAAAATGAGGGTTTTTTCTGAATAGAGAAGAAACTCCTACTTCAAGGCTCAAAGGGGTTAACGAGGGTCTATCTCCCTTATATCTCCGGTGTTTGGGAATTGAAACAAGGCCTGTGCATCATCAACAGGGTTCTACTCAAAAGCATACAACTCAGAGACTAGCATTTTAGTATCGTCATCCTCCCCCCAATCTTTGCCTAAGCAAAAGACTTGGTGAAGTTGGCATCAATATGCAAACAAGTCATTTTATGAGCGATAGCGAATGGATGAGTGATAACAAAGATTTCTTCAAGTCAGACATACTTAATGCATTAAGATTTTCATTCAAAAATAAACAAATTTTTACATGATAGCAATGTTTAATCAAACAAACAAGGGTGCAAATGAAAATGCAATAAAGAAGCTCGAGATTGACATCGTTGAGGAGACTCTACTCCATATGGACTTCTTGATTTTGACGACTTTCTACAGTCTTGATGCTCTTGGACAAGAGATTCCCCTTCTGACCTTCCGTTGACACAACAGTCTTCAAATTGATCCAAACTCGAACCTTATCTCTGGACGACAAAACATCTTCAGTCAAGCGGTCGAGTGCCCCAGGGCGACATTCACGGGGGATTTTTTCAAAAGAAACGATGAACATTGTGTAAAGCGTCATTGCAAATGAACATTCAAAACTTGCAAATGAAAGCATCTTCCACGAACAGGAGAAATAACTAGGCGCTGCAGTCGAGAACCTTCAATCTCCTCTCTCTTCCACACAAGAGTGAAACTTCTCAAGATAAAGATTTTGAAATGACTTGCCACACAGAATTGGCTCTTGGAATGCACTACTTATGAATGATCTCCAGGAAGTGGTACGAACATCCCAGCAACAGGGCACCATCAGATCTAACAATATTACCCACTTTTCAATTATCATTATCGAGCAGGAACCATCAAAAGTTTTTCAAATGCAAGTAGTTATCACGAAAATATTGGACGTTTTTATAAATTAAACAAATAAAACTACAAGAAATAAAAAAAAAACAAGGAAAGCTTCCTTTTCATTAATTGAAGACTAGCCATCAAAAGGCACTTACAAAAAGACGCAACTCCCACAAAAGGGTAGCTGACCTAAAACATAGAAATGAAAGAGTGTTACAAAAATGGCAATGTGGTAACAGATGGCCAACAATCTATGATTCTGCTACTACTCATACAACCAACAAGCTAGGCGAAGAACTTCTTCAACACATCGGCATTCACTAGAAGCGGGAAATCTTCACCGTCCATAGTTGTAAGCATCATTTCCCCACCAGAGAAAACTTTCTTGACCACAAAAGGTCCTTCATAAGTCGGAGTCCACTTGCCCCTGGAATCACCTTGAGGAAGAATTATCCTTTTAAGGACCGATCACCTGGCTGATAGACCTGAGGACGCACCCTCTTGTCGAAAGCCTTTCTCATCCTCTTCTGATACACTTGGCCATGACACACAGCTGCCAAACGCTTCTCATCAATGAGGTTTAACTGATCTAACCGATTCTGCATCCACTCAGTTTCATTGAGTTCAACCTCTTTCATAATTCTCAAAGAAGGAATTTCAACCTCCATAGGTAAAACTGCTTCCATCCCATACACAAGGGAGAACGGGGTTGCCCCGGTCGATGTCTTTGATGTCGGTAACCATGCAAAGCGAAGGGCAACATCTCATGCCAATCCTTGTAGGTTACCACCATCTTCGCATCTTCTTAATATTCTTATTTGCACCTCAACAACACCATTCATCTTCGGGTGATATGGAGAGGAATTATGGTGTTTGATCTTGAAAGTCTCACAAAGCTCCTTCATCGTTTTGTTGTTGAGGTTGGACCCATTATCAGTGATGATTTTCTCAGGGACCCCATAGCAGCAAATGATATTGTGCTTGATGAAACGGGCCATAACCTGCTTGGTGACATTAGCAAAAAGCTTCAACCCATTTGGTGAAATAATCTATAGCAACCAAGATGAAACGATGGCCATTAGAAGCAGTCGGCTCAATCTTCCCAATCATATCAATGCCCCACATTGCAAAGGGCCATGGAGATGTCAAAACATTCAGGGGCACAGGAGGAACATGCACTTTATCAGCATACACTTGACACTTGTAACAAACCCTGGCGTGATTATAATAGTCTGTTTCCATAGTGGACCAATAGTAGCCTGCCCTCAATATCTTCTTGGCCATGGTGTGACCACTGGAATGGGTTCCAAAAGCACCTTCATGCATCTCTTCGATGATCTTCGATGCTTCATTCTTATCCACACATCTGAGGAACATGCCATCATGATTTCTCTTGTACAAAATACCATTGTTGAGGAAGAACTTGGCGGTGAACCTCCTTAGAAACTTCTTATCTGTGATGGACGCTTCTTCTGGGTACTCTTGAGATCCTAAGTACCTCTTAACATCATAAAACCAAGGATTTCCATCCAATTATCCCTCTGCTTCAAAATAAAAAGCTGGCTCATCTAACCTTCTAATAGTGATCAAAGGCGCCTCATTAGCCCACTTCACCTTGAACATAGACGATAAAGTGGCCAATGCATCTGCAAGATGATTCTCCAATCTAGAGATGTGCTCAAATGTGATCTCTTCAAAATAAGGAATCAACTTCATCACATGCTCACGATAAGGAATCAAGTTCTGATGACGAGTTTCCCAATCACCGTTAATTTGACTGATAACGAGATTAGAATCCCCGAAAACCTTCAAGAATTTGATACGCAAGTCAATTGCCGCTTCAATCCCGTAAATACAGGCTTCATACTCTACCATGTTGTTAGTGCAGTCAAAACAAATCCGAGCTGTGAAAGGAATATGGAAACCCTCGGGGGAGGTGATAACATCTCCTACACCATTACCCATTGCATTCGACGCCCCATCAAAAACCATCGTCCACTGTGACCCTGGTTCAGGCCCTTCCTCTAGACCGGGAATGTTGCAGTCTCTAATATACATGATGTCTTCGTCCGGGAATTCAAACTTCATCGGTTGATAGTCGTCCACAGGTTGGTGAGCAAGATAATCTGCCAGGACACTACCCTTGATAGCTTTCCGGGTGGTATACTAGATATCATATTCTATCAAAATCATCTGCCAACGGGAAACTCGGCCGGTAAGAGCTGGCTTCTCAAATATGAACTTAATAGGATCCATCTTAGAAATCAGATAAGTGGTATCCATCAACATGTACTGCCTCAAACGTTTAGCAGCCCATGCTAGTGCACATCACGTCTTCTCAAGCAAACAGTACCTGGACTCACACTCAGTGAACTTCTTACTCAGATAGTAGATGGCTTGTTCTTTCTTTCTGGTCTCGTCATGCTGGCCAAGCACACAACCCATAGAATTTTCCAGAACTGTTAGATACATGATCAGTGGCTTTCCCTCAATTGGAGGCACAAGTATCGGAGGCTCTTGCAAATATCCCTTGATTCTATCAAATGCCATTTGACAATCATCATTCCAAACAACTGCTTGATTCTTCTTTAACAACTTGAATAAAGGCTCACAAGTGGCAGTAAGGTGAGATATGAACCTGGAGATATAATTCAATCTTCCCAAGAAACCACGAACTTACTTCTCTGTCTTTGGCTCAGGCATCTCTTGTATCGCCTTCACTTTGGTAGGATCAACTTCAATACCTTTTTCACTCACAATCAAGCCCAACAACTTCCCTGACCTCACCCCAAAGGTGCACTTATTCGGATTCAGCCTTAGCCTGAACTTCCTTAGCCTTTCAAACAATTTCTTCAAATCAACCAAATGTTCTTCCTCTGTTTGAGACTTTGCAATCATATCGTCGACATAAACTTTAACCTCTCTATGCATCATGTCATGAAAGAGAGTGACCATTGTGCGCTGATACGTTGCCCCTGCATTCTTCAGACCGAAAGGCATAACTCTGTAACAAAAAGTTCCCCAAGGCGTGATGAAAGTAGTCTTTTCCATATCATCAGGCGCCATCTTAATTTGATTATAGCCAGAAAATCCATACATGAAAGAGAAAACCTTAGCTTGAGCAGTATTATCAACCAGAATATCAATGTGAGGGAGCGGAAAATCATCTTTAGGGCTTTCTCTATTCAGATCCCTGTAGTCGACACACATTCTGACCTTACCATCTTTCTTAGGCACCGACACAATATTTTAAACCCACGACGGATACGAGACAACCTTCAAAAAGCCGGCATCTAACTATTTTTGTACCTCCTCTTTGATCTTCTTGGACATCTCTAGATGAGTCCTTCAGAGTTTCTACTTAACTGGAGGACAATCTTCCCAGAGAGGCAGCTTGTGTACCACAATATCTGTGTCCAAACCTAGCATATCCTCATAAGACCATGCGAACAAATCTACATACTCTTGGAGCATATCTATCAGCCTTGCCTTCACACTTTCTTTCAAGTCGGCCCCTATTCTAATCTCTTTCTTCGCTTCATCTGTACCCAAATTAACCAACTCCAGAGGCTCTTCATGCGGCTGAATAACCTTATTCTCCTCTCATTCTAGTAATCTGGATAATTCTGTTGGGAGTTCACAATCTTCCTCACTTTCTCCCTCTGCTTGGTGAATCGGATTGTCGAAATCGTAACGAGCAATAGCAGAACTGTGATCATTGATATCTGGTGTGGACATGTATCTGCATGATTAATTTTGGTTTTAATGACAGTGTGTGAAGAATAAAACATTGCCACATTTTCTATTAAGAAAACAAATAAGTGATAGAAGTGAAAATGAAAATAACACAAAAGTTTGAATAAAAACGTCCTTTATTTCATGATAAAAACTGCAATGTGAAACATGGTGGCCCTACACAATGATTCACTACGCCTTGGGCAGAGCGTAGGAACTATGGAATGATAAAGAAAAACAAGAAAATTACTCCTTAGTGGTTGTAACTTGAATGGTGTCCATAGATGTCCAATTCTTCAACTCGCTGCCCAGGACGCATGGGCGAATCCAATCCTCTATGTTGAAAACATCATCTTCATCATCAACTGCATTGACTTGATCTTCCTTTTTAATTCCGCCACTTGCAAACTTGACAGGGGTAGATGAATCAGGAGCTTTGAGAATCTGTCTCCGCAAAATGGGATCAAATCCCAAGCCAAACCTGTTAAACTTCGGAGTAACCTCCACAACACTGCCCCAACCTTCAGGGCGACCAGCCTCAAGCATCTTTCAATGAAGTCAGAGGGGTTTCAACTTTCTTCTTATCCTTAACAGACGGAGTCTTGATCATCTGAAAAGTCTCAAAAGCTTGAAACGGAGTCTCGTGTATTTCACCCTCAATTTCCACATAGCGGAAAGAAGCCAAATGGCTTACAATATACTCCTCCTCGCCACAAACAGTAATTGTCTTTCCATCAAGAGGATACTTGAGTTTCTGATGAAGGGTGGAAGTGACCGCACCAACTTTATGGATCCAAGGACGTCCCAAAAGACAACAATAGGCCGGATTAATGTCCATCACATAGAAAGTGGAAGTAAATGTCTTCGGGCCCACCTTGATCGGTAAATCGATCTCTCCAAACACGGACCTCTTCGAGCCATCAAATGCCTTCACAACAAGGTCACTAGGACGCAACTCCAAACCTGCATAATCAATCTTCATGAGTGCCTTCTTAGGTAATACATTCAACGACGACCTGGTATCCACCAGAACCCTTGACAAGGTTGTACCCTTACACTCCATGGAGATGTGTAAAGCTTTATTATGATTATGACCCTCGGGTGGAAGATTAAAATTTGTGAAGCCTAGCCCATTCCCGGTTGACATACTAGCACATACTGTTTCAAATTGACCCACTTAATCTCTTGGGGGACAAAAGAATTCTTCAACAGTTTCATCAGAGCATTCCTATGAGCCTCATAATAGATCAACAAAGACAGCATAGACATCTTAGATGGGGTGTGATGTAACTGCTCAACAATATTATAGTCACTCCTCCTTATCAATCTCGTCAACTCTTTAACCTCGGCTGCGGGAGTCGAAGACATATCAGGTGCAACAAGAGGCTTAGGTACATTAGTCTGCTCAGATCTCTGACCATCGACCATCACTTACTTGCATTTCGCCTTAGCTAAAGCATCTGCATTACTCTGAACATTTGGGGGACTTAAAATCCTTCCACTTCTCATCAAACGACCTTCACCAGAAAATTTATTGACATCCACATCATTATCTTTCACGAAGCTGTTCTCAGACGGACCAGAGTCTTGTTTAACCCCATGATAATACACATCAGCACCATAATGCCAAGGAATCGCCTTTTCACTATCATACGGCATAGGACCAGGCAAAGTAATCATCAATGGTACCGGCCCGGCTTGGCGACAACAGGTATACGCCTTGGAGTAAACGAAATAGAAACCACCGAAACATCTGCTTGGGTCACCTTTCTGTACTTTTTGGCTCTACCAAACTGAAGAGAACCATCATTTATCAATTCCTGAATATGCGCCTTCAGGTCATCACAACCTTTTGGCCATTCCACAAACTTAAAACAAGCTGGATCATAACCCGAAAAAATACCATTGTCACTCAAATACCTCTTGACATAAGGAAGAGAAGTAGTCACATGATTGACATCCATAATCATCTCTAACCACTCGCCATCCTCAATAATGGCATTAACAGCTGCGCCGTCATGTGATAGCATAGGATGCTGAATAACATTGGGTCCTGCTGCAGCTTCAAACTGAATAGCCTTGGAATCAAGTAAATCCTGGATCTTGCACTTCAGAGCATAACAATTCTCAACCGAATGACCCACACCACCAGAATGGAATTCACATTTGGCATTGGCATCATAATTAGTTGGACAACGATCAGGATTAACAGGCATTTGTCTTAGACTAACCAACTTCAAATCAAGCAGATGTTGTAGGGCTTGGGCATAGCTCATGGGCAACAAATCAAACTTTCTTGGCTGCCTTTGTTGATAGTTGTTGTTTTGCCTCGGAACATTTTGTTGCCCAGCTTGTTGTGGTTGCTGCTGCTGAGGAGCAATTGCGGGAATAGACACAACATTGATCTGTTGTGGATATTGTCTTCTATTTCTTCCCTCATAGGCATGAGCATAGCTAGTTTCCCCCTCTCTCTTCTTGGGGTGAGCAACAAACGGCTTCTTACTTCCACTCAAAGAAGATCCTAAACCACTAACCTGAATTCTTCCGGTTTTCATTCCGGCCTCTATTCTTTCCCCTGCCATTACCAATTTAGCAAAACCTGCTGATGTAGCCTCGATCATACGATCGTAGAAAGGCCCTTGTAGAGTATTCATGAACATGTCAATTAGTTCTCTCTCCAACAGAGGAGGTTGAACCCTTGCAGCCAACTCACGCCATTTCTGCGCATATTCCTTAAAAGATTCATTCGGACCTAGTGACAAACTTTGCAACTGAGTACGATTAGGCGCTAGATCCCTATTGTAATTATAATGCCTAATAAAAGCACGAACCAAGTCATTCCAACAGTGAATATGGGCCCTTTCTAGCTTCATATACCATTCCAGGGGCGCACCGGTGAAGCTATCCTGGAAATAGTGAATCAACAGCCCCTGATCATGAGTATGAAATGACATCTTCCTAAAGTAAGCGGTGGCATGGGTCACTAGACAAGACGAACCATTGTATTTCTCAAACACCGGAGGCTTGAACTTCGGGGGAACCCTCACCCCTGATACCAAACCAAGATCATTAGCATCCATGCCAAAGATGCCTTCACCTTCAACAGCCTTCAGACGTTCCTCCAACTGACGATACTTCCTGTCTTCAATTGGGAAATCCGGGTCAGAATGCACAGAAAAACCATATTCTTCAAAATCATGATCACGTTCCTGATTACCCCTCACAACAATTGGATTACCTCTGCGGTTCCCCACGAGCTGAGACCCCGGAGGTGGGGGAAACTGCCCCTGAATAGCACAACGAAGATCAAAAGGATTGCCTTGAGGTCTGTGTGGATTCATGAAAGCTTGGTCTTGCACATTATCCAGCCCAACAGAAGCATCAGCAAATAGCCCCTGATTCTCAACATCAACCCGGTTACGAACTTAATTGTTTACCAGAGCAGTTAACTCATCCTGTCTACGGTTTGAATTCGTGATTGCTTCCATGAACTGAGTCATCTGAGTAGCCATCTGGATCCTCAACTCAGTAAGTTCTTCCTGTACTTGCTCCATTTGCCTCAGAAAATTACTTCGGGTAGAGTAGCGATGAGTTGTCGTCTTGAATCTCCTCTGATAATAAAGGTAAAGTCAGAATACGAACACCAACCAGAAACCTGTTATGCATGAAGTACGTATATGCATGAATATATGCAATGCATACAATGACATGTTTATATATTTCCAGGATTCTAATACTCGTAGCCAAGTTTTTGGGCAATAGCATAAGAGGAAGTGACGAACACCAATTGAATCAAATCTCATTAAAATAACAAAAGCAAAAGATATGAATAGTTCCTCAAAGTACCTCAACAATAATATAAACCAAGATGCTAAAGATTCTGACAATAAAATGTAAAGGAATGGAATCCCATCAACAAGCCTGATGGTGATTCTCTTTTGAAACATAGAGAAAAATAATAAACCTAAAAATCTGACATAGGAAAGCCTGCAGACTCCTGAATTCCCAACTGGATCTTGAACTGCCCAATTTCTTCTATTGCCAAAGATAGCTGAACATCCTTCTGTCTGAGCTGATCTTCAAATGCTGCTTTCTGAGTGGTTTCCTTCAGAATTTTCCTTTCTAGGCTTTTGATCTTTGCTTTATGCCTCTTCTCCAATTCTACCTTGGAATCTTTTCTTTTCTTCTCAATCTCTGCTATAGCCCTCATGTGATCTTCCAATGATATCATCTCCTCTTCAAACCTAGATCTCTTCCTTGCAACGTCAGACGTCTCTCCCTCAAATTTCTTGAGCTTATGAGCCAAATGCTTCTTCTCTTGGGTGGCGATAAGACACTTCACTACCATACTCTCGCGCTCTTCAAGAAGTTGTTTGTTCTTGGCTTGAATCATCTCATAGTCTCCTTTTGGTATTACATCGGGTTGATCCAGCTCTTGAGGGTACCATGGCTTTTCTATAGAAAACGGCCAATGACGATCTTTGTTTCTTTCCTTAATCCATTGGATATAAGGTGCATAAGCAGTTGGATCTTTCTTCCCAAAATACTGTCCTCCTTCATAGTGAATACTCCCCCAAGCTTGGATAGCTCTTTTCATCCCATCAGTCTTATCAAGCGCGTCATAGAATAAGGTTTCCTTCACTAGCTCATCCTCAGGTGGACCTCTCAAAGTATATCCCAACTGTCTTCGAGAAAGAGTCAGATTGTAATTAATGCCACCTCTTATGCCCATGAGAGGCACATTTGGAAATTCTCCACAATGCATGATTACTTCTTTACTTTCCATCCTAGACAAATCATGCTCATACCAACCAATGTCTTTTGAGGTGAGCCCCATCAGCCTCGGAGCCCACTTCATAGTGTGTTGAGCATCAACAAAAGCACCATGACGAGGAAGATGACCTCTAAAACAACGATAAAGCAAAGGAGCACAGCAATGTACCACACCTCCTTTCCCTTTGTAGCTTCGAGAATGTATAGAATGATAAATGTCCCCCAAGAGAGTTGGCACGGGGTTCCTTAGCAAGAACAAAGCAACAACATTCTCATCAACAAATTTGACCTCATTTGGAAACAACACCATCCCATAAATGCAACAAGCTAAAATAGCATTAAAACCTTTCCAATCTTTCTTATCAGCCTTAACATTTGCTTCTTTCAACAGAAAACTCAGATGATAACCAAAAACTGAACCCTTCTTTGCACGATTGTCAGCAATAATGGACTCTCCCAAAAATAAGGAAGCAGCGGTCTGAACAGCACTAGGCTTCACCATAGCAATGTGATAAGGAACCCGAGGTGAAATAGGAACGTTCAAGATGGTGGAGAACTCCTCCAAAGTTGGTGCCAACAAGTAGTCAGGAAACATAAAAGATCTCAAACTTCGATCATAAAATTGTAACAGAGCTTGGAGAGCGTCCTTCTGGTACTCATTAAGAGGTGACTTTAGACAAGACAAAATCCTTCCATAATCTTTGGTGAAGACTACATCATTATCAACGGAGGACCTCTTGGTTAATTGGAGAAGATCATTGAGAAATGGCTCTAGGAACTTGTAGACAACATGATACCTGCGGTTACCTTTTCCATCAACATCCATCTTCAAAGGTGACTCAACAAACTGACTCAGAGACTAGTAACCCTGGAAATGATAAACACATATGTTTAAAAAAAAGAATGCAATTTGTAAAATGTTTCATGAATGCAATAGGATCAAAGCTCCATTTGGAACACTGCTGTGATGATAATTGAACCAACTTCCACATGTAACAGGACCAAAGAACACCTCAGAACATCAGAGAACCAAGTAACAATCAATATCTGTACCTGTCCCAACCCAACCTCACGGGTAATTCTAGACACAACTAGGTACCTAATGATAAACAGAGGCGACAGTTCTTTATCAAATACTGCACCATCTACACAAATGATGTAGGGCGACAATACCGTCAATCGAACCTCGTCTGAGTGTGGTATCTCATGCCTCCTCACACGTGTCAATGGAACACGGGATTCGACATGAGTATCCGTCTAACCTGTAGTGCACTGGCCGGGGTATTGGGCCTTTTACCTCTTGTAACTCCCACCCACCAAAAAACAACAGCACAACAACAGATAATATATCCAGATGCAGATGCATGAAAACATGTACAAGTATATATATATACAAATAATAAAACACACTATAAAGTAATAAACAAAACAATAAACACCCAAAAGAAAAGAAAACAAAAGCTAAGATCGACTTCTGATCCAACCAGCAAGAGGTCTAGAAATACGTCCCCAGTGAAGTCGCCATCTAAAACACCCGACCGAAAATCAAAGGATATAACTATATATCAATGAAGTCGCCATCGAACGTTTTTTATCCCACCAAGAGGGAAAGGTAAATATCGAGTAAACCTGAAACGAAGAAATCACGGTCTTGCGACCGAGAGATCGGGTAAGGAAGTCTGTTACGTGAGGGGAAAGGATTAGCACCCCACGCGCCCGTAGTACTCTACGGTATCCGCTTTTACTTTCTATCTAATGGGTGTAAAGGTCTATATATATCTGTATATGGTACAATACATGCAAAAAGAAAAGAATAATAAAGAAATAAAAGAAAATAATAAAAGAAAGAAAACACGGGGAAAAGAAGGAAATATTTACAAAGGTTGCTCGATCTAGCCCCGCGACAGAATGCCTACGTATTCCCTCGTGCAATGGGAAAGTCAGAGCGCCGTAGTTTGGCTCACTTGTTGTGGTTGGTTTATGTTTTTTAAATTAGCAGACGAAACAACAAACGATGACGAAACACCTCCATGATGACGAAACATCAGCTACAAACGGGATGACGAAACATCGGGAGACGGGATGACAAAACATCAGCAAACGAGATGACAAGACATCAAAGGATGAGATGGAGAAACATCAGCAGCAGGACAACGACACGTCAGAAGATGAGATGACGAAACATCAGAAGATGAAGAAGCATCAGCAGCAAACAGGACGGTGAAACATCCTAAGACTAATTGGTTTGTATCTTTTACTTTGGAAAAAAGTTTCAAATTATTAGAGTATTTTAATGCACTTGAGAAAACAAGATTTTATTTTTAAGAATGCAAAATGATAAAGGTAAAATGGCTAAGGGAAACTAACCTACTTCTAAATCCTAATGTTATCATGCAAAGTTGCTCCTAAGTTGTGGGTATAAACAAGGGGAAGAATCTACCTAAAGTTATCATACATGGATGCCTAACTTAATCTCTAAACTCGAAAACTAACTTAATCGAGCACAACCTAAGGGGAACCTATAAAATAAATCATCTTGGTTCGAAAACCAAATGAGAAGAGGGGTAGAATCAAATAAAGTGCTTTGACAATAGCACAAAAACCAAGCACTAACAAGTGCTAAAAAGGAAAGAAGAAGAAGAAGAAGTAGTGAAATTTGAGTGAATTATGCTCATACAAAGTGTCATGTGAAGTGAGGTCAGTAGACACAACATTCATTTACAAAGTTATACAAACCTTTAACAAACATCAAACATCATTATAGATACCCACAAACAAGTTAATTCACAAACTAGGTCGAAACTAGTCCTAAAAACATGCAAAGGGCTAATTGTGCGAAGCGTTAGACTTAGATGAAGTTAATAGACAATTAAAGAATAAAATGACATACAAGTCAGTGGATAATCATGTTAGTTCTCATTTACATCATGCAAAATAATCCACAACGATTCAAGAGTCGAAATCTATCAAAAGTGCGCAATCATGCAACAAACGCGTGTGGTGAAGTGCATCTAAGTGTGTGAGGTTTATGACATGAAAAGAAGGTGTCAAGATGAAGATATTACAGTACCAACATCATGCAAATTAATTAATAACCAAATCATAAAAGAAATTCCATGAGGATGCAATTACAACATTGGTGCGAAAACTAGTTGAAATGCTTAACCTAAAAGGTGTTTACAATCTAAAAGAAGCCATAGAAAGGCAAAGATGAAGAGAAATGAGTCAAGAAATATTAAAATACACAAGTTACAGTAGAAAACATGTTATTTCATCAACAAAATCATTTAAAAATGCATTCGAAGAATTCAAAAGCAAAACACTCAAGAGAAATGCATTCGATTCGTGCAAGTGCGAGTAGACATGTGCACGCATGTGTGTGTTTGTACTTGTGTGTGCATGTGCTAACTGTCAAATAGTGTTGGGATTAGAGATGATATGTGATGAGAAGCTACTCAAGTTATACATTATCAAGTCATAATATGCTTCAAATTTCACACATACAACATCTACACAAAAACTAGTTAAAGGTTTAACCTAGAATGCAACTAAAGATGGAATGAAGCATGGATAATGCATGAATGCAAAGGAATGAAACCCATGGCTTAAAAAGATATATAAGGCAGTAGCTATCATGGTAAGAATGCATGATCATCATATACATTCTCATCATTTACAATGCACAATCAAAAGCAACTAGGAAAGCCTAAACATGCGTCTAGAAATGTGTGGTGAAATGTGCATAGATGGATGGTTGTGATCATGCCTTGTGGTGACATTTTTGAGTGAAGTCAGTGGTGGAAATGTAGACATTACATACATATTATACATAAACAAACCACAATCATCTCAAAAGAAAAGAAAACAAGAAAATAATGCAAGAAGTAGTCAAACATTTACCCTAAATATGCACCTAGGAAACAAATGAAGCATGGCATGGTATTAGTGAAAATGTATGACATTTAGATGATGGAAAATGATACAAGTCAGTAGTTATCATGGTATAAATGCATTCATGTCATACACAATCATCAAACCCTTTACATGAACAATTTTCAACAAGAATGTGCATACTAGAAATGTGGGATGGAAAGTGTTTGTGTATGTGTCCAAGCATGTTCGTGTCAAGTATTATGGACAAGTGAGATGGATGACAAGAACATAAACATGATGCTCACATAATCACAAAACAATTACCAAATATCATGCTTCACAATCATTCATAGTGCAAAGATTGGTAGTGGAAAGGGATGATTCTAAACCCTAGAATTAATTTGAAACATGCATACAAGCTAATGAGTCAATCATGATGAAGAGGCAAGAAGAGGAAGGAATGTAACACATAAGTTCAGTAGCTTAAAACCTAAGTAAACTACAAACAAAAGCAATTCAAACTAAGTAAAAAGCTCACAGACACAAGTACATTGGATTAAGGTTTGAAAGCATCTAAACTAGGCAAGCATTGCACTTAAGAAACATTTAAACAAAGTGGTTTTAATTAGAAAATTAAAACCATGTCTGACTTGTATCATAAGTTTAACTCAAGATATAATTCATGAGCAACCAAATGTAGAAGATGAAGCTTCCATACACAAACAAATCACCTATTTGATGAACAAAATCATCCAAAGCAAAATACCACCTATCTTAGATCAAACAACATTGATTAAGATTTGTAGGAAGGGAAAGATGTCTTGTATATCATAGGGTGATGATAGAACCCTCACAAGATGCTTGTCATGAGCTTAATGTAATGTCAATTGAAGTGACATGCCACAAAAATTATGAACCTATAATCCCTCAAGGTATGTTTCAACCAATCAATAGATAAAGAAAAAGACAGTCTAGCTCTTCTAGGTCGTCATGATGACATTACAATTGAGTGCAAGTCAATGAATCAAAGAGCATTGAGTTATTGATTACCTAATGTACGAGGTCAGAAGTAAAAATCAAAGATCCAATTGGAATTGGATTGCTAGAACCGTGCATGATGCATATAACACAAGTGGTACAACCATAAGCATAAGTTGGTAACATTCTAATCAACAAAAGTTGCATGAGCTTGAGCAAATTAGGGGCTTAAATGAATCAATCAAACTGGAATCAAGGCCCTAAATATTCTATAAGTATGAATCAAGGAAATGAGAAGTAAATTCCCAAAGAATTGCATGAATGCATTCCTCCCCCTATAATCCATGCACAAGGATGCAACAACTGAAACAAAGATCAAACTTCTAACTAAAGGGACCAAGATGATCCTTTGAGGTCAAATGTCTCTCAAGTCTTTATAAGACTATCCTTGAGGTTATCATACCCTTAAACATCAATTAGAAACACAAACTATATAAGAAAAAGGTCTAAGAACCAAGACATCAATAAGATAGGGTTTTCGGAACACACAAAACTTTATGCTCAGGGTAGAAACCTAATGATCAACACATAATTTCCAATGAATTAAAACATGTTACAAATCACTAGAGCACTCAAATGATCATCACATACCCAAAGTTTGGCCTTAAATCATGTCCACAAGCTTCACAATTGAAGCTAGACTCAATTACACTAGGCCACAAGGTATGTTGACCTTAGAAATTTCACAAAAATAGAAAAATGAAGCATAAAATCCAAGTAAAAATGAAATAAGGAGCTCAAATCCCTTACAAGTCAGGGACATATCCTTACCCAATTTAAAAATCCATGGAAAGGTCAAAACAAAAATCAAGAAGTCAACACTAATTCAACCTTTATGCTAACATGACCAATAAACAAGAAAAATTTGTATAAAATGTAAAAGTCAGAAGTAAAAATCTATAAAAATTAGAAACAGTGGCCTAACATCCTAAACATGGTTAAAAATATTTTTGGCATTTTTTATTTTCAAGGAAAAATGGTAAAAGCAAATAAAATGCAAAATGGATAATGCAAATCATGTATTTAATGCAAAAATTGATTTAATTATGCAAAAATGACAAAATTATAAAATAAAAATCAGAAATGTATTATGTACGATTTAAGTGAGCTAAAATATTTTTTATATATTGTTTGCATGCAAGGAAGTATTTTTAATAATTCAAATATGCATGAAATTATTTAAATATGGAAAAAATGCAAGAATGATGAATTAAAATTCAGAAATGCATGGTGTATGATTTAAATGGACCAAAATATTTTTTATGTATTTTTTACATGCATGGAAGTATTTGTCACAATTTAAATATGCATGAAATGCAGTATAATGCATGAATTTATTTTATGATGCAAAAATGCAAAAATTATGAAATAAAACTCAGAAACTCAAAATTAATCCTTTAGAGGATTCAAAATATTTTTTGTGGAATTTTTCAACATGAGAAAGCATTTTTTTAGAAATGTTTCAATTGAAATGCAATTAATTAATCTCAGAATTTATTTAATTGGCCAAAACATTTTTAAAAATTTGGAAAAAATTCCACAATATTTAAAGTCAACATGAGTCTGTGGTATTTTTGTGTGTGTAGTTTTTGGATGATTTTTGGATGCAAAATAAATGTATCTAAGGTGCTAATTACAAAATAGTTAAAATGAAAATTCAAAAATGCATGGACCAATCAGATGATGACACACATCATCTTCAACCTCCAGCGAGCCCTAGAACACGTGATTTTTCAGTTTCATGCATGCTACTTCTAACAATCGTATCTCACTCATTTCTCAACCAAATTAAGTGATTCAAAGCTCTAAATGAAGATCACATGGCAAGCTACAACACACAACTTATAAAAACTCAAATGATCCATCATACATCAAGAAATCAGAGCAAGAAAATCAAGAAAATCATCCAAATCTGGATTTTCAGAACTTCATGCTATGCAATATGCTTCAAAAACATATGCAATTATACATCAAACCTATTGTTTGGCCAACTAACCACGCATGTATAAGCTCAAATTCATCAATTGCAAGGCAGAAAACCAGATTTGAAGTTTGAATGTTACCTCTTGATTTGGAAAATAAATCCAAATATGCCTCTGGATTTGAAGAGAAAATACCAAAATCTTGCTCTTGATGCTTCAATGAAATGATAATGATGAAGAAAATCCTTCAAGAACACGAATTGCAGCCACTTCAAGTTATGAAAAAAAGTGAAAATGCAGAGGAATTTTTGGATCTGAAAACGAGAGAGAGAGAGAGCTAGCATGCAAAATGGGAAGCTTCTAATGTATAATCTGTGATTCTAACAAGGGTAGCTTGGTCCTTTTCTCCTCACAAATCCGTTGGATCAAAAAATGATAAAAATGGCATCTTTGAGGTGGCTTGCGTTTTGGTACATTTCTCCCTTGCTTCCCTTGCGTTTTGGTGAGCTGGATGAGTAGTAAAGGCTTCTATCATGTGATATTTCCCCAACCTTGCTTGGTATGACAAAAATAAAGTTAGTGCATGGAATGAGTGTGAGGAAAATGTGCTAAAAAATGCTTGGCTTTTTATGGTAAGATACATGCTAGCATTGCTTGCTTCGATCCCTAGCTAAGCTTGCTCAAACAAACTTGCACAAAACAACTTAAAAAATGCACAAAACAACTATGCTCAAAAAAACAACCTTGGATCACTTTTTCTCCTCCAATTTTCTCACAAATGGCTCGTGCATTTCTTGGCCTTTTGAGACATTCCAATAGCTCTTAGAATGAGGATTAAAACAAGCTTTGGTTCACTAAAAATGGAGCAAAAATGAGTGAGATATGATCATTTGAAGTTGTGCACAAGCAAGGCAAAATCTGGGCAGCCACGTGCGCGTTCTGGCTTGCATGGGCATTCATGGAATCAGCCTCATGACCTCAACTTGTGAGCTTTGTAACTTACTCAATTTTGAACCAAATGATGTGATTCAAAGTTCCAATTAAAGGTCTCATGGCATACTTCAAAATGCACGAAGTGGTTTTCAAAAATTCCATCTGAATCAAGAGATATAAGCCTCAATATTATGCCTACCACCTGTGTGTGAAAATTACCCAAAGAAAATGCCCAAAAAATGCATGCTTGCCCAGCCTTGGTCAAAACTTGTGCATGAAACTTCTAACTCAAATATCTCTCAAATGGTGCATTTTTGAGAAATTTTACAAATTGGCAATCTTGTAGGATTTTTTCCAAGCTTTCCAGAAATGTATGGTATGTAACCATTGGATAAAAATTGAGAAAGTTATGATGTGTCAAAGTTCCATAGGGTAGACACTTAGAAAAAATTCAAACTTCACATAACTTCAAGAACAAGTTAACCCCAATTTCTTCAAATTTCTTGATTCAATGATGAATTTGGTCATGAAAAATGAAAATATGATATTTGAATTGATGGTTGACCAGAAGTCCACTTGGTCAACTCTTGACTTTGACTGATTTTGACCAAAATGACTATTTTGCCCCTTGTGATCAATTGACTTGCTTCTGCTCAAAATTGAGCCTCAATATTTCACTCATAGATGTCCAACAACATATAGAAACAAGTGAAATCAAGTTTGAGTGAAAAATCTGAAGAAATCCTGATTTTACCCAAAACCCTAATTTTGCTCCATGTGTTAGGAGGTAACCAATCAAGCTTCAAAACCTCAAATCTTCAAAATGGGTTGAGCAATCCTCTGAACCATGATAACTCAAATGATAATAAGAAGGTAATACTTCAAGAAAAATGACTCATCCCAACTTCAAACTTCCCAGAGGGCCACAAACCTAATTTCATCAAATGAGTGCCACAAATGATTTTCCCCCCAACTTTTTGTAAAACTTCAACTTTTGAGGAATCAATGAGACATTTGAGATGTCCTGAGGCATAATACATCATTGTGACTTGAAAGATTCACAGACATGATAATTTGGGATTCCCTCAGAAGGGTATGCTAACACAATCAACCTCTTTAGCTTGTAGAGATCTTGAGAACCCAAAGAGCTTGGATCCTATCATGAGGTATGAATGCAATGCAATATGATGTTTATGATGAAACATAAGCCTAAATCAAGAGGGTAAATTTTAGGGTGCAACAATATCCTCTTGAAATTTCACATACCTTCCATCCTCTTGAGTAGTAGTTGACCAATTTTAATTCATTAATTGTCTAGGCCACATTCATAGTTCATATTTCAGCAGACTGATCATTAAATTTTGTAGAGTTATATGATGTCAAGACATTCCTTGGGACATTGTGACCAATTCACCTCAAATTTTTATTTTTCTTCTGGAGACTCATGTCGTTAACTTGTTTGATCTCAACACAAGTGGGATAACTTGTATATTGGTGAACCCATAGATAACAATTGTACTTGGTCCTCATACCTCTCATAGCAACTTCATCCTCCTTATTTGTAATAATACATTCAGATTTTGTGAAGTTTACATTGAATCCTTGATCACAAAGTTGTGTATGCTTATCAGGTTGGATGTTAAACCTTTGACAAATAGTACATCTTCAATATTGGGAATTTCATAGCAGTTTGTTTTTCCCAATCCCTTGATTTCCCCCTTAATTCCATCTCCAAAGTTGACATAACTCATTGAATGATCTTGAACATTAACCAGTAGATCTTTGTTTCCCGTCATATGCCTTGAGCATCCAGTATCAAAGTACCAGTCCTCTTTGGTCTTTACTGTTGGAGACGTGTGAGGTAAGAAACATGCAATATTAGCTTTGGGAATCCATTGTTTCTTTGGGCTGGCCTGATTCACATTTGTTTGGGGTGTAGGGTTGGGGTAACCATACAGTTTGAAGCAGAATGGTTTTATATGACCATGTCTTCCACAGTAATGACATCTTCAGCGTTGAGGTCTTCTATTAGGCTGTCTGTAGTTGTTTCTTCTGTGATATTAAAACATTTGATTCGACATCCTTGGTCAGCCTGTATTTGAATAGGTTCTACAGAGGACTCCTTTGTTCCATTATATCCCAGACCGCTCATGTCTCCTGCTACTCTTCCAAATTGAAGTATCTTATCCGGCGTCTCAGATCCACTGTTTAGCATCTTGACAGATTTGGAAATTTTGTCAAGATCAAATTTTAGCACAATCACTTCACTTTCCAACTTCTGAATAGTCTCTAGATGCTCTTTATTTTTGTCTTGCAGTTGTATTATGAGTTTCTTCCGCTTCTCATTCTCTTGGCATACTTCAACACTTTTAATGCATAGTTCCTTGTAAGTAGCAGCTAGTTCTTCAAAGGTCAATTATTCATCACATGAGTCTTCATCAGAGATATAAGTACCAGTCAAAGCTGTTACATATTTGGCTAATTCTTCTTCCACTTCATTTTTAGAGTCCTTATCTAACGAGAGTACATTCAGTCCTTTGCTTTGTCTTTTGAGGAAAGTTGGACATTCAGATTTGATGTGACCAAAACCTCCACATTCATAACACCTTAATTCTATGACTTGAGTAGGTTTTTCCTCAGCTTCTGCTTTCTTCCCAGAATTATTTGTTCTGCTGATGTCATACGGAATGTTCCAGACATTTGAACTTGAGCCTCCTTCCATCCTCTTCAACACTCTATTGAATTATCTTCCAAGAAAGACTATGGAGTTTGATAGTCATTCCTCAGTGTCCAAATTATATTCCTCTTTTTTTCTTTAGTGTTGGACTTGAAATCTATGCTCTTAGGCTTCTTGTCAGACCTCTCATTAATTCCCAACTCAAATGTTTGTAGAGAATCAACTAGTTCATCCACTTTCATGTTGTTGATTTCTTGAGCCTCTTCAATTATTGTCACTTTCATGTCAAATATCGTAGGTAGAGATCTGAGAATATTTCTTACTAGTTTCTCTTCTGGTATCTTCTCACCCAAGGCACTGCATGCATTAGCTACCTCAAGAATGTTAATGTGAAACTCTTGAATGCTCTCTTATTCTTTCATCCTTAGATTCTCAAACTTAGTGGTGAGTAGCTGCAACCTTGACATCTTAACTTTGGAAGTTCCTTCATGGGTAGTTCTGAGTATTTCCCAAGCATTTTTGGCCACTTCACACATATTGATCAATCTGAAGATGTTTATGCCCACTCCATTGAATATAACATTTACGGATTTAGATTTTCCAAGTGCTAGTTAATCATCTTCCTTTAACCAATCTTCTTCAGGCTCAACTCACCTGTAGGCTGATCATCTTCTCCAATAATGACAGGATGTGTTAATCCAAGCCCTACTGTCTAAGGACTTGACGTAAGCTGCCATCCGAGGCTTCCATTGATCATAATTAGAACCATTCAGGATGGGTGGTCTAATAAAAAATATTCCTTCCTTTTCTATGTTACCAGAAAGTATCTTCCCTATATCTTACTCAGAGACAGAGCAAGATTCCTGCTTTGATACCAATTGATATTTTGGTACCATATATGAGATGTCGAAGATGATGTCATGACAATGATATCTGTCTTATGAACAACTAACAATACATAATTTTGAAGTGCAGAAAATAATAAAAACACAGTGAATTGTTTACCCAATTCGGTTCCAACCAACCAACGTCTAGGGGCTTCCAATCCAGGGATGAATTCCACTATTAGCAGTATTAATTCAGAGCTAAACCGCCCTGTTTACACTCCTCACTTAATCCCTACCCAATGACCCTTCTACCTAAGAAACATATCTTAGATATGAGAACCTCCTCTCATTCTCTAAGGCACACACGGTGGCAATCAACAAGAACAAATACTGAAGACACTCTTCAAAGACACATAATCCCACTTGCTTCAAAGCTTATGGTGATTGAGGAATTACAACTCAACAAACGTCCTACTCAAGTATCAAGGCATACAAGAGAGGCTCATAATTAACAACCAACAAATAAACAACCAACAATAGAAAATACTAAGTTCTAATTCTTCTGGAACGGCCAAAATGCAAAACAAGGTTTGCAGTCCTTAAATAGAGTAACATCAGCTAGGGTTGTTTTACTCACAAGTCTTAAGCGTCCTAAACTTTCTCCAAAGAAGCAGGACATAAGATCTCCAAGAATATTGATGAAGACGTTACACAAGCTTCCTTAATCAAAGAACACAAATTAAAACAACCCGACTTCCTAAAATATCTGAACTGAAATCTGTCCAGTTTCCACATGTCAGGACATCTACTGTGACATCTGTTGTTTCAGTATTTTTTATGACAATTTTCTGAGCTGAATGTTTTACCAAAATTGCTGCCAATTAATAGAACCAATAATAACAAAGTCCAAAAGTTAGGAAATTAAAAGCAAAACAATCCAATCAAATACAATTATGTTATAATTAAGTGACCCAACGGTCAATCAGATATACATGCTTATAAGGTATAACATATAATTTATGGCGAAACTTAATAGTTATACAAGCATGTAAAAATTGAAGGATAGATAAAAATAATTTTAGGAATATTTGGATCTATCAAGAAAGTTTATGTTGGCAGTAATCCTGAAAGTGACGGCTTATGTGGTTCTTCCTCAACCGGTACTTCTAATGCCTTGAATCCTCTTCAAATGGGGAGAATAGATAATTTGCTTAAGTACGATATATTGGGACCATAGCCTATATATAATTTGATGGCCAATTAGGATTCCCATTATTCCAAAATTGGACCATCCTGACATCAATTCATATTTGAGCCCATATCCAATTATTTAATTAATTAATTAAATAATTACTAAATAAAATCTTAATGGCCTTTTTAACATTATTTGACCACATAAAGATTTAAGGCACTTTATTTGAAAAAATAGCTAATATAATTAAATAAGTATATTAGGCCACATAATTATTGGAATGCTAATATTTAATTAAATAATTAAAATATTCCAACAATCTCCCACTTGGCCAATATATCTTTGAAAATTTTGGTTAACGCCAGACTCAGGAGGTCGTGGCATCTGATCCGACATTATAAAATAGACAAGGTTAGCATAAACATAACAGTGCAGAAAATAAAGAACACAAGGAATTGTTAACCCAGTTCGGTTCTAACCAACCTACATATGGGGGCATACAAAGCTAGGAATAAAGTTCACTATCAACAGTATTAATTCGGAGGGAAACCACCCTGTTTACACTCCTCACTTAATCAAACTACCCAATGACTCTTCAACCTAAGATACCACACTTAGATATGAGAACCTCCGCTCACTTCCAATCACCTCAGTGATATCTATCAGCTACTATCACACCAGCAACTGCATCGACTGCTTGGCTCCTATTAAAATTAGCTAGGAGATACCTCACTCCAAACACAACTAAAACAGTTTGAAGATACTACACTTCACACTCAATTGAAACTTGTCACTCAAGTGACACAAACTAAACTTGGAATTGATTCACAGCTTCCTCCAAGGACATAACTACACCCATTGCTTCACAGCTTTTGAGTGAGTGAAAACAATCCTCTTTCCTACAGGCTTCGAGGTAAAATCAGTGACCATCCCACAATCCGGGTGGTTCACTTACATGGCTAACCCTAAAGACTACATCTTTCTAAAACCGGCTAGCTAACTAAAACTAGGTTACAACTACTTATTTATAACCTATTACCCTACTGGATTTGGGCCTTCAAAATAACAACATAAGATGTAACAAACTTCTACATAAACAAACGCAGATAACTTCTGCTACAATCAAGGCCGCCTCTAATTTTTCTTCTTAGCTCTTGGACCTCCACATATGCCTTCAAAGTCACGCCACATAAGATGCATAATATTCCTAGAATATTCTGCACTAATTAAAATAGAACTGTAACAAACTTTGACAGTTAAGTAATGCGATGTCCTGATGTCTAATGTCTCGACATCTCATATGTCATGCTTTTCCTGATGTTGAAACTCTTCAACATAGCATGTTCATGCATTTTAGATAGGGTTATAACTTAGAAATCCTACTGTACAAATATGTTGCTGCTACTATAATTTTTTTATTAAAATTTAGCCAATCCATATAATTTGGAACTTATAAACTCCCCACCTTTGGAAAATTTTAGCTCAAATAAATAATTAAAAATACAAGTAGTTACATAAAAATAGCAGCAACAATTACAATTAAAACTGGTCTTCTGCTCATAACTTCAAATCTTGAGTTGCTTGGGATGTTTGGACATCCAACTTGACATCTTATTTTCACCATTTAGCCAATGCCATATGTGCCTTGGTGTAGGGAGAAAGAGACTTAATGTTATATTTTCATTTGAAATACCTCATGTGTAGCTTGAGAGATTATCTTCACAACTGTGTTTCCTCAATCAATGATGAGGAACAAAACTCAGAATACATGTCACAAGATATGTTTAGGGGAATCTTCCGTGGACATGTTCCTTTCTTTGTAGCAGCAGTAATGAGACCAAGAATAGAGCAATAGTAGTAAAACTCTTGCAGTACATTTGTAATTTATTCTTCTCCCCCTTTTTAGCCAAAAATTGACAATGGTATCCTTCACAATACCATATCCAGGCACAACAAGCCCAGATTCGAATTACATTCATGATGATGAGGAGATAGTTATTTGCTTGAGAGTAGAGGAAGGGGGATCCTTTATAAATAGCACATTTGAAGTTCGTGGTCAGGTTTTGGTTGAGGTACTATGCTAGAGACAAGCATGTACCGTCCAAACTAACTCTGACTTTATTGTTTTCTGCCAGATTCCTTTTGATGGAGTAGGTTCCAACAACTTTTGTACATCACGCAGGAGCCTGTGATTTCAACCTCTTCTTTCACCAATCATGACAGTAGCTTTAAGAGATATCATATCTTGTGACTTTGACCAAATTCTTCTGAGTAATATTCTGGTTTTATGATACTCTTACTTGTCCATTTAACTTATAGTCTGAATTTATTTACTCTAATATCCTTTTAGAGTGTAATGATGTGATAATGATCAGACTTTCTTCACCTTCTTTAATTGTGATGTTCCAACATTATTTGGGACATCCATACAGTATGAGGAAGGAAATACGAAATACTGCCCCTCAAAATTAGAATTATACTAAGACACAGACTGACACAACTTCCTCTTTTAGAACATAAGAGGAGACTCAATTAACTAAGACAAATACTTGAACTATCCATTTATAGACATAGAGAACCAGATCTCTATATTGGATAATTCAGAACACAAGAAATTATTTGTGTTCAAGACTCAAGGATAAGACTCTATACAGAAAAGAGACTGACTCAGAATAGGAAACCTATTCAATATCTTTGCAAAAACAACTACAAAGAAGGACCTCAAACTTAACAATGTTTGAACACTACCCTTTTCCCTATGTTTATCACAAGTTGACAAACATAACCTACACAGACTCTAAATTTACCCATATCCAAATGAAAGATACGAGAGACACAAACAAGGACTTAAAAGAAAATGAAAATAAAAGGACTCTAAGTACCCGAGCAATTTAAAATAACATACCTAGATTGTAACAATTGTCTTGATCAAGAGATGTTATTTCAATAAGAACTACTTCAGGTGGTTTTGTGAATAGGTTGAGACATGCACTAAGTCAGAACAAGTGATACACACCATCAATACATGTTTTGGATGAGAATTTTAAGAACTATCCCTGCTGGTTTTTAAGGATAAAACATGTCTTGAGTTATGTCCTGACTTCTTGTTTGACATTATTCTTCTGGCTTGAAAAGATTAGTCTTTGGAAGATTGTCCACATGATTAGAAGCAGAATTACATTGTCTTTGTTGATCTACTCTTTACTCTCCATGAGATATACAAATTTAGGACATCTTTGATGTTTGTCCTTGAAGTATTCTTTATTTGGAATTTACCATAGTTTCCAAACGAGGAATCCTTAGTTTGCTTGCTACACAAGATTTAGATTGCCACACTCTTTAACTTGTAATAGAAGAAACCTTATGTGTATAGCCATAAATATTTCTTCAATAGATAAGTCAGAACCTTATCTCTCTGGTGTCTTCAATAATTGTGAAGTTATATCTTTATGTAGAACTTTCTCTTTCATACATCACATACTTTTTATCTTCTTGATTCAGATTTCCACACAATTATTGTTAGTATCCAGCTCCCGTCAAGATATTTAACAGCATCTTTATGCACTTCATTGGATGAATCGAATCTTCAAATAATCACCAGATAACATTGTTACACATCCTTAACTTGTGAAGATAACAGTGAACTTTGATATTTAGTTCACACTAGACCATGAATTCCTCAAACAGATAATCATCTCTCGACAGAGTATATGAGTTTTGTATTCAAGCTACACATCTAATAAGTACTTAGTCTCCCGTCAAAGTACCTACCAGTTAGTCAGTTAGAATTAACTACTCACACTAGATTATTCTGTCAGATTACATCTTAACACACACACATTTATTTTCAAGCAATAACATACATATTTAAAACAGAAGACATTTAGATAATGTTCTAACATCTGATATGACATCATCCATTATGGTTCTTGGTTAACATCCACAATATCTTATTCATAACACTTGGGGTGGAACTAAAGAGATATAGTGATGAGAAACTTTGTATCCAGACATATCAAGGAATAGTGTAGGCCTCATCTCAATAAAATTTTCATCAGACTTTCATTCTGATTTTGAGATGATGGATGCCACAGTCTGTACCTATAGAGGAGATTCCGTCATTTAGGTTTCTGGAACAGACTCAATTATGGCATGACACTTAAATAGTTAGATTCTTCATGGCAATTAAGCTTCCTTGATTCTTATTGATAGTATCCTTTCTGGATATTAACTAGGGCAACAACATTCATGACCATATTTCACTATGGTTTAGACACAGTGTTCAGCTCCAATCTATTCTATGGTTATGAATAAAATTCCACATATCTGGATCCTTTGATCAGAAGAAAATACAAGATATAAGCTCACTTTGATTATGCATAAAGGAACTGAAGTGTATACCTTTATGAGTCTTCTTCCATGCATTGAGCTTTACTTTAATACTCCCATAAGCTTAGGGAAGAAATAAACTGACGTATGGAGTATAAAAGAACTTGTTGATCGTGTCCTGATCAACTGATAAGCAGATGTCTCCTCTTCCAGATCAGGAGTAGGTTCCAAACATATGTACTCATACTACATTAGTTTAGCACCCGAACATCGGTTCTTTAACCGGTAGCTGCACACCAGTACTAATGTTTTAACATCTAATAGAACATCCGTTCCATCTTCTGGAACACATCATCCTTGAAGGTCTTCAAGGTAAAAACTTTGCAGATGAATATGAATATCATTGATCAATTGATGCCCATCAACTCTAATAATTCATTACTTTATGAGTGGACTTGATAAAGGTCTCAAGTATCTTTGGCACTTTTTATTATAGTTGTAATTGTTTTCCGTATATTATGTTGAATGAGAATAACCATAGAATTATTCCTTCACTATAGGGGTTGTATCAGAAGCTATGCAGCGGAAAATAGCTATACTTCAACAGAACTTACACAATGCTTAATTCACAATTTTATTGTAAGCATGACACATAAGTATTGAAAACAAATCAACCCTACAATCTGCTTGGTTATTTATCAAGCAACACCCTAGACCCAACCAGAATTCTGACCATGTGGTAATACATAAGCACAAGAATTACCTTATCAATGTCTTCACTCCCGCATGAAGGTTTTGATAACTTTTTCTCTCTGTGCTGAGGCTTAAACAATGCAATCCAAACTCTTCAGTCCCGTATGAAGTCTTGAATTTAAGTTTCTTGTTCCAGCATCTTCATCTTCTTTGGTCAGGTTGGTCTAGTTCTCCACCAATAGGTCCATCCTCCACTTCTAGGGACCATACAATATAAACATTCCTTGTTCAAACGTTCTTTTATCTTGTACATAACCAGAAAGTATCCCCTATGGATCTTATCCAGAGACAGACAAGATGCCCGCTCTGATACAATTTGAAAATTCTGGTTAAGGCCAGACTCAGCATGTCGTGACATCTGACCTGACATTACAAAACAGATAAGGTTGGCATAAACATAGCAGTGCATAAAATAAAGAACACAAGGAATTTTCAACCCAGTTCGGTTCTAACCAACCTACATCTGGGAGCATACCAAGCCATAAATGAAGTTCACTATCAGCAGTATTAATTCGGAGGGAAACCACCCTGTTTACACTCCTCACTTAATCAGACTACCCAATGACCCTTCTAACTAAGATACCACACTTAGATATGAGAACCTCCACTCACTTCCAATCACCTCAGTGATGTCTATCAGCTACTATCACACCAAAAATTGCATTGACTGCTTGGCTCCTATTAAAATCATGTTCGAGATACCTCTCTCCTAACACAACTAAAACAGTTTGAAGATACCAGGCTTCAAACACAATCAAAATTTGTCACTCAAGTGACACAAACTAAACTTGGAATTGCTTCACAGCTTCTTCCAAGGACATAACTACACTCATTGCTTCATAACTTCTGAGTGAGTGAAACAATCCTCTTGCCTACAGGCTTCGAGTTAAAATCAGTGACCATCCCACAATCCAGGTGGTTCACTTACATGGATAACCATAAAGACTACATCTTTCTAAAACTGGATAGCTTACTAAAACTAGATTACAACTGCTTATTTATAACCTATTACCCAACTGGATTTGGGCCTTCAAAATAACAACATAAGATGTAACAAACTATTGGAGAAACAAACTTCTGTAGAAACAAAACGCAGATAACTTCTACTACAATCAAGGTCGCCTCTGATTTTTCTCCTTAGCTCTTGGACCTCCACATATGCCTTCAAAGTTACGCCACATAAGATGCATAATATTCCCAGAATATTCTGCACTAATTAAAATAGAATTATAACAAACTTTGACAGTTCAGTAGCGCGATCTCCTGATGTCTAATGTCTCGACATCTCATATAACATGTTGTTCCAGATGTTGAAACTCTTCAATATAGCATGCTCAGGCATTCTAGATAGGGTTATAACTTAGAAATCCTATTGTACAAATACATTGTTGCTGCTATTATTTGTTTTATTAAAATTTAGCCAATCCATATAATTTGTAACTTACAATCTGAATAATTATATCATAGTTCTTTAGGCACGTATCCAAATGTTATTTATTTATAGATTTCAAGTTTACAATCATGTCCATCTTATACATCAACAATGGGGTAATTGCGACTGTCGTTACTAACGTATAACGTGACGAAACCCTAAGGACCACCACATCAACGTACTTGATGACATAGATCGATATGGATGAGTGGAATGGAAATTTAATGCAATGTGATATCAAAATCATGCAAATTTCCAACTGGTTCTACTGGAGTCTTTAGTGAGATCAAACTAAAGTTTCTCAGGTGTAAATCAAAATTACAATATTTGCACTCAACAAAAGAAAACCAAAGTTTTTATTTCTGCAGAAAATTAAACATAACATAAAGTATGTACCAAAATAAAACCAAAGTGTAGAACATAGAAAATACGAACCAAACTGCCACTAATCCAAAGCAATATCAAAACGAAGACCCATGTGACCAACATGCCCATGAAAAGCCTTAGGTGTCAAACCTTTGGTTAGTGGATCAGCTAGCATTGAGTTTGTCCCTATATGTTCTATCAGAATTTGTTTCTCCTGAACTCTTTCTTTCACAACAAGATACTTGATATCAATATATATTGATTTTGTAGAACTCATATAGTTTTGGAGTAGAGAACAACTACACTATTGTCACAATAAACCTTCAAGGACCTTTCAATACTCCCAACGATGTGTAGGCTTGTGACAAAGTTCCGCAGCCAAATTGCATAATTCGATGCCTCAAAGCAAACCACAAAATCTGCTGCCATGGTAGAAGGAGCCCCTAAAGTTTGTTTGGAAGACTTCCAGGAGATGGCTCCTCCAGCCAAGAGAAAGATGTAACTAGATGTTGAACGTCTGCTATCCGGACATCCTGCAAAATCTGAGTCAGAATATCCAATGATCTCTAAGTTATCTGACTTTTGATAAGTGAGCACAACGTCTCTTGTTCTCTTCAGGTAGTGCATTACACGCTTTACTGCCATCCAGTGCTGCATACCATGGTTGCTTAGATATCTTCCAAGAACTCCTACAATGAATGCTAAGTCGGGACGGGTGAAAACTTGAGCATACATAAGACTTCCCACAGTTGAAGCATATGGAACCTTATGCATCTCTTCCTTTTCAAGATCCGTAGTGGGACACTATTTGAGATAAAACTTGTCTCCTTTAGCAATGGGTGTGTCTCCTAGCTTACTATCTTTCATGGAGAATCTATCCAGAATTGTATTAATATAGCTCATTTGCGATAATCCTAAAATACCTCTAGAACGGTCTCTAAGTATTTGAATTCCTAAGACAAAGGAGGCATCCCCAAGATCTTTCATCTCAAATTTATTTGTGAGAAATCTCTTAGTTTCGTGCATTAAGTGTATTTTGTTGCTTGCCAAAAGGATATTATCTACATATAGTACCAAGAAAATGAATTTACTCCCACTGAACTTTTGGTATTCACAGTTATCAATCGGATTAGCCTCAAAACCAAATGAGGATATTACTTGATGAAATTTGTAATACCATTGACGGTATGCCTGTTTATGGCCATATATGGATTTCATTAGTTTGCAAACCATAGACTTCGGGTCACCCGACACAAATTTTTCTAGTTTCACCATATATATTATCTCTTCAATGTTTCTATTTAGAAACGCAGTCTTTACATCCATCTGATGCGAGTCTAAGTCAAAATGAGCTACCAATGCCATCATAATCCTAAGTGAGTCCTTCGAAGAAACTGGAGAGAAATTCTCTTTATAGTGAATTCATTCCTTTTGAGTAAAGCCTATTGCGACAAGATGAGCTTTATATCTCTCAATGTTACCCTTTGTATCCCTTTGATTTTAAATATCCATTTACAACCAATTGGTTTCTTTCCTTCAGGTAATTTAACGAGATCCCAAACATCATTTTCAGTCATTGACTTCATCTCATCCTTCATGGAACCAACCCACTTAAGAGAGCTCGGACTCCTCATAGGTTGACTAAAGTGTACATGATCTTCCTCAATCAAACCAATGGTATCCTCATGTTTCTAAATAAATACAACATAATCATCTAAAATTGCACTCTTCTTCTCTCTAGTGGATCTTCTTAATGGTGGCCCTTGAGGTTGTTGAGTTTGAACTATAGGTGGTTCTTGAGGAAAAAACTCATTAATGATGTCTTGTTCTTGAGGGATGTTAGGAATAACATCACTGTTTGTTTCAGAATTTGTTTATGGAACAAAGATAGGTACAAAGACTTGATCGTTGTGAGAAATAGTTTCTTCATAAAAGGAAACACTCCTTATGCTTCCTACCCCTCCAAACTCTACTTCCTCAAGGAATCTTGCATTTCCTATTTCAAAAATTGTTCTAGTGATGGGATTATAAAACTTGTACCCTCAAGAGCTTTCAGTGTATCCAATAAAATAACAGTTAATTGTCTTTGCATCTAACATACCCTCATGAGGCTTATAAGACCTCGCTTCAGTTGGACATCCCCAAATGTGCAGGTGTCTAATGCTGGGGATTTTCCCAGTCCATAGTTCATAATGGGTTTTAGAAATTACTTTACTAGGTAATCTATTAAGGATATAAACTGCGGTCTTTAATGCTTCTCCCCAAAATGACTATCAAAGAGAAGAATGACTAATCATACTCCTTACTATGTCCTTAAGAGTCCGGTGTCGTCGTTTTGCAACTCCATTCATGTTGTGTTTTCCCGGCATTGTGTTTTGCGAAACAATTCCACACCCATTGAGGAAAAGTGCGAAGGGCCCTGGAAATTGTTCCCATGTCCATCATAACAACCATATTATTCACCACCACTATCAGATTTGACAGCTTTTATTTTCTTTCCAAGTTGAAGTTCGACTTCAGCTTTGAATGACATGAACACGTCCACTGATTGAGATTTCTCATGAATCAAATATAGGTATACATACCTTAAGTAATCATTTATGAACGTAATAAAATACAGTTGTCCATTGCTTACCCTTGATACATTGAATGCAAACTTGAGAGTCTGATAAATCAAGGGGTCTAAGAATAATGTCCATTATAAGCCTCTGAATTCTTTGTTTAGATATACGTCATAATAGCTTATGCCATAAGTTGGCGAAATTCTCATTCAATTCTCGTTTTGTACCAAATGACTTTATTTGCATTATTTTGTTATAAGGACATTCAATATCAAGCATATAAAGATTATCATTTAAAGAATGTAATCAACAACATGCGAATCATATGAGAGAATAAATTTATTATTTCCAAACAAACAAGTATAACCTCATTTGTCCAAAATAGAAATTAAATTTCGTCTAATAGACGGCGCAACAAAAGTCTCAATTAAATTCAAATGAAAACCAGTCTTTAATAATAATCTAAAAGTCCCTATAACCTCTACTGCAACTTTATTGCCATCGCCCACATAGATAAATCTTTCAGCATCTCTTGGCGGATGGCTCCATATGCAACCATGCATGGACATACTTATGTGAGTAGTAGCAACTGAATCTACCCACCAAGTTTCCTTAGGTACAAAAGCTAAATTAATTTCAGAACAAACAAAAGTGAGAAAATTACCCTTCTTATTTTGAGAAAAAACTCTCGCAGTCTTATCATTTTTAGAAAAGAAAATTTCTCCACAATTTCGAGGAACTTCTTGGCGCTTTCGCTCTCAGCAATTGAGTCCCTAATCATTTCAGGTATGGATCTTTTAATAATCATGAGGCACATTTGATTAGATCGGTCTCATTTTTCTATTTTAGTTTCATTTGGGTTCTCAATAGTGGCGGTAGGACGCTCCTCCCTCAAAGATAAATCTAAATCCATGCATCCAAAGACAATCTCCACTGATTATTTCCAAGATTTTAAGTTCATCCCACTCAGCATAGGGATATAGTTAATATGAGCAACAAAATTTAGAGGGGTAGCAGCAACAATAAGATCCATTTAGGCGAACAACAAACATACAATAACATTAGTAGGCATGCCTATTAACCATATAGACATGCAAAATATTCTTTATATGAAAATTAGATAAGACCTATACAAGATACCAAAAACACCATCAATTCTTAATCTTTAATTTTAAGAATTAATTGTAAGCGGTACTCTCATGTAATGATCAAACATTAGTAATAAGTCCTGTCAGATAATGGATGCCTTTGACATCAATAATTAGCCACATGGATAACCTTGATAATTACTACATACTTATCATCACAATTATGCAAATTTTTGGCCAAATCGTGTCTTTCTTTTGGCTGACCATAACAGTTCGCATGAAAAATTACACATCACATCTTTTGTGATTCTAAATTAATCAATTTTACACAATAGAGATTACTTTTGCAACTTGTTATTTCAACCAACTAAACTAAAACCACTAGACAATTTGAATTTAATAAATTAAATGAAAAGGTCTTAAAATTCACACAAACATTACTCACAAATGTAATGTTAAAATTGTATGTTTATCGGATCGTTTAATAATCAAATGGCTATAAAACTATTCTAATTATGCAGGAAAATACTTGCATAATTTAAAATCTTAAATTAAACACAATTATATTTGTGTTATATACATACTGATAAAATAAATCGATTATAGTCGAAAGATATGAAAGTGTTTAATAATTATACGACACATAAGTTGTATTAAAATAAATAAAAACAACGGAAAAATAATTTTAATTAAGGTCATAATCAAATATAAATTATTTAAATAACAAATAACAATAAACTATATATTATTATTATTATATTAATATATAGAAAAACTAATTAATATATAGTTATTCAAATTGTTATCAATTTGAAAGCAAATCCAACCCAAAGGATAGACATGATACAAAAAGCATAAAGTATTACAGTAACATAAGTAACAACGATTCAATTTAATATCTTATTTGAAGAACAACTTAAAATAATTTGACTATTCAAAATTAACATGGAAAACATGTAACGTATACAATATACTCCATATGGTAAACATGAACCCAATACATATTTTTCTAGAATTTCAAGATCGAAAAACAAAAGAATAATCCAATGTTAACCTTAGATTAACTACCACAATGTTAGGCACTTGTTATGTAACCCAAACAAACAATAATAATTTGTACAAATATGTATATAATTTAGTTCTCAAAATTTAAAACCAACTCTGAAACCGATTGTTATCAATTAAGTGACCTAATAGTCAATCAGATATACATGCTTTTAAGGTATAACATATAATTTATGTGAAAACCTAATAGTCATACAAGCATGTATAAAATTGAAGAGTCATAAAAATAATTTTAAGAATATTTGGATCCATCGAGAAAATTTATGTTGGTGATAATCCTGAAAGTGATGACTTATGTGGTTCTTCCTCAACGGGTACTTCTAATGCCTTGAATCCTCTTCAGATGGGAGAATAGGCAATTTGCTTAAGTACGGTATATTGGGGACCATAGCCTATATATAGTGTGATGGACAATTAGGATTCTCATTATTCCCAAATTGGACTATCCTGACATCCATTCATATTTGAGCCCATATTAAATTATTTAATTAATTAATTAAATAATTCCTAAATAAAATCTAAATGGCCTTTTTAACATTATTTGATCACATAAATATTTAAGGCACTTTATTTGACAAAGTAGATAATATAATTAAATAAATATATTAAGCCACATAGTTATTAGAATGCTAATATTTAATTTAATAAATAAAATATTCCAACAAATTATCCCATGCCAACTACTCAATGAGTTTAAAGAAGCAATGTTCATATATATATATATATATATATATATATATATATATATATATATATATATATATATATATATATATATATATATATATATATATATATATATATATATATATATATGGAGACATGTGATTGTTGCTCTTCTTTGAAAAAATATGTCTTTGTACGATATATTGATTCTTGTGTTGAAATATGATACTTCTTGATTTATCTCTTTTTGATCATGTTGTCAAAGAGGGAGAAGAATATGTGAGATGAAGTTAGGAAGCACACGTTCAGGGGAGCGTCAAATGAACACATTAAATACATTGTCACAATTTTTCCATCATAAAAAATGTGGGGTATGTGAGTGCAACTTGCCTTTAGATATGTTTTGTATGATGTCAAAACTATCCAAACTTAGCATTTTTGTATACTAAATGGTATTCCTGAGTTGATGTGGAACCCCTTGCATCAAAGGTCTTAGGAAGCATTAAAAACAAGTTTAAAATTGATCCCAAGTCATGAAAAATAATTTTATGCACAAAAGGCACTTGCTGGCTCATGCAGGCGAAATGTGTTTTACCACGGTTACCCAGGCGAGGTACATAAGGTTGTCATGAAAAGTTTCCACTTAACACCCCAGTGTTTTAAATACCAAGGGTTTAATTCAAAAGGTCACGGGTTTGATCCCTCGGTACTATATATTTTTATTTTCTACATTTGTTTGTGCGAGCCATATAGTTTTAAGTTTTTATAAAACTGAGGTAATAAGGTATTCATTTACCTCAATTTTAAGTTATAACCGAGGGGTTTAAAATGAAGATTTTTTGTATTATTTTCAATTTCAATGGTCTGTATCTGTAGCGGCAAAAAACTACGAGTGTAAGCCATTGAATTGACAAAACTCGAAAAAATAATAACAGAGTCGTCACCGCGCTTTTATTTTATCCAAATACTAGGAAAAAGAGTAAATAAAGTCCTAAAAAAAGACCAGATATCTGGGACCGGGGGTTAGTTATGCAAAGGGAAGGTGTTAGGCACCCAAAGCATCTACGGTACTCCGTAGGAAACTTTTTTGAACACTTGTATATGTGTTCTAAAAAAGAGTATATGTACAAAATAGATGGTGGAGGGAGAAAAGCAGTATTTTTTAAAACAAATTATTTGATGGATCTTCTAATGAGTTTCAGGCCTACATACCAACAATGTGCAATGTTGAAATCAAAACCCAATGTAGTTCGGGTAAAAAAGGCTAAAATTTTGTGTGTTGGTTGTTTTTAAGGAGAAAGCCACAAAGGGCTCAAATAAATTGGATGAGGTTAAGTGTTTTTTAGTCTTAAAAATAAGTCAAAGTATTATTAAATGAATTGAAAGTTTATTAAGAAAAGAAGTTTGAAAATGGATGGACCTAAGTCCAAGTTTTTTATTAAAGCGGTTCGAGTTTGAAAAACAAGAATCCTTTGAAAAAGAGAGAAGATTTTGAAAATTGAAGAATATGGGAGGAGATGAAGAGGCTACCCTAAGTGCATAAAGTAAAAGGTAAGGATAAAGAAAGAACTAACCAGGTGAGAAAGCTAGTACTTGACATCAAAAAGTCAATACCATATCCCATCCTTTGGATTACCACACAAGCAGCAAATAATCAGACAAAAAACCAAGCTTTAGATAAGTCAATGCCTCGGATGAATTCATGTCTCAAGAAAAATGGGCAGAGTGGCAACTGTATTTTGAGGAAATCCACTCATGATTGAGTATAAACGGAATAAACTGAATACAAAGATAATAACCAAGCAAGACATAATAACATCAAGATCACATAAATCTCCGAGCTGAGGTAGATGCCCTAATCCTAAGTCCAAAGGTCAAACTCCGAGCATAGGGATAGTTAACCAAGTCCAATTAAAAGTTTATTACGTTTAATTTGAATTATAAGTGTTTTAGCAAAAAAGAAAATAAAGCTCAAGTGAGCAAATTCAAAATGGTAAGAAAATAAAATGCTCAAGTGAGCAAAGAAACATGCCATGAAATGTAAATGCTAAAAGTAAAGTGCATAAAGTAAAGAGCATAAAAAATAAAAGTGGAAAATAAAGAGCAGAAAATAAAAGGCAATTAATAAAGGTTAGCAAGATGACCATCTTGAAACTTGTCAAGTATATCATCGAATTGTTAGTAATTAGTCATCGGCAAGATGACCATCTTGAAGCTTGCGCATGAAGACTTGCCAGAAGCTTGATTAAAAAATCATAGCGACCACAGGACTAATTTCAATTGCTTTTTGTCAAGTATATCATCGTTTTTGGAACAATCATATCACTTAATCAAAGATGATTGAGAATTTCAATTGGACAAGGTTGGTGAAAACTTGCCAGAAGCTTGATTAAAAAATCATAGCGACCACACGACAAGTATCACGAGTGTTGAACAAAAATCAAAGCTCAAGTCATCTTTTAGGGCTTTTATTTAAACCTTGAAGTTTATGCCACCAATTGATCATTTTCCGGTTCGGGACAAAAGAAAAAGAAAGAAGAATGAGATAAGATAAAGAGGGAGGGGATATGTCACAAAACCATCAATGCATCAGATGAACTCGTTCGGTCTAACTTCATCAAAATCAATCAACTATCTTGCTGAATTTGGTCATGAGACCTGTAAGTGTTTTTATGTTGGCATTAATTTTTGGTAAAACTAGGATTTGACAATGTCTTGACTGATGTCATGACATTCAGAGTTGAAGATAAATTCTGCATGAGAAGGATGATTCAAGCATACCGCATCGAAAGCTAACATCGTGTTGGAATTTCAGAAAATTAATCGATGTCATAATCGATGTTATGACATTCGTGTGACATTTGTCGCTCGCGTAATCTTTTCCTGAGAGTTTTCAGGAAGTTTGTTGAGCTGTTTTTATTATGTTTTATGTATTTGAATCACATGCTCACGTGGCTGGATGGTTAATCTTAGTTAAACCTAAATTGGTTGTTAATAAGACCAAGTCTTTAGGTTAAATTAAGTGAACCCTAGCTATTTTTATGGAAGCCCAAAACTGAAGTTTCAGGACTGCTTCTATAATAGGAATAGAACCCTTACTCTGCTGTCGCGCCTCCTGGACTGTATTGAAGATTTAGCAGGTTGTAATTTGTGTAATTCTAGTTACTTTTGTGAGCCAAGCAATTATCAATTGATAAGTGCCTTGGACTAGGATTTGGTTGTAAGGGTTGTTTATCACTCAAAGCTTTGAAGCACAAGTGTTGTGTCTCTTGATTAAAGCTTTGAAGCAAAATCAAGTTTGCTTATTGAAGAGTGTCTTCACAATTCAATTAATCAATAGGTTGATATCACGTGATCGAGGGGAGTGAGTAGGAACTCGTGTCTAAGTAGGACTTAGATTGAAGTTGCATTGTAGGTTTTAAGTGAAGGAGATAAACTGGTTGGTTTATTCCCAAATTAATTCTACTAATAGTGAATTTCCTCCCTGGCTTGGTAGTCCCCAGATGTAGGTGTAGTTACACACTGAACTGGGTAAACAATTGATTGTGTTCTTTACCGCTTAAATTAACGTGAATTGTTAAGAGTGTCGACATCGTGGTCATAACATTCTCTCGTGACATCATGATCCGCCAGAATTTCAAGACCTATCAACGCCCAAGTTCCATTGATGTTGAGGAAATGTATGACTCCAAATAAATTCAAAAATCAGCCATGGGTTTTTTATTTAAAAAGACAAATAAAAAATAGTTTGAAAATAAATTATTTAATTGGACTTTAATTGAAGAAATACATAATGGTATCCATGCACCTATATAAAATTCCAAGAAAATCATCCAAACAAGGGTCAACAAGTGCTGACAAAAAAATTCAAAATTTTTAAAAGTCAGAAACTATATATTTTTATTTTTAAAGTAAAGAAATTAATAAAAAAATTAATAAAAATTTACAAAAATAGAAAAATAATAAATAAATATAAATTGAGGTCACCAATATTTGTCAAATGACCATTGGATCCTTCCATAATTTTTCCAGAATTTAAAAATGTCAGAAAGTATTTTAAAACAATTAAAAACACTAAATGAAAGAGAAAAATTATAAAAATATCAAATATGAAAATAAAATTATGAAAAAATAAAAACCAGAAAGATAATATTTGAAAATATTTTTGTGATTTTTTTCATAATTTTTAAGTCAAAAATGAATTTTCTATGATTTTTTTGAAGTTTAAAACATTTAATATAAAACCGGAAAATAAAATAAAACCCAAATAATATGGACCATTAGATCACAGTCAAAACGCGTTAGTAAGCTAATCCAGTAGATCAGACGTGTTGTGCTTGATATGGACCTCCAACCACCTCCAATTTGTGTTTCACAAATTGTGAAATAAATTTCTCATACTGGTACCATTCGCGTCGTCTCTTGAAGACGATTCTAATGGTACCCTCGTGAAAAATTTATTATACTTGTACAAAGAATAGTTTGAGAAAATGCAGAAAAATAACGAATACGTGTTTCCAGAAATTCACAGCCAATTCTCAATGAAAATGCAAATGGTGAAGATCACGAGGATCAGGGAGATGAGGAGAATAAAATAGTGCTTCATTTGAAACGATTTGACCACGAATCCTACCTGAACGAAGTTCACCTTCAGATATCTACAAGTTGACTTGGATAGCATGATTCAGAGAGTTTCCAGGCACGATTCTTGTTCTGTTAGTTTCAGTGAAGTTCTAGGAAGAAGAATGAATGGTTAATTTCAAGCTGGAATGGCTTTAAGAGTGAAAATGAAGTTGCAGAAATGTGAGGTTTGGAGTGATTTTGGCAGCGATTTTCTGGCTCTCAAAGCTTCATGAAATGAGTGGAATGGCTTGCTTATTTATAGGATAAGTGAATGTGATCAAAAGGGAGGGTGAATGATGCAATTTGGAGTGAAATCGTACACACCTGTGGTCATGAAGAAATTGTGACTTCATGTGTATCAAAACTCAATCGTTCCTTGCGTTTTGATGTGCTAATTAATTATGGAAAGTTTCTAAACATGATTAGTCACAAAATCAAGGCTTAATTTGGCTTAAAAATGAGTGGTAGCGCAAAATGCACAAACTGGTGGTGTACTTGAAACAGATTTTGGCACGATTTTCACACCAAGGCCAAATCAAATTCACTCATGCGTTTACAATATTTCTTGAGCCAATGAAGTCCTCAAAGATTAGAAAACAATTCAAAAAGAATCAATCTCAATGGATGCTTGAGGTGAGAGATATAGCCATTAGGATTTGTGAAAAAACACTGATTTTCAGGCCAGACCTTGGTCAAGCATGTCATGCTTTCTAAAAATGACCTATAATCTCTTTCCTTCAAACATGCTCTTCCACTCAAAATTTTCGCTTGAATTTAAAATATGACATGAAGTATACCTCTCAAAGAGAATTTTTCAAAAAGAACCAACCAAAAACTACAACAAATGAGAGAGTTATGGTCTTTTGAAGTTGATGGAAATTTGTGAAATGACCTATAATCTTTTTACTTATTTAAGCAATTTCCAAACACTTTCAATCCTTGAAACTTAAATGGAGATAAATTTAACATCTTCAAGATTGTTATGCAAAAAGAATGACCTCAAGATGATAAATGATGATCAAGATATGGTCTCTTGAGTTGATTGATAAAAAATTGAGAAATTGATCAAGGATTTGTAATCTTTTGAACCTTAGGCAAATTTACAAGCATTTTCTATTCCTACCAATTAAACTAAGTTGTATTATACATCCTTAGGTTTATTGTGAAAAAATAATGAGCTAAAGAAAGCAAGGTATGACCAAGCTATGATCCTTTGAAGTCAAACAAGATAGGTGAAGTATCAATCTAGAGAGTTTGCAATCATAGACCTCCAAAAAAATCTTCTCATCAATTAAAATCCTTGGATCAAAGAATATTCATATTATAAGTCCTTCTAAGAGTAAAATAGCTTTGAAATCATCCACAAACTTCACACAAACACCAAAATATGGTCCATAGAAGCCCAAAACCCTAATTTCAAGATAGATGGCCATGGCATGGAAAATTCTTCAATTTTGATGATCTTCTTCACACATGAAGCACAAACTCAAAATGAGAGACCATAGTAGATGACAAAAGAAGTCTTCAATGAGAAAAAATAATTTCAAAATCTTGAGAGCTGGGGAGAGAAGGCACGGAAATAAACACATGAACCTATAGATCTCTTGGATAAGAAACTTGTGCACCATTCACCTACATTACAACATCTAGATAGAAAATGATATAAACCTCATGATTAGTCAAGTATAAAACATTGTACAAAAGAGCATACACAATCAAGGGGCTTGGTGATCTCCCATGCGCAAACCTAAAGATAAAGAGAGAGATAGGGAGATACCCACTATGAGATCTTTATGCAATGCAATGGCATGAGATATTAGAGAATATTAGGGGGGAAATTGGGGTACAAAAGCTGCCCTTATTTAATTGTCTTCTATCCAGAGATAAGAAGGAAACCTTTGCTTCGATGGGATAGAAGATACTTAAATATAACACAAGCCCTATTTTTGGACATAAGATGCCATGCAATGCTTATGATTGTGAATGTAAAATACTAAGCTCCACAGGTGAGACAAGACAATACTGGGGAAGCAAAAAATAATAAAGACACGCTAAGAGAGACAAATTATCCAAGGAAACGAATTACTGGGGAAGAAAATCGATCTCATGGGAATAAAACCAACTCTATTGGGGAACGAGAACTCAACTTCTTCTTTAACCAGGATATTTCATCTGGAAAAGGTAACAAAGCGATCATTCAAGAACGAGCTAAAATTTCGCCCATTGGAGCATTTAAGCAAATCTTTGACAAACTACCTCCCATAATGACAAGGCTAACATTCATCGGTAAATCAAATCTTCAACAAACTACCTCCCATAATGACGAGGCTACCATTCATCGGTAAAGCAAATCTTCGACAAACTACTTCCCATAATGACGAGGCTACCATTCATCGGTAAAGAAAATATTCAATAAAATACCTCCCATAATGAGGAGGCTACCACTCATCAGTAAATAAAATCTTCGAAAAACTACCTCCCATAATGACGAGGCTACCATTCATCGCTAAAGCAAATCTTGTTGCAAACAGCTATCAGAATCAGTCTACAATGAGTTTCTAAATCACTCAAAGGAATACGGAAAGAAACATTCATCAATGAGCTTGTAAATCACCCAAAGAAATGATCAGCAATGAGCTTGTAAATCACCCATCAGAAATAGACGGCTAATCAGCAATGAGCTTGTAAATCACTCAAAGGAGTACCGAAAGAAAAATTCATTAATGATCTTGTAAATCATCCAAAGAGATGTTCAATAATGAGCTTGTAAATCACCCATCGTAAATAAACGGCTAATCAACAATGAGCTTGTAAATCACTCAAAGGAGTACCGTAAGAAACATTCATCAATGAGCTTGTAAATCAGCCAAAGAAATGTTCAACAATGAGCTTATAAATAACCCATTGAAAATAAATGACTAAGCAATAATGAGCTTGTAAATCACTCAAAGGAGTACCGAAAATAAAATTTCAACAGTGAGTTTGTAAATCACCCAAAGGAACTTCCAACAATGAGCTTGTAAATCACCCATCGGAGATAAACAGATATTTAATAATGAGCTTGTAATTCACCTATTGGAATACCGAAAATAAACGTTCAACAGTGAGTTTGTAAATCACCCAAAGGAACTTCCAACAATGAGCTTATAAATCACCCATCAGAGATAAACGGTTATTCAATAATGAGCTTGTAATTCACCCATTGGAATACCGAAAAGAAACGCATATGAACTAACAGACTTGTTGGGGAATATTAGTTGCTCAAATAAAGAGATCGTCTCCTACTATTAAGAGAGAGAAAGTTGTAATAATACTGCTGGAGGATGTGAACGGACTTCTTGGGCCACACCAAATTCACTCCTACCGAAGAGATGAAATCATAGTCTAGAGAGATCAAGATAATAATGTTGCTTGGAGATCAAAGTTCAAACCACGAACATACTGGAGAAGATAGGTTTTAATGATCACAGAGACCTAGATAAGAGGGTCAAGGCTCTATTCTTCCTCGAGATATAACTCAATGGGGCAGATGAAAAGGTGAACACTTTCTGCTAAAGGTTGACATTATAATGGATAAAGAATACACAAAAATGTCTATGAATGCAAATAATCAAAATATTGTAATTCTTCTATGCATGATGTATGTATGAATGTATGTGTGAGCGTGTGCATGCATGCATATTGACAAAACAGACACACTACATTAAGGATAATCATGGAAGGCTGATTGGGCATGGACAACACTCGGCCAAAGCATTCTCAACATGAAGATTTGCACAATCAAACTAACAACTGAAGGACAACATCCTATATCAAGGTTCAGTCAAACTTCGATCACATAGCATCAAATCCCAAGAACGGTAAGCATGCTTTAAACCTCTTCAGACTCCACCGGCGATGAAAATATCGCACGTGATACCAATATACCTCAACAAGGACGTATTAATACACGCTTCTTTGGGGAAAATCAAGATACTCTATGGGAATGTCCTGTTTCGCACTTATATCTCATGCTCGAAAGAAAAATGCTGCGAGGGGTCCTGTCGGGACCATCTTCGAACATTATCAATCTTGTTTCGAATTAGGAACATGCCATTTTATCCCTTTGCTTCACATTCAAAGTAAGTACAATTAAATTGCAAAAAATTTCACAAGTATGTTATATTGAATCTGTTTGTTTTGAAATATATTTTCAATAATAAAAGAATATTTTTATAAGCTGAATAATATAAGATTGCGAAGAAATTGGATAAAAGGCTGAAATTTTATTGATAGAATGGTAGCCTTCCAATAGCATGACTCCATGGATGATTACAAAGTTTTGAAAAATGGTAAATACATGGAAAAGGTACATCAAAGAACAATGACCACTATCCTCCCTAACAACTTTTAACTCCTGTATTATAGGCTTCAGTTGAGGTATGAAGATGACCCATGCATATTGTTGCTTCAACGATCAAGTCTTGTCTGATGTAGTTACTTGCCACACAAATCCCTAAATTTTGCCTAGACTTCCCTTGCGGGTTTTCAGCCTACCGAGAAATTTATTCTATGTATGTCTCTAACTTTTGTCTAGACCGCCCTTTCGGGTTTTCAGTCTACCGAGACGCTCTTTTTTTTCCTAAGACGCCCTTTCAAGTTTTCAACTTAGCGAGTTATTCCTTTATTTATTTAGACGAAGTATTTCTTGACTACATCAGCATTCAGACGGCTGGGAACTCCTTGCCATCCATAGTTTCAAGAATTAATGCACCACCAATGAAGGCTTTCTTGACAATATATGGGCCTTCATAATACTTGCCCCTAGAATCAGAGCTTAAAGACATGATCTTTCTGAGCACGAGGTCGCCTTCTCTGAATAATCGAGTTTTGACCTTCTTTTCAAAAGCTTTCTTCATTCTTTTCTGGTAAAACTGACCATGACACAAAGCAGTCATTCTCTTCAATCAAATTCAACTGGTTAAATCGATTCAGAATCCATTCAGCATCTGACAATTCAGCTTCCTTAATCACACGCAAGGATGAAATCTCAACTTCAATGGGGAGAACTTCTTCCATGCCATAAACAAGAGAGAAAGGGGTGGCCCATGTGGAAGTTCGAACCAATGTCCAATAACCATGCAAAGCAAAGGGTAGCATCTCATGCCAATCCTTGTAGGTAACAACCATCTTCTGGATAATTTTCTTGATGTTTTTGTTTGCAGCTTCAACGACTCCATTCATCTTGGGTCTATAAGGAGAATAGTTATGATGGAAAATATTGAGTTCTTCACAGAGTTCCACCATTATCTTGTTATTCAAATTTTATCTGTTGTCAATGATGATCCTACTTGGCACACCAAACTGATAAATGAGATTATTCTTGATAAACGGACCACCACTTGCTTGGTAACATTAGCATAAGAGGTCGCTTTAACCCATTTTGTGAAGTAATCAATTGCTACCAAGATGAAACGATGTCCATTAGAAGCCTTGGGTTCAATCATTTCAATAATGTCAATTCCTCACATAGAGAAAGTCCATGGGGAAGAAATAACATTGAGAAGTGCAGGAGGCACATGAATCTTATCAGCATATACCTGACACTTATGGAATCTCTTTGCAAATTTGTAACAATTGGATTCCATTGTCAACCAGTAGTAACCTGCCCTTAACATTTTCTTAGCCATAGAGTGTCCATTTGCATGAGTACCAAAAGAACCCTCATGAATCTCATGCATCAACATGCCTGCTTCGTGTCTATCCACACATATGAGCAAGACTATGTCATGATTTCTCTTGTATAAAACACCTCTTTGAGGAATAAACTACCAACTAGATGCCTCAACATATTTATATCTTTGCTTGTCGCATCAACCGGATACTCTTGAGTCATCAAGAAGTGCTTGATATCATAATACCGTGCTTTATCGTCCTTTTCCACATGCATAGCGAATATGTAAGTCGGAATTTCCAGGTGTTCGATGGTTATTTGAGGGATATCATTCCATTGGTTCACTTTGTACATGGAGGCCAAAGTAACTAAGGCATCAACCATCTGATTTTCATCCCGTGGAATATGGTGAAGATCTACTTTATTGAAGAAGGTCAACAATCTCCTCGGATAATCTTTGTAAGGGATTAAGCTAGGGTGACGAGTCTCTCAATCTCCTTTTATCTGACTTATTACCAAAGCTGAATCACTATACACATCAAGAACTTTGATTCTGAGATCCATGGCTTCTTCAAGACCCATGACCTCCTTTTCCGTAAGCATTTACAGCTCCATCAAACACCATTACCCATCGAGACTCTGGGTCTGGACCTTCATCAGGTAAAGGTTCGTCACAATCTTTCATTTTCAAATACATCACATATTCATTAGGGAAATCAAATCCAACAGATTGATCATCTTCGACCGGGTGATGAGCTAGGTATTTCGCCAACACACTACTTTTAATAGCTTTCTGGGTGTGGTATTCAATATCATATTCTGATAACAACATCTTCCAACAGGAAATTTTTCATTTAAGAGCAGGCTTTTCAAAGATGTACTTGATCTGATCCATTCGAGAGATTAACCAAGTAGTATGATTCAACATATATTTCCGCAGACGCTTCACATCCTAAACTAAAGCACCACAAGTCTTTTCCAACACAGAATACCGTGACTCGCAGTCCATGAATTTCTTGCTTAGGTAATAAATGGCATACTCTTTTGTTCCCATTTCATCTTGTTTCCCCAAAATACAACCCATAGAGCTACCCAACATAGTCAGATACAGAACCAATGGTCTTCCTTCAATAGGAGGGAGCAGGATAAGGGTCTCAAGAAAATACTCTTTGGTACTTTCAAATGCCCTTGGAAATCATCTGTCCATATACAACCTTGATCTTTCTTCAACAACTTAAAGATTGGTTCACATGTTGCAATCATATGGGAAATGAAACTAGAGATGTAATCCAAAGGTCCAAGGAAGCCTCTTACTTGCTTCTTAGTCTTTGGTGCAGGAATCTCTTGGATTTCCTTAACTTTATCAGGATCAACTTCAATTCCTTTCTGGCTAACAATGAAACCCAACAATTTCCCAGATTGGACACCAAATGTACACTTATTAGGATTCAAGCAGAGACGATACTTCCTCAAACGCTGAAACAATTTTAACAAGTCTTCCAAATGATATTCCTCAGTTTGGGACTTGGAAAACATATCATCGACATACACTTCAATTTCATTATGCATTAGATCATGGAATAGGTTTGTCATGGCCCTCTGGTACGTTGCACCAATGTTCTTCAACCAAAAATGCATCACTCGCAGTAGAATGTTTCCCAGAGTGTGATAAACGTTGTTTTTTCCATGTCCTCAGGAGCCATCTTAATTTGATTGTACCCAAAATATTCATCCATGAACGCGAACACTTTGCACTTTGTTGTACTTTCCACCAACATATCAATGTGTGGCAAAGGAAAATCATCTTACAGACTTGCTTTGTTCAGATCTCGGTAATTTACACACATGTGGACCTTTCTATCTTTCTTCGGTACTGACACAATATTGGCAATCCATTGAGGATAGACTGATGTCACCAAGAAACCTGTGTGAATCTACTTTAAAACTTCCTCTTTAATATTTATTTCCATATCATGATGAGTTCTTCTTAACTCCTGCTTGATTGGTGGACACTCGGGCTTCAACGGCAAGTGATGCTCCACAATATCAGTATCTAACCCCAGCACATCTTGATACGAACAAGCAAAGATATCCACACATTCCTTAAACATCTCAATCAAACAACTCTTCATCTCAGGATGCAGCAATGCTTCAATTTTGACCTCTTTCACATCTTCATCAGAACCCAAGTTAATAGCTTCCAATTTCTCTTTGTATGGTTGAATGTTGTTTTCCTCGCACTCAAGCAACCATGAAACCTCTTTAGGGATTTCATCAAATTCCTCTTATTCGTCCACATATATAGGATCTTCAATGTTGGCAGGGATGCAGGGTCATTGTTTTCCATAGTTTCATCAATTAATTTGCACATATGATTATGATGGATTTTAGAAACTAACACATGCAACAAGTGATTATGCAGATTCATTTCAGTTATTATTTTTATGAAAGGTTTTTTCTTATTACCATTTTTCAAGAAAAAGAAGAAAATAAAAGACATAATTTGGAATGAAAAGCAAAATTTTATTAATGATCTTAAATTTCAAAACAACAGATTCTATTCTGCCCATACAACATCACTTTCACCTTGGGCAGAGTGAAAGGATTGTTAATTGAAAATTAAAACAAACAAAAGTGAATTACTTCGACACGTGAATGCAAGTAGGGATGTCAATAGCAGTCCAATTACGAACTTTGGCTCCGTGTACCTGTTTACTGTGGAAAATGGTAAACAACTGTTGGTCCTCCCAGAGTCCTAAAACTTAGGGTTACTAGCGAGATCGACCAGTTGATCTCAAGACTCGTGCTAAGATTTCTGATGAATTACACTGTTTCTGGAAATGAAATTATCCTTGGCCCAAAAACGGTTTCCAGAGCCTAGGGAAATAATGCAACGACTTTCCACACAAAAGGATCTTGACTATTGGTGACTCGTGACCAATAGTTTACGTTAAGAGTATTTTGGTAACTAAGGCTAGTGGTGACTCGTGACCAACAAGTAAATGCACAAAAGTAAAGTAAAAGCAATAAAAGCAGAATTAAACATAAAAAGGGTTGTATTGAAATAAAAGTTTGGTGATTCACGTACATCAAAGATTGCGTACTCTTTCTTCCTTTAGTGCGGAATTGAGTAGAGTTATAGCAAGTAATTTGGGAGTACAAATGAACACCCTAATTCTAAGAATTCTAACTTAATTATAGTAATTTACAGAAATAACCGCTAAAATCTATCAACGGCTGAGATTTGATCTTCGGAAGTAACTTCTGCCCACGTTTCAGTCTTTACTTGGAATTCATATCCCACGAGCTTCTGAAGTAACTACCCATGATCTAATTATTCGACTCTTTCCCGCTTCGTGTCATCAAAGGAACTGCCTTCAGTTTCTAAATACTTCTTTAATCAAAATTCCCTAAGTCCACAGTGAACCATTTCGACAGCGGCATCATCTCGACCGATTCCCTTTTTGGAACTCGAATCTCTGTCGACTATACTGTTAAGTAACATGTCGACACAATCACCTTTTCCTAACGCTGCTTTACTTTTGTTCGACGTAGTTTGGCCTTCTAAGCCAAAGTTCTAACTAAATAGGCATTTCTTCTGGAACTCCTGACTTTAACTTTGTTAACCATCTCCAGAAGCTACCTCTTTTCCAGCTGGTCCTTATACTTTAGGAACTTTTGCCTCTAAATCACGCCCTTAGATCTCTTTACAAAATTCCAGCTAACAAAATGCCCCCCAGAGATACCATTTTCGACTTCTCGACGTTGTCGAACATGAGACAATGTTGCTATGAATGTTCACTTTGTGTCGGCTAAAACGCTTCCACTACCTTAGTGCTAACAGCTCACTGCTCCAGTCTTGTCATGACGTCACGTAATCATGGAAACGTGCACTTTCTTCTCTCGAGACGTGGGAGCATTAATGTTGAATCATCATGGCCTAGGTATCAGGTATGGCCCCACCACTCTAAGCACTTAATCTTCCCACACGTGTCCTTCGACGGCCACGATTGGAATATTGGAGTCTTGCCACGAACCCTTTGCCTTTTCACTCTTTCGCCTATAAATAGCCACTTCTTCCCTTTCTTTCTCTTTTCTTCTGCGTTTCTACTCTATTAACTAGCAAAAAACCCCAAAACGAATTTCATCTTCTCCAAACCCTAACTTTGCTAAGAATTCACTACTACAAACCCTAACCACCTGTTTCCGTCATTTTTAACCGTTCAAAGTTTCTTATCTTGCATTTTAAACTTAAAGAACAACAATCTTTAGGGATTTTCAACTTCCTTCGTCGTTTCCAACAAGATTCTATACAACACTCTCTAAAACCCTTTCAACTCCTTCAACCTCAAAAATGGCAGAACAAGATGTTATCATCACCGCTCCCGCCGCCAGTGTCCAGCTTCGCCTTGTTGACGGCAAGCCTTACATTCCGGAGCCGCCACTCTCCGAGGAGAAAACTAAAATCTGGCAATCTCAGGTACTGATTCCTTTTAGGCTTGATGATGAACCCCATGATTTTTTAGGGCCATTACCTTCGGATATCCCTTCTGAAATTCACGTAGACGATGAGGGTGCTTTCTTCCCCACCAGCCAGCATAGTTCCCCATTGATCACTTCAACCAGCCCTATTTCATTACAATTTTTTGGTAGAAGCTTCCGCACTGCTCCTCCCCTGCATTGCCCTAGATTTGGGGCTTGGATGGATAGACTAGAGCGTCACGAAGGTCAACAATGGAAAGCAACGGGTATATATGACCTTTTGAGGCTTGCTCGTGTCGGCACTCCTTATTCAAGTGGCATGCTGTTAGCTGCCTTGTACTTCTGGGAAGGAGCTACTAACACTTTCCACACAAAGTGTGGTATGAAAACTCATACGCTACTAGATGTAGCTGCCTTAACAGGCATGACACCTGCTGGTGTCCCATTCATCCTCTATGAACATGAAGAAATTATCCCCATCAAATTCGATGTTGGCGAATCAAAACATCCAACATATAACAACTTCATTCTGCACCATTGTCGTGACACTAAAGAAATTTCGGATGAAGAACACATCGCTTTCTTAACCCTCTGGTTGTCTCGCTTTGTGTTTTGCTCGAGGTCAATGCAGATAGCTAGGCAATTTTCTCATCTGGCTTCAGCGCTGTATAACAAGGAGCATGTTGCTCTAGGCCAATTAATTTTGGCCTCTTTATACTCTTCCTTGACCGACGTAGTCGGCCAAATAAAAAATTTTGACCCCACAAATCCAAAGAAAAAGAATGTGTTGGTGCATGGACCTTTCTGGCTCCTACAACTGTGGCTCAATGCCACATTTTCTGCTGATGTGAAGCCTTTTCGACAGAAGGTTTCAATATCTCAAGACAGAAGAGGGGCTTTATGGCCATGTTACCTTCCCCTCACTCCAACCGACAAAACTTCTCCCAATGACGAAGTCTTTAAGATGCTTTTCAACATAATGTTGAACATGGAGGATTTCACCCAGTCGATGGCTCCTTTTCCTGATGGCAAAAGTGGACCCATATGGCTCAATGAGTCCTTTCCTCCTGTCGAAGAGAGGCATCAAAGGAGATCTTTGGTTCTTTGGAAACTTTTCTTGACTCCTCAGTTTCTGTCAGCTGCTATCACTCAACCAACTCCCTGTTTGGCAGCTTATCATCCAAACTTGGTATCTAGGCAATTTGGACTTTGCCAATTTGTACCTAAATCACTTTATCCATCTCATGAGTTTCTCATGGATGTGTTAGACGACCAAACCTGGGCAACTGTCAAGGACACTGTGGGCACTTTATGGGCGCATAGACCCATTCTTAATTTCATCCCTTTCAAGCCAGCCTTTTTCTGCACTTACGAGTTCAAACTTTGGTGGCAGACATACCTTGTCACCTTTATAAATGATGCTGCAAGAAAAATGACTGAGCTAACGGTGGCTTTTGATGTTTTGCAGGGAAAAGGAACAAAATGTAAGGCAATTCACATTAAAGAAATACAAGCACTCCAGAACTTCTTCAATGTGGTGTATTTGCCAAACAATCTTCGTCGAACCATTTCTAATGCGGCCCGAGAGCTAAAGGAGAAGATAACTGGGAAAATTCCCCAACTCAAAATTCCCAGTTACTCGAAAGACAAATGTTTTTACGCACTACACTTTGGAAAAATCAAATTTCCTCCTTTACCGACTAGCCCTTTGGCTCTAGCATTTCGACCATCATTTCCAGATTGGTGGTACGTCTCTTGGTCAAATGTTCAAAACGCTTATAAAAAGAAAGCCGACAGGGTGGTTCCGACGAAGTATTGGTTGCATACCTACTCAGGCTTTCTTCATATCAACCTTATATATGTGAGAGAACTTGTTGTAGTACCCAAGTGTAACCGCTTCTGGAAAATTTTGTTTCTTTCACAATTTATCTCACATTGTTATTTGACTTGGTTTCTCTTTTAGATGTACCTTTGCCACAAGTAGTTGCCCCCAGGCCAGAAGCTGCTGCTGTCGACACTCAGAAGAAACTATCGACCAAGCACGCTAAGACCTACGCTGCAGGGGGCTCTTCTCAATCCAAGGTATGTTTTACCCACCCTTAAGCGTATTCTTCTTGTTCGACTCTTTGCTAATACTTTGATAATTTTCACAGTTCATTCCCATCCACACCTCTTCAGATGACAAACCTATTTCTACTTCTATTAAGATGACTAATTCTTCTGTAAGTATGAATATAGTTACTTTGACGTTTTATACCAGATCTGCTTACTAACGTTTTGGTTTCTTTTGTAACAGAGTCGAAAACGCTCAGCGGATTCGGCTACTCCCTCCACCAAATCCAAAAGGTCCAAGCAGGACACAAAATCCCATCCTAGTGAGGGCGTTGACGTAACATTTCCCCATTTTCTGACTACTTCTGATAAAGCATTAAAATGCCTCTTCTGAACCCATCTTTATTTCTGCAGCCATCACCTGATGCTCAATCTCCTCACCCCAAAAAATCCAAAAACCTCAAGAAAAGGCATGCTGATATGCCTGCGAGGAAGGCAAAATAAAAAAATAAAGCCCCCACGGCCGAAGGCTCAGGAACGAGGGTCGGTGAGGAAACAGAACTGATAGAGGTTGATGATACACCGCTAATCACCTGGTGGCGAGGTAAAGTGCTCCTGACTGCTTGTTATGACGCTACCTTACTTTCACATGCTGGTTGTAATATCGTAATAAATACAGCCATTGTTACTCCAGACCCTATGCCTATCCCTGACGCTAACAAGGAGGTAGCAGAAAAAACTGCTGAGGTTTTTGTTGGAGGGAATGAAACAACGAATCCCTCACCACCACCTCAGGTATTTCTTTCACCCTCTGGAGTCTTTTCATTTTTCTTCGAGTTATACCTGTCTGATTCTACATTTACCCCTTTGTCAGGTTGAAGCTTCTGAGCCACAACATAGTGTGTCAGAATATACTCCTCTCTCAGAAGTTTCTTCCCCTCAACAACAACCAACTCCCCACACAACGACTGGTGAGTTTGTTGAGAATGTCACTTGGGGTTCTAACAATGGTTTTGATTCAGTCACCAGTCTTATCAGGCACCACGCTTATTATTCGACCAGTTCTGACTCTAGTCTTTCAGATTCCCTGCAGGATTCAGGGGTTCCTCAAACTGCTGTCGAAACCGTTTTGATCCAGGATTCTCCTGAGAAGGACAATGTTGTTGGCCCCTCGGGAGTAAAGAATGCTATTGTCGATATGGAAGTCGACGATGTCGAGGCTGCTTTGGCAAGGTTGAATCAATTCATGAATCGGCACGCTACTACTTCAGATTCTGACCATTCTCAGATTCATAGCGACAAGCTAGGACCTGAAGCTGCCAAAATCAAGAAATTAAATGATCTCGTCCGTACTCATGCTTTCAATCATGACTTGCCTCATGCACTGCACGAAGACGCAACTCTTGGGACTGAACTCCTGGATGCCATTGCCCAGGTAAAAGGTCTTGAGATTTCTGAGTTTTCAAAACTCATGATAGCAGCTTTCGAAAACATCCTTTCTCCTCTTCTAGCCAATATCACTCAAAGCAAGGAGACTGAACTATTGGTTGACACCAAACAAACAACAGTGAGGCAGAATGTGGAGATGGTGAGAAAAGCTACAATAGTGGTTGTAGAAATAAAAACTCGCATAAACCAGAGGCTGCAAGAACAGAGCCCCAAAATAAAAAGAGCTGCTGAAATACGCAATCAAATTGCTGAACTGACGAAAGAGCCTGGAGCTTGTCGAAAAGGCAAGACAAAGAAATCGACCAGGCCAACACTTCCGATCAAAAAGAAATGCGCCTGCTGACCAAGGATGCTCTTATCGTCAGTAACGCCACAACGAAGGTCGAAGAAGAACTGCACACTCTCAAAGCCAGGGCTGATGAACTAAGCAATACTGTCGTTCGTCTTGAGAGTAATTTAGGCAGTTTTCAAAGAAAATTTGGCAATTTCTGATTGATGTATAAACGTATTCGTTGTAGTTTTTATTTCTTGTAATCTGAACTTCTATTATTTATAAAACACCATCTTTTCTGGCATTCTATTATTTGCACAATTTTATATTTTGTACAATTTCCATGCTGACTTTATTACTATGTTCCAGCTTAGTTCGACTCACAATCTCAAGTGGTCGAAATTGAAATTTCTTGAAGAATAGGCTTGTATTTCTTCAAGTATTTTCCATTTACTCTCAGAATGCGTCGATCTGAGGCTAATTCCTCCAATTCATATGCGTTATTGGAAAAAACTTGGATTATTTTAAACGGTCCTTCCCAATTTGGGGACCATTTACCTAGCACCCTATCATTTCTGTCCATAGGAAATATTACTTTCCAAACTAAATCATCAATTTGGAAAACTTTACTTTTACCCTTTTATAATAAGCCTTAGCCATTTTATCTTTTTGGCTTCTCAAGGTAACAAGGGCGAACATTCTTTCTTCGTCCAAATCGACCAACTCATCAGTCATCATCTTCCAATAATCTTCAGACTGTATTTCATGTTGTCGTTGAATTCTCATAGATTGAACATGTATTTCTACTGGCAAAACAACGTCATGTCCATATGTCAGTCGAAATGGAGTTGTTCCAGTTGCCTCCTTGGGAGACGTTCGACAAGCCCACAGGGCTTGATCTAATGTTTAGTTCCAGTTTCTGGGTTTCTTACCCACATATTTTTTGATCAAGCCAATTATTACTTTGTTTGCAGCTTCGACTTGACCATTTGCTTGAGCATAATAAGGTGTAGAAGTTAGTAGTTTTATTCCAACTTCTTTTGCAAAATCTTGCATTTTCTGGCCTGTGAACACCGTACCTTGGTCAGTTGTGATTGTTTCTAGAACTCCAAACCGACACACGATATGATTCTATACAAAATCAATCACAGCTTCCTGGTCGACATTTCTTAATGCTATGGCTTCGATCCACTTTGTGAAATAATCAATCCCAACCAGAATGTATCTTTGTTGTTTAGATGACGCTGGTTTTATCTCGCCAATTACGTCTAAGGCCCATCCTCTGAATGGCCAAGGCTTTACAATGGCATGCAATTCGCTTGCTGGCACGTGCTTGATGCCCCTATGCATCTGGCATTCGTGGCATCCTCTGGCAAACTCAATAAAATTTTTCAACATTGAGGGCCAATATACGCCTATTCGCATCAGCAACCATTTCATCTTATGCCCAGCTTGATGCGCGCCACATGCTCCACTATGCACACTTGACACAGCTACATATGTCTCACTTTCTTCTAGGCATTTAAGTAACACCCCTTCGACAGTTTTCTTAAACAGCTCGTTTTCAATCAAGACAAAACTTAAAGCGCGATATTTTATTTTACGATCTGTCGAACCCGTTGAGGAACGCAAGTAATCGATCAGAGGTTTTCGCCAGTCGCTATTTTGCCCACTATCAATTGCTAAAATTTCAAAATTTTCTGCATCTATGGCTCCTAATTTTATAATTAATAAATCTGAAGGAGATAATGAAGTGGCTATAACCTTTTTCTTTACTTGCATACAATCTTCACTCTCATTCTTCTTGTACCCTGAAGCTTCTTGTGCTAAATCATTAGCTTCTTGATTCTCTCGTCGGGGTATGTGTCAAAGGCTTGCTTGTTCGAACCGTTTCAACAATCTTATGGCAATCACAAAGTACATGATTAAGTTCTCCTTAACGCATCTATATTCTTTTGACACTTGTTTGATTACCAATTCAGAATCCCCCATAATTTCGACGTTTCTTGCCCCCAATTCTAACAGTAGTTCAAGTCCAGTAATAAGGGACTCGTATTCTGCTTCATTATTAGTGTAAATACCGTCGATAGTGTACTTGAACTCTACTGGAATTCCACTAGGAGAAATTATAACTCCACCAATTCCTGCACCATTTTTGTGACTGGACTCGTTGAAGTACAACTTCCAAGGTACCAGATCAACAAAATTCTCTGACATAGCCACCATAGAATGGTCGACTAAGAAATCCGCCACTATTTGCCCTTTCATAGCTTTTAGAGGCATATATGTTTGGGAGTACTCAGTTAATGCTAAATCCCATTTACCAATTCGACTATGTAAAATCGGTTTAGACAACATATGTTTAATAATGTCGAAATGAGATGAAATATAAACGTCAACTGGCTTTATATATTGCTTCAATTTGATACAAGAGAAGTACAAGCACAGGTGTGATACGGTGAACTGACTTTTGGATTTTGGTATCGCAAATGTGCGGATAGCAAGAGTCGCCACCGACTTTTATTTTTATCCAATTAAGGGAAGGTAAAAGTACAGAAAAAGACCTTCGTTAGATTCTGAGTAAGGGAGAAGGTTATGAAAAGAAGGTATTAGCACCCTTTCCATCCGTAGTTATCTACGGCTCTTAGTTGCTCTAGATCACTTTAAAATTGTGCTTTCGTGTTTGACAAAATGTTTTGAAAAGGCATTTCGCTTGACTTTGTAATGATTCATGTAGGAATGTATACAAAGTGTTCTGAAATGTTTCGCTTTTGAAAAGAGTTTGAACTTTGACAAAAGTGAGGGTGAAAAGTATTTTAATAGAGCAAGCAACTAAAAGTCTTATTACCTACCTTAATTGGTCGCTTTCATATTGTTTTACGCCTTTAGAATAGCGCTAGCCATACCATTAGTTGGTAGGTAACTCCATTCATTGGATGTAAGCGGACAATCGAAGGGACATCGGATGGTCATAGAAAGCAACTTGTAGGAAGTATCCTAGCACATTCAAGGACTATCATCATTTTCGAGGCGACAATCGAGGGTCAAGATCATGTATTCGGAGGCGACATCGTGGGTCTATGATCTTTGTATCGAAGGGACTATGATGATTTGTTTGGAAGGCAACGGTGCTAGAATACCTCTACGTTCGAGGGACATGACCATTTGTATTCATAAAGGCAACGAGAGAGAATTACCCTAAGGGGTGCATGTGTGAAAGAAGTGTGTCGATTTCAGATATGTTATCTTTGAAAATTAGTGAGCTATGTTGATTATTATCTTGCCATACACGCCTAGTTACTAGCAGTTTATAAGTGCGGAAATTAAAATGCGGAATGTAAAGTGCGGAAAGGTAAATGTCCCACGCTATTACATGGCTTTGGGGCGTATACATAATTTAAACTTCATGGAAAATAAAAACCTAATTTAAACTATTACATCCCATGAGCAATTACATTATTGGAAAAAATAAAATGATAAAGAAGAATCGTCTGAATCGGAATAACCTGTGAAACGATAAGAGAAATCGGAAAATATGATGACATTGAATAAGAGAAAAAATGTTAGAAAAATGCAAATTTTTAATTGGGAAAAATATGACATGCTGGAAATAACATAAATATGCTAAAATAATTTTTTGGGATTTTTTGAATGCAATTTAATAATTTAAAATGAATTAAAAGTAATTAAAATGCAAAATTATGAATAAAAATAAATATGCATGCAAAATAATATTTTTTAATTTATTAAATTAAGTAAAGATTTTCTGGAAATAATGTAAAAAGAAAAATAATTTTTGATGATTTTTTTAATGTAGAATAAAAATATGAAAATAAATTAAAATGATGCAAAATATTGAATAAATAAGAAAATATAGAAAATAAGAAAATAGTGCAAAGTTTGTAAAATAAAAACAAAACTGGTGCTAGTGAGGATCGAACCCAGGACATGGGAGAGTATCTTGGAACAGTGAAAGCTTTTACCACTACGCCATCTGTCGTTTGTTGTCATGGATGGAAAACGTGTGACTATGAGCAACACGCGTCGCTCCCTGATGAGGTCAAGGCACAATCAGCTGGTGGGGTCCCCGTTGGATGGAATGAGCGAATCAGGAAGCGCCATAACGCCACACAAGCCACGCCGGAGTCCACTCAGGTCAACGACGCCGGAGCCCTAGCTTCGGTCGTCTTCTCCGATTAGCCTGAAATTGAAACATGAAAAATACACAGAATAAATGGGAAAGGGGGACCCTACCCCCCTAAATCGACCCTCCCGAATCCATTGGTGATATCCGTTTGCCCTAAAAACGCTTGTATGAGGCTGCTCGATTCAAACAGCTCGATAAGCCCTAGACATGGCAAATCGAGTTTCACACGTTTAAGCTTGCATGAGATGGTTTGTTCCTGACCTAATAATCACCCTGAATCCATACAAACACACAAGAACGATTAATAATGCATGATTAAAGAAATTCAAATTTGTGAGTTTACCAAACCGGTGAGAGTCTGCACGATTCAGACGATCCGCTTCGAGCAAGAGGTGGTTTAGATCACGGGAACCCCAGAGCACGTTTGGATGGAAAGCTTTAATGAAACTTGTGGATTTTGAAATTCGATTTTCTCAAGTTTCTTGAAAAATTTTGCAAGAATAAAGGTTTGGCTTGAGCTAGGGTTTCGTGTGGCTGGCTTGTGATATTGCTGAGTATTTATAGAGGCATTTGAGAGAGGAAAAAGAGTGAAAAAAGATTGATCAATCAATGTGCAATATTTTATTCAAATAAAATCAAATTTCCTTAAAATTTGATTTTTTCTTTCCATATGCATGTTATCACGAATTTGGTATGCTTGGTGGGCTATCTTGGACTTCAAGGAAAATATAAATCCAATCCATTTGAAAAAATATATTATTTTCATATTTTATATAATTTATTTTTGAATTAAATGTTCTAAAATTCAAAGATAAATCATAAAATAGAAAATCACCATGGCCAAGCATTTATGGGTCAAGAATAATGTCATGAACAAGTTTGGATCAAAAGATTTTAGGCCCATTTGGAAAATTTTGCATTTTGACCAAAATGTCCTTTTGTGCAATCATCCAAAATGCCCAACTTCTAATAGTGTATCTTACTCAATGTTCCACATTTTTGAGTGTTCTTGGACTTTTTGGAAAGCTCTAAGAGTCCTCTAACCAACCTTTTTGGTCTCATCTCAATTGGAGTTTCCATGCTCAATATATCTTCAAAACAAAAAGTTGACTTTTGTTGACTTTGAAAATGACCTGAATGTTTTGAGCCATACCTCTCAAATGAAGCATTTTTGAACATTCTTGTGAGACATGAAGTTGTAGAGAATTGAATTTCCTTCAAAACAAGAGGTGGTGGAAAAATTTCGAGAAAGTATGAAGAAGTTATGATCACCAAAGTTCGCTTGACTTTTCACCTAGAAACCCTAATTTAGAAAGTTTGACTTTTTGAGCAAATCTTGAGTTTTCTTGATGAATCATGATCAACCCTTGATCAAATGATGAATGTAACTTCAAAATGAGGATGTTGACCAAAAATTAAGAAGTTTGACTGTATGTTGACCACAGTTGACTTTTTGTCCAATACAACTGATTTTCAACCATCTGAGCAATTGTCTGAGAAAACTTGACTTGTGAGGCTTGAAACTTGACATGGAGAATCTTTGAAGCATATGAGGAGGCATGAAGACCATTGGAGATGTTGGAAGTCCATCTTGACCTAAGAATTGTCAAACCCTAGTTTGGGTTGATTGTCTAGGAGAGAGTTTGTCTGATCAACTCTCGAGGAATCCTCGAGTATGGATGTATGAAATATCTTGAGAAGATGGAGGAAAATTTTGGGGTATGACAATGCCCCTGCTCAATCTTCTTGTACCGAAGGTTAGATTGACACGCCTGCCTTCGTGACCAAGGTAGAAGATGATTGAACACTCGAGTACACCTGAAAATTTGCACTCACTGTTGGTGGATGATGCGGGAATGGGCTTACAGATGCCATTTGGAGAAGCTGGATACTTCGCTGGGGGATGAGTCATACGCTAGACTCGAGAATGTCGATAGGAGAATTGACGGGATGGGTTTAAGATGCCATCCGAAAGATCGATGGGAGTGAGCCGACGCTAGGCTCGTAGTCGCTTTCGGAAGTGAAAGGAGCATGGAGATGGGCTTAAGATGCCATCCGGAGGAGTCGATGTTAGACTTCGTGCTCATCTTTGAATGAAGTTATTGATTTGTATTGATTTTAACCAAATATGCAGATTCAAGGCGAAGAAATGTTGACAAGTAGTCGGAGATGGTCTTAAGATGTTATCCAAGGCAACCGAGTCGACGCTAGACTCAGTCTGCTGATAATAAGAAGGGATCGAATAAATCTTCGCGGCTTATTCTCGAGGGAGGTAGTAGTTGGCAAAATGTGGATATCTTCCCGTGGCATCGGTGTTGATCCATTGCCTCGTTATCGGAGGATAACCAGGGCGGTCTTTCGATAGTTTTCCGCCGATTCGGGCTTAATCTCGACCACCGTCGGAGGACAACTAGGGCGGTCTTTCGATAGTTTTCCGCCGAGATTCGGGCTTAATCTCGACCATGAGGAGGACAACGGTCTTTCGATAGTTTTCTTGTCGAGATTCGGGCTTAATCCCGACCACCGTTTGAAGTGACTTTCACTGCTTTGGAAAAACAAGAGAAACTTTGATAGAATATTTGTTAGTCTTATGCAAAGTATGATGCATGACAATGTATATGAATGACATATGCATGAATTATGACTTTATGAGTAATGTATGAATGATAGATGTTGGGCTTTCAAAACATATCCATCTTGAAGAAGATGCGGATGTTCGCTTGAGGATTTCGATCATTGGGAATTGAGTAGGTGAGAACCCCGCTTTGAAGGAGAAAAAGATATCCCGGATTCCTTCGATGCGCTATCTAACCAAGTCTTGGGCCTAGATATTGTCGAGGAAGGTAGAGATTTGAGAAGCCTCGTGGAGATCTCATACATAGACCCCGCCGGGAGAGTCTGGAAGTCCGTTGGGAATCTTGCATGTAGACCCTGGAAAAATCGGTGGCGCCATCGATGCTGAGTGCGGATCTCACCGAGAGCATTTGATGGTTGCCGGAGACCGGTCAGCCTGGAATCTCCGATCGGGGAATAGAGATGTAGATTTTCTCCTGTACTATCCGACCAAGTCTCGAGTCCGGATACCGCCGGAGAAAAGGAGAATTGTTGAGAGATATCCACGGGATAAACATCTTAGCCGGGATGAAGTGTTATTGATGTAACATTGCTCGCTTGAGTGGAATCACCGTGGATTAACATATACTCCACTGGGAGGTTTAGTGAGTGACATCTCTCAAGGGATTATGTTCTCATGGGGAATATTTTTGGTGACCTTCGCCATCTCAATTCCTAGAGCCCGTAGTAATTACTTTTGTAGTCCACCTTTCGTATGTTTGTGATTAGATTCTTATTGTCACATGCGATAGTCATTCAAAACAAACGTTGGACTTATTGCAAACGACAACAACAAAATTGTAAAGAGAAAGAAGTATTATTTGAAAGGTGGCGATGGCCAAGTAGTTTGTACACAAGAAAGGTAAAAAGCTATGCGGAAACAATCTCGTTAAGTTCCAACTATGCTAGTAATCATATATTTCGACTATCTCATCTCCTTGTCAAGAGAAAGTGAGTAGTGATCTTCGCCATTTGAATCTTGAATGCCGATAGTAGTCTAGAAGTGTGATCCGAAGAGACATAGTCGTACGCTTAAATCCCTAACTTTTGCCTAGACCGCCCTTTCGGTTTTCACCACCGATACCTTTTTGCCCAAGCCGCCTTTTCGTGTTTTCGACTTGCCGGTGTACATGTTTTGTATATATCCTTAACTTTGCCCGAACACTTTTGGTTCGCCAGATGCCCTTATTTTTGCCTAGGTCACGACCTAGCGGTCTATTTCATGCGTAGTATTTTTGACTATGTCCGCTCACGTGGTGGGAAGTCTTCACCATCCATGGTGCTAAGTATCATAGTCTACCGAAAACACTGCCTTGACTACAAATGGTCCCTTGTAGGTGGGAGTCCATTTGCCCTGGATCACCTTGTGGAAGAATGATGCGCTGACTACTAGATCACCGACTTGGTAGACTTGGTGCTTGACCTTCTTGTTGAATGCTCGATCATTCGCTCGATAGATCGTCCATGGCGTATGGATGCGAGTCGCTTCTCATCAATCAGTTAATTTGGTCAAGGCGAAGTCTGGACCCAATCGCCTTCGCTAACTCTATGTCCCGAGGACTCGTCGAGGGTATCCGAACTCGATGGGTAAGACGGCATACCGATACAAGAGAGGGGTTGCCCGTTGATGTTCGCAGAAACGATAACCATGAAGAGCAATGGTAACATCTCATGCCAATCTTTGTAAGTCACCGTCATCTTCAGATAATCTTCTTAATGTTCTTGTTGGCGGCTTCCATCGCGCCATTCATCTTAGGCCGATAAGGAGAAGAGTTGTGATGTTTGATCTTGAATCGGCGAGTTCGGTGATCATCTTGTTGTTAAGATTGGAGCCTTTATCCGTGATAATCCTTTCGGAGTGCCATATCGAGATAAGATTATGTTTGATGAATCGAGCCACAACATTCTTAGTAACAGATGCGAACGAGGCTGCTTCTACCCACTTGGTGAAATAGTCAATTGCCACAAGGATGAAACGATGTCCATTGGAAGCGGTGGGCTTGATTTCTCCGATCATGTCAATGCCCCACATTGCAAAAGGCCAAGGAGAAGTTAAAACGTTCAGAGGTACTGGAGGTACGTGTACTTTATCATAACCGCACTTGTGACAAGATCGGGCGAAGGTGACAATCGCCCATGGTGGACCAATAGTAACCTGTTCTCAAAATCTTCTTAGCCATGGTGTGTCCATCGGAGTGAGTACCAAATGCGCCTCGTAACGCCCATGATACGTATTGCGCTCGATCTACACGAGTAAGCACAAGTCGTGGTTGGCTTGTATAAGATGCTGTCGAGGAAGAATTTGATGCAAATCTTCTCATGAACTTTATCATTGATGATGCCCTGCTGGATATTCCCGAGTCTCAAGATACCTCTTCACGCCATAGTACCAAGGTTTTTCTTCCGCCAAGCTCATAACAATATGCTGGTTCGTCAAACTTCTCAATGATGATCTGGGGAGCCTCGTTGTCCCATCTGACCTTGAACATAGATGACATAGTAGCCAATGCGTCTGCCAATTGATTCTCTTCTCGAGGAATGTGATCAAAAGTAATTTCTTCGAAGTAGGGGATCAAACTCAGTACATGCTCTCGATACGGAATGAGATTCGGATGTTTCGTATCCCACTCGCCCTTAATCTGACTGATCACTAAAGCCGAGTCTCCATATACTTGGAAGAACTTGATTCTTAAGTCAATAGCAGCTTTGATACCCATGATGCACGCTTCATATTTGGCCATGTTGTTCGTGCAACTAAAACATAATCTGGCGGTGAAAGGCGTATGTCCGCCTGTAGGGGATGTAATGATGGCGCCAATGCCATTGCCAAGTGAGTTTGAGGCTCCATCAAAGACCATGGTCCATCGGGATCCTTGTTCAGGTCCTTCGTCTGGCCCGGTTCTTCTAACTGTGACTAGTAAAACATCTTCATCTGGAAATTCGAATTGCATAGACTGATAGTCATCTACGGCTTGATGAGCCAAATGATCGGCTACTATACTTCCTTTGATCGCTTTCTGAGAAGTGTACTGGATGTCATATTCGGTTAAGATCATTTGCCATCTTGTTATTCTTCCGGAGAGAGCTGGTCTCTCAAAAATGTATTTTATCGGATCCATCTTTGGAATCAACAAGGTAGTGTGAGTCAACATATCGCCTTAGTCGGCGAAAGCCCTAAGCGTTGCAAGTTTTCTCGAGTGAGTATCTTGTTTCACGTCGGTAAACTTTTGCTAAGGTAGTATATTGCATGCTCTTTTCGACTGCACTCGCCATGTTGCCCCAACACACACCCCATTGAGTTCTCTAACACTGCAAGTACATGATAAGAGGTCTTCCTTCGCAGTGGCATTAGGATAGGAGGATTCGTAGGTACTCCTTGATTTTGTCAAAAGCGATCCGCAATCGCTGCTCCATTCCACTACTTGATCTTTCTTTAGTAACTTAAAGATTGGCTCACAAGTAGCAGTTAGATGTGCAATGAATCTGGCAATGTAGTTGAATAGCTTTAACCTTAGCAGGGTCAACTTCAATACCTTTTCCACTGACAACAAACCCTAGGAGTTTTCCGGATCTGACTCCAAAAGTGCACTTGTTAGGATTGAGTCTCACTCTGTACTTCTTCAATCTGTCAAACAGCCGCAAATGATCAAGATGTTCTTCTTCAGTCTGTGATCGAGCTATCATGTCGTCGACGTAGACCTCTATCTCGTGATGAATCATGTCATGAAATAATGTCACCATAGCACGCTGATAAGTGGCGCCCGCATTCTTCATCCCGAACGGCATAACCTTGTAACAGAAAGTGCCCCACTGTGTAACGAAAGTAGTCTTTTCCATGTCTTCAGGAGCCATTTTAATCTGATTGTAACCGGAGAAACCATCCATAAAGGAGAAAACCTTATCGAGCGGTGTTGTCAACCGTAACATCAATATGAGGAAGTGGAAAATCGCCTTCTGACTCGCTTTATTCGATCTCGTAATCTACACACATTCGCATCTTGCCATCCTTCTTAGGTATGGGTACCACATTCGCAACCCATTGTGGATAGGAAGTAACGCTAGAAACCGCGTTGAACCGCTTATAACTTCGGCTTTGATTTTCCGACATCTCGTGACGATGCGATTTAACTTTCTATTTTACCGAGAAAACCTTCTTTGTCGGCAATCGGTGTACCACAATATCAATGTCCAAACCGCATGTCTTCGTATGACCAAGCAAAACCTCAATATAGTCTCGTAGCATCCGAACCAACCTTTCTTTAACATGCTCTCAAGATCCTCTCCTATCTTGATCTCTTTTCTGCCTTCACAAGACTCCAAATTTACAACCTCAACTTGCTCTTCGGTGGTCAGATAACTCGCTCTTCCAGTAGCCCGCAAGTTCTCCCGGCACTTCACAATCTTCCTCACTTTCGCCCGGCTTGGTAGATCGGATTATCAAGTCATATTTAGCAATAGCATAGTTGTTATTAACGAGATTCGGAGTGATTGCAGTTGTATCACGGGTGTGTGTAAGAAACACATAGCTTTTGAAGGGGTGATAAAGTAAAAGAAAGAAAACAAACAATTGAATGCAAAAGTCCAACGAATTTATTGAATGAAAACGCAAACAATGATAATAACCTCGTGAACGAGCCATGATGCCCGGCAAGGCACTAGGCTTTCAAAGTTTATTGTTCAAACATAAAGAAATACGAAAAGCAAAACAAAACAAGAGCAATTACCCGACTAAAGGAGATTGGTATGACGCCTTCGCCTTCCAATTTCGAGCCCTTGATCCGAGTTGGAAGATCCACTGCTGATGTCGGCCGTTGTCGCCTTCTTATAGCATGGATTCCACTGCTGATGCGGAAAGGAAGTTGGGCACGCTCGCGTATCATCTTCCGACTTGATGGTGAAGCCTAAACCGCCTTGTCGGATTTGAAAGGAAGATCGGGAGCTGACCCCAAATGCTACCTCCTTGTTCAACAGCTGAGCATCTTTCAATGAGGCCATCCTAGGCGGCGCTTGTGTAATTTCAGAGGACAGGAGAGTCGGCATGACTGGGATTGTCTCAAAAGCTTGACAGGAGTCTCAAAGAATTCACCCTCCATCTCAAGGTATCGGAATGAATGTAGATGACCGACATATACTCTTCTTCACCACATCGTAACAACCTTCCCTTTCACCGGTACTTCAGTGCAAGGTAGAGGTGATGCCCCATGTATCCAAGGGCGCCCAAGTAGGCAAGAGTAAGTCGGACGGATGTCCATGACAAAGAAGGTGGAGTCAAAAGTCCGGGAACCGACTTTAACAGTAGTGAGCTCTCCAAGCATCGCTCGCTTAGAACCATCAAAAGCTCTCACAATAATGTCACTTGGTCTCGTAACCAACCCTTCGACATCAAGTCGATCAAAAGCGTCTTTGAAGGATATTCGAGCGTAACCGTATCTACCAAGACATGAGACAATGTAGCGCCTTGCATTCAATGAGATGTGCAAGGCTTTGTTGTGTTTCTTTCCCAAGGAGTTAAATCAAGATCGAGAAGCCTAGGCCGTTGTTGGCAGCCAGCTAGCAATACAAACTTCAAACCGGTGTGGTAGTGTCTTGCACACATGAGCATTCTTCGAAACTTCACCAAGGCATTAGCATGAGCCTCGAGCACAAGAGCAGAGCAAGCATGGAGATTTTGGAAGGAGTTCCTAACTATTCCACAACATTGTAGTCACTCTTCTTGATGATCTTCGAATTTCCTCCATTTCTTGTTTGAGGTGTCCTCAAGAACTTCCTTTGGTACTTCTCGAAAGGATGAATCGTTCTTTCCTCTAGCTTGGGAATGGATTGAATAGTGGAATGCGAATGGAGTCACGTGTCTTTTGGAGGAGATTTTGGAGAGAAAACCCTTCGGTTCTAGTCACCTTACTTGATCCGGTGATGTTGTCAATGTCGTCGAATGGTAGCTTCAATCAGAAGATCTTCAATGGTCGAGGGTCTTGCTTGACGCCATGATAGTAAACATCACCCATAATTCCAAGGGATAGCCTTGTCGAGGAATATGGAACCGGTCTTGGAGAAGTAATGATGAGAGGTGCCACAGACACAGGATCGCAGAGGAAATCCTTAAAGTGTTAACATCGGCATAGTCTTCGGAAATCGTCACCCCATCCGGTCGCTTTAACATCTTCAATAGGAATCTTGTAGCCAGAACAGTACTTCACCATGTAATCATACTTTCCACTTGGCTGCCCCAAGGTATCCCATACGATGGTACAGTTTCACATCTTCGATCTTCAACTTAGACATATCTTCACACACCGCAGTGTGGTTTCGTAAATAGTATCTCACGGTTATCCATCATGCATCGAACACGCCTTCTCAACCAAGCACAACCATCGTGTGGATGGGCACCAACGGCTCTGGGCATCCTGGATTGACACCGTAGCAAATTCTTCTTAACACCATCGAGGAATGGTCAAGTCATCTATGTTGAAGACATAAGTATCATCCCCAACAAAGATTGGAACTCTTGTCATGGTTACGCATAGGCGCGTTGATCACATCGGGTCTCAACCGGAGGGTCAAACTCAATCTGCTTAGCTTCAATCATATCTTGAATCTTGTTCTTCGAGCCCAACAATCATCGACTATGTCCGGCTATTGGAATGGTAAGCACACTTAGCATTAGGATTGTATCTGAGAGGAAGTGTTGACATTCGAGGAGGATCCTCAAAGTAATCACCGCTTCAACATGTGTTGCAAGGCTCATGACAAAGGCATGTTGATCTTCAGAACTATCTTTGTTGCGCTGCTCGTTACGCACGTTGTCTCGCCGAGGTTGTGCCGATGTAGGATCGAGATCACAACCGCCTCACAGATTGAGCACGGTCGGTCTTGGCTCGGCTTTTCTCGATACACAAGATTAACTTCTTTCTTACCACCAAAAGATCTCTTGCATTCAAGATGACTCCACCGAATCTTCCCACTCTTGATACCGCCTTCACGTCGTTTAAAATCACTCGGTGAATCCGGTCAAGAGTTTCCAATCGATGATTGAAGAATGGCCTGCTGTTCCCATGAACATATCAACCAACTCCCTATTGGACAAGGGTGGTGAACTCACCGCTAGGTCTCTCCACTTCGAGCATACCCTTGAACTTCTCGTCACGACCCATAGACATGCTTTGTAGTTGCATGCGAGTGGGTGTCAATTCAAAGATTGTATCTATATCGTCAGAAAGCATCACCAAGTCACCTGTGCACGGATACGGTCATTCTCTAGTCGATAATACCACTCCAATTGAGTTCCGGACAAACTCTCTTGAAATAATGCATCCACAACTTTCTCATCCGTGGGGATTGATCTTCGGACATAGGATTTCAAATGCACTTAGGGCAAGACATGCCGTCATACTTAGCAAAAGTTGGAACTTTGAACTTGGGAGGAATCACCACACCGGAACAAGAGATCATCAAAGTTCACTGACATCTTCGTGTTTTCCACAAGATTCGACGGTCTTCAAGTTGTTTGTACTTGTCATCTTCATCGAGTATTGTCCATTATCATAGTTCTTCTCAAGCTCAGCCGACCTTCACCATCACCCTTGTTACTTTGCTCATCCTCCTTCTTGACACTTCCTTCGAGAGCTCAATTCGACTAACCACTCTAGGACCTCCTTTGTAGGCCTGCCCATGTTGAGAAGACCAACAACCTTCTTCTTTCTCGTTGATGAGTTTCTTCGATCTTCTTGGCCTTGGACCAAACGGTAAACATCTCAAACCGAGCATTCGAGCTTGAAGATCTTTGACAGACTGTTCAAGAGCCCGCTAAAATAAATAGCGAGCAAATGAGAAAACCAATCTTCAATGTACCTGTGATGCAATGTTATGCTATGATATGCAATGTTTATGCGAATGCAATGCAATGTTTTCAAGGACCTTAGAGATTTAAATTTGTTAAACAAGCAATGAGCAAACATTTATTAGTACTCTTCTTATTATTCTTTTTTTTTAAAGTACAAAAGATAGTTTAAACAATAACAAAAGAAAAGCATAAAAATCCGAGTGCTCTAAGTCTCCCATGGGCGCTTCCTCTTGGTGCCAATGTAGGCGTTGATGTTTCGCTCCTCGTGAAGTAGCTTGGTCAACTCTAGCACTTTCTTCTCACTTGCATAACACTGAGCTTCAAAGGTATCCCTCTCTTTAAGTCGAATCCGGATCTCTTCAAGTCTTCAAAATCGGAGGCATGTCGGGATGGAGAATAAGATAGGCTCGCCACCTATAGCAACAGTTCCATAATTATTGGTAGAAAGTGAATGGCATCATGAGGTTTTGAGCTCGAGCTCGCACCCATTTGAGGTAAGGTTCCCAAGGAATGGAGTTCGGTGCCCCAAAGTCTTGGTATCGCTTCTTTACCATGCCCTAAGCGTGTATGAACCTTCGTCGGTAATTCTGGAGATCGTGATTGTAATCGAACACAATATCTTGGAGAAGCATATCATGAGGACCATCTTTTCGAGCAAAACCAAACTGACGTAGAGCTAGAGAAGGGTTATAAGTAATACCTCCTCTTATACCAAGTAGTGGTACATTAGGGAATTCTCCACAGCGCTCGATGAAAGTGAAATCCTTTTGAGAGAAAAGATTCCAACGGATATCTGAATGAGAGAGTGACATTAGTCTTTGAGACCATTTCAACCTTTGCTCGTTCTTCAAAACTGATGGAGGAAGGTGCGAAATAAACCACCTGGAAAGTAACGGTATGCAACACATGAGAGTTCCTTGTCTCTTTGTAGTACGAGTGTGGAGAGAATGTAGAATGTCTCCAAGTAAGGTAGGCACAGGATTACGGGTGAGGAACAACTTGATGGCGTTGACATCTATGAATTGATCCAAGTTAGGGAATAGAACCAAACCATAGATTAACAAGGCCACAATGTCTTCGAATGCATGGAAACTCATAACTTTGATGAATTCTCGGGCTTTCTTGATTAAGAACTTGGAAAGTAAACCCTTAACTCCACTTCTAGTTTCCCAATTGGCTTCAATGTCTGAGCGCTTAAGATGTAAGGCTGATGCGATGTCTTCGTACTTAGGAACCTTTTCTAAACCGGTGAATGGCATTTGGTCAAGAATTGGTACCCCAAGTAGCTTAGAGAACTCCTCCAAGGTAGGAACCAACTGATAATCTGGGAATGTAAAGCAATGGTGCTTCGGATCAAAGAACTGGAATAGGACATGCATCATATCTTCTTCAAAACCGGAGGTAACCAAATCAAGATAACCATGTCTCTTGATGAACCGAGCATGGTCGGAATTTCTAAACCAATTCTTTGAGTTGAGAAGGTATACCCATGAAGTTGATTCGGATAGTCTTTCTAGAAGCCATAATTCCCTACAAAACAGAGCAAAGATAAATCCCTAGGTCCTTGAAATAGTTAGAAATGATATGCAATGCGAATGATGTCATGATGTCATGTTTAGCACACACAAACAATTCACACAATGAGCCTAGGGTTAAGGCTTGCATGAGGTATAGGTGATTACCCCACCAAAAGTTTGAGTTGGTTCATCTGCCCTATAATAGTAACCGGTTCTAGGAATCTCACATCATTGATCTTCTCGAGGCGCTTTCAATACGACTACCAAGTGGTCGACCAAAATGTCCCAAAAGTCTCGATCTCAATGAGCGTAGCATCGAGTATCAACCAACCTCGGTCTACACCAAAGCCGCCATCTCACTACCTTCTAATGGCCAAGATGGGTCAATTAAGGTTCTAAAAGTTTAGTTAGCGCTTGATGACACCACGCAGAAGCCAAATACTATCCTCAACTTGGGAATGAAGAGTATCGGGACAACCAAAGTGTTACGCTAACGTATCCATCATGTTGACCGTTTTGATATACGTCTAACGGTCGCGACGATTTATTGCTACTTACCTAGAAGGAAACCCGGATCCGGGTGTAGGATCCCCCACAAATATAATACCCAAGCAACCCTTAAAGATAAAGCAAGCAAGTCAAACAGAAAGCAATAAAGGTAATCTAGAAATCCTTAAGGCATTCTCTCTTTAGGGTGTCCCCAGCAGAGTCGCCAGTTCTGTGATACGGTGAATTGACTTTTGGATTTTGGTATCGCAAATGTGCGGATAGCAAGAGTCGCCACCGACTTTTATTTTTATCGAATTAAGGGAAGGTAAAAGTACAGAAAAAGACCTTCGTTAGATTCTGAGTAAGGGAGAAGGTTATGAAAAGGGAAGGTATTAGTACCCCTTTCCATCCGTAGTTATCTACGGGCTCTTAGTTGCTCTAGATCACTTTAAAATTGTGCTTTCTGTGTGTTTGACAAAAATGTTTTGAAAAGGCATTTCGCTTTGACTTTGTAATGATTCATGTAGGAATGTATACAAAGTGTTCGGAAATGTTTCGTTTTTGAAAAGAGTTTGAACTTTGACAAAAGTGTGAGGTGTGAAAAGTATTTTAATAGAGCAATCAACTAAAAGTCTTATTACCTACTCAGAATTGGTCGTTTTCATATTGTTTTACGTTCCTTTAGAATAGCGCTAGCCATACCATTAGTTGGTAGGTAACTCCATTCATTGGATGTAAGCGGGACAATCGAAGGGACATCGGATGGTCATAGAAAGCAACTTGTAGGAAGTATCCTAGCACATTCGAAGGGACTATCATCATTTTTCGTAGGCGACAATCGAGGGTCAAGATCATGTATTCGGAGGCGACATCGTGGGTCTATGATCTTTGTATCGAAGGGACTATGATGATTTGTTTGGAAGGCAACGGTGCTAGAATACCTCTACGTTCGAGGGACATGACCATTTGTATTCGTAAAGGCAACGAGAGAGAATTACCCTAAGGGGTGCATGTGTGAAAGAAGTGTGTCGATTTCAGATATGTTATCTTTGAAAATTAGTGAGCTATGTTGATTATTATCTTGCCATACACGCCTAGTTACTAGCAGTTTATAAGTGCGGAAATTAAAATGCGGAATGTAAAGTGCGGAAAGGTAAATGTCCTACGCTATTACATGGCTTTGGGGCAGATACATAATTTAAAATTGCGGAAAATAAAAACCTAATTTAAACTATTACATCCCATGAGCAATTACATTATTGGAAAAAATAAAATGATAAAGAAGAATCGTCTGAATCGGAATAACCTGTGAAACGATAAGAGAAATCGGAAAATATGATGACATTGAATAAGAGAAAAAATGTTAGAAAAATGCAAATTTTTAATTGGGAAAAATATGACATGCTGGAAATAACATAAATATGCTAAAATAATTTTTTGGGATTTTTTGAATGCAATTTAATAATTTAAAATGAATTAAAAGTAATTAAAATGCAAAATTATGAATAAAAATAAATATGCATGCAAAATAATATTTTTTAATTTATTAAATTAAATAAAGATTTTCTGGAAATAATGTAAAAAGAAAAATAATTTTTGATGATTTTTTTAATGTAGAATAAAAATATGAAAATAAATTAAAATGATGCAAAATATTGAATAAATAAGAAAATATAGAAAATAAGAAAATAGTGCAAAGTTTGTAAAAGAAAAACAAAACTGGTGCTAGTGAGGATCGAACCCAGGACATGGGAGAGTATCTTGGAACAGTGAAAGCTTTTACCACTACGCCATCTGTCGTTTGTTGTCATGGATGGAAAACGTGTGACTATGAGCAACACGCGTCGCTCCCTGATGAGGTCAAGGCACAATCAGCTGGTGGGGTCCCCGTTGGATGGAATGAGCGAATCAGGAAGCGCCATAACGCCACACAAGCCACGCCGGAGTCCACTCAGGTCAACGACGCCGGAGCCCTAGCTCCGGTCGTCTTCTCCGATTAGCCTGAAATTGAAACATGAAAAATACACAGAATAAATGGGAAAGGGGGACCCTACCCCCCTAAATCGACCCTCCCGAATCCATTGGTGATATCCGTTTGCCCTAAAAACGCTTGTATGAGGCTGCTCGATTCAAACAGCTCGATAAGCCCTAGACATGGCAAATCGAGTTTCACACGTTTAAGCTTGCATGAGATGGTTTGTTCCTGACCTAATAATCACCCTGAATCCATACAAACACACAAGAACGATTAATAATGCATGATTAAAGAAATTCAAATTTGTGAGTTTACCAAACCGGTGAGAGCTTGCTGGCACGATTCAGGACGATCTGGCTTCGAGCAAGAGGTGGTTTAGATTGCTGGGAACCCCTAGAGCACGTTTGGATGGAAAGCTTTGGCTGAAACTTGCTGGATTTTGAAATTCGATTTTCTCAAGTTTCTTGAAAATTTTTGCAAGAATAAAGGTTTGGCTTGAGCTAGGGTTTCGTGTGGCTGGCTTGTGATATTGCTGAGTATTTATAGAGGCATTTGAGAGAGGAAAAAGAGTGAAAACAGATTGATCAATCAATGTGCAATATTTCTCATTCAAATAAAATCAAATTTCCTTAAAAATTTGATTTTTTCTTTCCATATGCATGTTATCACGAATTTGGTATGCTTGGTGGGCTATCTTGGACTTCAAGGAAAATATAAATCCAATCCATTTGAAAAAATATATTATTTTCATATTTTATATAATTTATTTTTGAATTAAATGTTCTAAAATTCAAAGATAAATCATAAAAATAGAAAATCACCATGGCCAAGCATTTATGGGTCAAGAATAATGTCATGAACAAGTTTGGATCAAAAGATTTTAGGCCCATTTGGAAAATTTTGCATTTTGACCAAAATGTCCTTTTGTGCAATTGTCCAAAATTGCCCAACTTCTGAATAGTGTATCTTACTCAATTTTCCACATTTATGAGTGTTCTTGGACTTTTTGGAAAGCTCTAAGAGTCCTCTAACCAACCTTCTTGGTCTCATCTCAATTGTAGTTTCCATGCTCAATATATCTTCAAAACAAAAAGTTGACTTTTTGTTGACTTTGAAAATGACCTGTAATGTTTTGAGCCATACCTCTCAAATGAAGCATTTTTTGAACATTCTTGTGAGACATGAAGTTGTAGAGAATTGAATTTCCTTCAAAACAAGAGGTGGTGGAAAAATTTCTGAGAAAGTATGAAGAAGTTATGATCAGTCAAAGTTCAGTTGACTTTTCACCTAGAAACCCTAATTTAGAAAGTTTGACTTTTTGAGCAAATCTTGAGTTTTCTTGATGAATCATGATCAACCCTTGATCAAATGATGAATGTAACTTCAAAATGAGGATGTTTACCAAAAATTATGAAGTTTGACTGTATGTTGACCACAGTTGACTTTTTGTCCAATACAACTAATTTTCAACCATCTGAGCAATTGTCTGAGAAAACTTGACTTGTGAGGCTTGAAACTTGACATGGAGAATCTTTGAAGCATATGAGGAGGCATGAAGACCATTGGAGATGTTGGAAGTCCATCTTGACCTGAGAATTGTCAAACCCTAGTTTGGGTTGATTGTCTAGGAGAGAGTTTGTCTGATCAACTCTTGAGGAATCCTTGAGTATGGATGTATGAAATATCTTGAGAAGATGGAGGGCAAATTTTGGGGTATGACAACAGGCATAGTTTTTCTATATCACTATACCTAGTTTCTGGACTATTTAACATACGACTAAGGTAATACACAGGACGTTCAACATGATTATCGTCCTCTTGAACTAACATAATACCTATGATCGACTCCGAGGCTTCTATATACAACCTCATAGGCCTATTTCTAAGTGGAGGCGCCAATATAGGAGGTTTCGTCAGATACGCTTTTATTGTGTCGAAAGCCTCTTGATGCTCCTTGCGCCAGATAAATTCTTCATTCTTCAATCGAAGTAGTGGTGAGAACGCTCTCATTTTGCCACTTAGGTTGGAAATGAATCTTCTCAGGAAATTGACATTGCCCAACAATGAATGAAGTTCTTTTTTGGTCGATGGCGGTTTTACGTCCATGATGGCTTTGGTCTTGCTTTGATTAACTTCAATGCCTTTCTTATGCATAACAAAACCAAGAAAATCTCCTGCCTGCACACAAAAAGCACACTTTAATGGATTCATTTTCAGCCCATATTCGTGCATCCTTTCGGAAGACTTTCGAAGGTGTTCTAGGTGCGTCGGTTTACTATTCGACTTAATTACAATATCGTCGATGTAAACTTGCATGAAGTTTTCAATAAAGTCATGGAACATAGTATTCATTACCCTTTGGTACGTTGCTCCGGCATTCTTCAAGTCGAATGGCATAACTACCCACCCATAGGTGCCTAATGCTCCAGGGCAACGAAACGCCGTCTTCGGCACATCATCATCTGCAATAAAAATTTGGTTATAACCAGCATAACCATCAAGCATACTTAAATATTCAAAACCAGCAGCAGAATCGACCAACATTTCAGCTACCGGCATAACATACTCATCTTTAGGAGTGGCAGCATTTAAATCTCTAAAATCAATGCACACTCTAAATTTTCCATTTTTCTTAATGACTGGCACAATATTGGCCAACCATTCGACATACCTTGCAGTTCTGATGAACTTGCTTTGGAGGAGTCTTTCTACTTCCTCCTTGATCTTCGACATGATTGCAGGTGCAAACCGTCCAGGTGTTTGTTTTACTGGCTTCTTGCCAACCTTGATTGGTAGCTTTAATTCGACCAAATCCCTGCTTAAACCAGGCATTTCATTATAATCCCAGGAAAAAAAATCTTTAAATTATTTTAGTAAAAAAATTACCTCAGATATGAGTTTTGGGTCGATATTGGCGCTGATATAAGTAGGTCTTTGTCACCTTCTGCGCCAAGGTCGATTTCTTCTAGAGGGTCTTGTGGCTGCATCTTTTCAGGCGCCGTGTGATCCTTCTCAAAACCTAATGGTTCATCATCGTATATGCAGTCCAGCCGCTGCTCATCGACACTCCTGTCTAGTGGTTATGGCTCTATAGCCATAATTTCCTCTAATGCTGGAAGGTTAGCCACTTCTGTTTCCATTTTTGCTACTTCAGCTTCCATAGCCGAATTCATTCTATTTTCGATGATATACGCCGAAATCCTTCGTAGAGCCTCTAGCTCAAGCATCATTCTCATAATGATCTCCCCAGCCTGTTGGCGCAGGTCCTTCTGCATAAGGGTCTACTGGATATTCTACGTCTCATGTGAACTCATGGGTTTCGTGCAACTTTAGCGAGACAAATGCCTCATGTAAGTTGACATACATATCTTCTGCTGGATGGTAGGGAGAAATGTTGGCCAACTTCCTCTCAAAATGGGTTTGGCCCATAGTATTAATATCCGCCATAAAATACCCTTGATCAGCTTCAATGTTTTCCACAATGCCGTCTTCGCGCCAGATAATTAAGCGCTGATGCATAGAAGAAGGTACAACACCAACTCCATGCAGCCATTCTCTGCCAAGAAGCAGATTGTAACTTGGTCGACCTTGGATGACCATAAATATTGTCGCCGATAGTAATATCCACCTCAATGACTCCCATGGTGGTTTTTGTTCCTCCTTCGTAGTCCGCCAAGACCACGTTGTGAGACCTTATGTCGGTGTCATGCTTACCGACTCTTTTCAAGATATGATGTGGCATTATATTTACTGTAGCGCCACAATCCACCAACACCTTGTTGATGGGCGTCTCCTCAACCTTTTCCCTGATCAGCAAGGGTTTTAGATGGTTTCTCATTGCCATATCAGGCTTCTCAAAGAAAGCATCTTGGCTTTCAACAGAGCCATTATTCATCACGAAATAGCAGGTTGGCTTATGCAAAGCCATTTTAGCAGCATCGAGGTCACTAGTGTTCTCCACCTCTGTCGGTATGTTGTACTCCTCTGGGAGTATGGAAACCATATTAACCAGAATGTCTAGACTTGCTTCAGAATCAGAGGCAAAATCATCAGTTGCCTCATTAGAGCCATGGTCGACTAGCTTATTTACACACTCCTTGATCTGCTGGCTAACAGCAGGGTCGACCTTGGGTTTGTACTGTCGAAGACTTTTGCCTTTGTTAACAATAGCTTGTATTGCAACAGCGGCTTGTCTTTCAGCCTGCTTCTTCCTCTGGAAACGTCTCCACTGAGTTCGACTCGTTGGATTCTTTCCCATATAGTTTTCAGATATGTGGCTCTTCTTTTCAGAGCGCACTTTAAGACGATAGCTCATTGGAGCTTTCCCTTTGGCCTCTCTAATGACGCCAACAGCATTGGATGGCCCAGCAGCCATATTGGGTTTAAACCAAGTTCCCTGGGGCACAGTAGCCGACGGAACAAATGTTTTTGGCCTAATCTGGGAAGATTGCCTTTGCCGTGGATCCCTCTTATTCCATTGGACCCTTCCTCTTTCCAGTTGCAACTTCTGGAAATTTTCAGCAGCCACCCTATCAGTCAGGGCGCTACATCTGGGGCACAGACCTACTTGAGCCCCTTTGTTCTTGCAGCGATACAAAAAGCTTAGCAAATCATCGTCATCCCTGGGGTAGACGTCAGCTAAGTCGACATGAGGGCTTTCGTCAGTGCCCTCTTCTAACATAACATTGTCAGGTACTTCAGTAATTTCGACCATGTTGATGGCCACGGGTTTAGCATATAAAGTCTCTTCTTGCCTCAACGGGTCAGTGTCGATCTTTTGCTTTCTGGCAACAAACTTCAGACGCCCTTCTTGGAGAGCTTTTTGCACCAGATCCCTGAAAATAAAACATTGAGAGGTTGTGTGACCAAGATAATTGTGATATTTACAGAAACCTCTCTTTTGCCTTTGTTCTAATGGTGGCAATTTAGCATTTGGGAGAACTAAAATCTGACCATCTTTGACTAACAAGTCAAAAATCTCCTCACACTTGCTAACATCAAAACTGTATGTTTTTGTCGGAGTTCTAGAACTAGTGTCGACTGTGGGGCTTTTTCCTTTGGCAGGAAACAACACTTTGCATTCGTATGTTGGCCCAGATTTCAATTCAGCCAAGTCTACGTTTGCCTCTGTCGGTGACATGTAGTCGACCTCATATATAGGGTCTATGTCGTCGAAATCGACATAAGCTAATTTTTCTTTCTTAGATTTAGCCTTGGTATGCCTAACCTTCTCTGTTCTAAGGCGTTCAAGGTGTCGAACCCTATCAGCTAGTTGTGACATACTCTTAACAGAAGTTGGATCTATTTTCTTTCTAATAGAATAATCCAGACCTCCAGCGGCCATTTGAACAAGTTCATGTTCAGGCACTTGGGTAAAATACCTCGCTTTTAGGGTTCTAAACCTATTCAAATAGTCATCTATTGTCTCAGCAAATTTTCTCTTAATACTTGACAATTCGACCAAACTAATCTTTGAATGCCCCTCATAAAACTGTTCGTGAAACAGCTTTTCCAACTTCGACCACGAATCAATCGAATCAGGGGGCAAAGTAGTAAACCATGTGAAAGCTGCTTTGGTAAGGGATTAAGGGAAATGTTTCACCCTTAAACCTTCATTGTTCGCCATATCTCCTGACTCAGTCAGATATTTGGCAATATGTTCGACTGTCGATTCACCCGTTTCTCCTCCAAACTTGGTATACTTCGGTATTTTCCATCCTCTTGGGTTTTCAGTTTGTAGGATATACTCTGACAGTGGAGAAGAATAGGTTGGCCTTGGCATGGTATTCATACCATTTCTGGCCATAATTCTTTCGACAATGTTAGTCAAATTGTTCTCAACAACCAACTCATCCTGTCGAACCTGGTCAAAGACTTGATCAGCTTCTTGGTGTCTTTGCACTAAGACCCTAGGTTGGTTAATAGCAACGTTCCTTTGAGGCGTTGCAGCTTGACCTTGATACACAATATCTTCTTCTGCTGCCCCCATGTCTCCTTGGACATGTACAGGTTGTCGATTTGGATGGGCCTGTCAGCCAGCCGCTGGGGGTGCGCCTAAGAAGTTACAGAGGGTGTGTTAATTGCGCTATCACCTGTCGATTTGTTTCAGCAGATTGCCTATTAGTGTCGACAGATTCTTGCACTATGGGGTTAAACACATTCCTCATTTGGTTAGTTAACATATTAACCAACTCATGGTTGCTATCATCCATCTGTTGCCTTAATACTGCCATAGAAGTAGTATTCAGGTGTTGTGCAGGCATTTCCCTACTTGCGCCCACTACATGTCCTTGTAGAGGGGCGTTAGTCTTCTGCAAGTTGTCAGACACTACTGCTATACTAGGGGTCGACTGATATCCCGTCATTAAAGAATACGGCATTCCATAAGGGGGATTTGCAGCAGTACCAAATCTAAGAACTGTTGTGTTTGGAATGGCACTTATGGCCACCGTAGGTCCTGGACTCACCGGTGTGGTTTGGGGCATGGGAATTGATACTGAAGCAGTTGGCCCAGAAGCAGTTATGTTGCTGCTTAAAGGGGGAAATGATGCTACTTGTGACACAACTGTGTCGGTAACGCCTAGCGTTCCAGGCGGAACTTCATCCACATTCGACGCAGACGCATGATTTGACATCTTAGTTGTACGTTTCCTAGGGGGTGGTGGTTTCTTACTTGTTGAATTTCCACTTCTAAGTTTCATACACTTCTAAGACAAACTCTAATAAAAATCTAACACTTAGCACAATGTCCCACCAGGTGTGCCAATTTGTTTATTGTAGAAACTGGTAAATAACCGCTGGACCTCCCAAAGTCCTAAAACTTAGGGTTACTAGCGAGATCGACCAGTTGATCTCAAGACTCATGCTAAGATTTCTGATGAATTACACTATTTCTGGAAATGAAATTATCCTTGGCCCAGAAACGGTTTCCAGAGCCTAGGGAAATAATGCAACAGCTTTCCACACAAAAGGATCTTGACTATTGGTGACTCGTGACCAATAGTTTACGTTAAGAGTATTTTGGTAACTAAGGCTAGTGGTGACTCGTGACCAACAAGCAAATGCACAGAAATAAAGTAAAAGCAATAAAAGCAGAATTAAACATAAAAAGGGTTGTATTGAAATAAAAGTTTGGTGATTCACGTACATCAAAGATTGCGTACTCTTTCTTCCTTTAGCGCGGAATTGAGCAGAGTTTTAGCAAGTAATTTGGGAGTACAAATGAACACCCTAATTCTAAGAATTCTAACTTATTTATAGTAATTTACAGAAATAACCGCTAAAAGCTATCAACGGCTGAGATTTGATCTTCGGAAGTAACTTCTGCCCACGTTTCAGTCTTTACTTGGAATTCATATCCCACGAGCTTCTGAAGTAACTACCCATGATCTAATTATTCGACTCTTTCCCGCTTCGTGTCATCAAAGGAACTGCCTTCAGTTTCTAAATACTTCTTTAATCAAAATTCCCTAAGTCCACAGTGAACCATTTCGACAGCGGCATCATCTCGACCGATTCCCTTTTTGGAACTCGAATCTCTGTCGACTATACTGTTAAGTAACATGTCGACACAATCACCTTTTCCTAACGCTGCTTTACTTTTGTTCGACGTGGTTTGGCCTTCTAAGCCAAAGTTCTAACTAAATAGACATTTCTTCTGGAACTCCTGACTTTAACTTTGTTAACCATCTCTAGAAGCTACCTCTTTTCCAACTGGTCCTTATACTTTAGGAAATTTTTCCTCTAAATCACGCCCTTAGTTCTCTTTACAAAATTCCAGCTAACAGTACCACAAAGTTGGGCATTTCTTGCTCTGGTCCATCTTCAACAACGACATTGACTCCTGGAGTGGTTGGATCAAGATAACTAGCATTTCGGAAAACATCTGGATACTTTACAACGACAGATCTTTGCTTTAACACATCCTTCATGGAAAAGCCTAAGCCGCCACCATTCTTGTTCACTTTTGGTTCCACAAATTTTCCCCAAGAATTGCTTGAACCTTTCTGAACTATATTTTGGGCATCCTTCAACGAAGCAATGGAATCCTCACTCCTTCGAACACTACCAATGGATAAATCTTGAACTGCTTTCCAACAGCAGCTTCATCAGCTTCTACTATGGAGAAGGAGGATAAATGAGAGACTAGCATAGCTTGCTCCCCATCCACAATAATTATAGCACCTTCACGAACAAACTTCAATTTTTGATGGAGATTAGAGGTCACAGCACCGGCCTCATGAATCCAAGGTCATCCAACAAAAATATATATGCAAGGAATATATCCATCACTTAAAAAGTGATCTGAAACAAATGTGGGCCGATATGAATGGGTAATTCCACTTCCCCAATAACAGACTTACGAGAACCATCGAATGCCTTCACAAAGAAACCACTGGGACGCATCTACGGACCTTAATATTTGAGCTTTGAAAGGTTTCTTTTGGAAATAACATTCAGTGCAGAACTGTTGTCAATAAGCACGTTGGACATTGCATCATTCTTTCAATTTATAGAGATGTGCAAAGCCAAATTGTGATTCTTTCCTTCAGCGGGCAATTCCCCGTCACTAAAACTCAAATTATTGCAAGCCATGATATTTCCGACCATACTATTGAAGGTTTCCAAAGGCACGTCGTAATAAACAAAATCATGATCCAAGACCTTCATTAGAGACTCTCTGTGAGCTAAAGAATTCATTAGCAAAGCCAGGATCGAGATCTTTGACAGTGTCTGCAGCAATTACTCAACGATCTTATAGTCGCTCATCTTGATAATCTTCAACAAATCACCCATTTCTTTCTCTTGGGCTATCCCACTAGTATGCCTTTCAACCTTCTTGGGTTCAACACTATTTTCCACAATATTTTTACCATCACAACTGCTTTTGGAAATATAGGGGCAAACACGCGACCACTTCGGGTCACTTGACTAGCTTCGATAATATTTTCCACATGAGACAACGGTTGAATATGGATCTCAACATTTCTTTCTAGAATGGTGGCATTGTACTTGTATGGCACAACTTTGTTGGAACTATACGGGATAGGACTAGGCAAGCTAATAACCAAAGGAGTAACAGGCGGTTTGCTGTAGTAGGTCACTTCCACAGGAGTGGGAATATCAAAGTGTGGTATAATGACATTTACATCCGCTTCTTCGCCCAACTCAGAATCATCAGCGGAGAAATATTCATCAGTAGAAACATATTCATCATCAAATTCTCCAAATGATTCCTCAATCATATTGATGTCGTTGTTGAACCCAACTCTACTTATAATAATATGGATGGTACCTTCATCTAACACACGCTGGATACCGCTTCTGACAAGTTCACAACCATGATGGTCTCTGCTACATATGGGACAATCACTATAATGTTGTGCCTCTTGACCTTCCAAGAAATATAATGCAGCATGAAAATTAACCAGATAAGTATTAGTTTCGTTCACATCATAGATTTGAACTTCCCTAGGAGGGCCATAAACAACATTTACTTCATTGTCAGGCTCATCTTCTAGCCTGATAAACTGAATAAGGTTCCTGTCCAGATGGTAGGCACAAGTTTGATCAGCTTTGTAATACTAAGCCAAAGGATTTGGAACAGCTGGATGAGCCCTTGGTTGCACCAAGTGCCTCTAAATCAATGCTGGGTATAACTCCACATAAGTCATTAGAATTGTATCAAACGGTTCTCTTTTTGGGCCTTGCGCTGGCTGAGAGGCTTTGTGATAAGCGAATGTAGTTGGAGCAACAACAACAACAGGGGTAACAACATCAACTTGTTTTTGATTTTAATGGCGCCTGCTAGGAAGTCTAGTTCTCCTTTCTTCTTGGAGAAACCAAAGGATGGCTTCTTGAATCCACTCGATCCTTTTTCTTTTGACAAACGTCCTTCTTGGACAACTTCTTCTAGACAGACTCTCATGCTCACCATTTCAGCAAAACCATTAGGTGCACTGGCTGCCTTCTTTCTATAATAAAAAGGACCTAAAGTCTTCAAGAAAACCTTGGTCATTTCCTACTCACTTAATGGAGGAATAACCTCTGCAGCAAGCTCACGCCATCGCTGAGCATACTCTTTGAATGACTCCTTATATTTCTGAACCATTGTCCTTAGCTAATCATGGTCGGGCGCCATGTACATCTTGTAGTTGTAATGCTTCACAAAAGCTTCACCGAAATCATTGAATGTGTGGACATCACTACTATCTAGATTCATATACCATCTCAAAGCTGCACCAGTCCAGCTATCTTGAAAGAAGTGGATGAGCAGACATTGATCTTTAGTATGAGTAGACATCCTTGTCAAGTACATCATTAAATGATCACGAGGACAAAAGTTTCACTTCTAGTTCTCGAACTCTAGAACTTTGAATTTACCAGGCACTTTCACATCAGGAACTAAGCACAAATCATTGACATAGTCACCAAACAGCTCTTTCCCTTTAAGGGCTTTCAGCTCTTTATGCATCTTCTCAAACTGTTTTTGGAAACCATCCTTCCGAACATAGAAGTCTAAAATCTTGCTAGGAGGAGGAAGAGGATTAAAAAACTCTTTGTTGAAAACAAAAGTAGCATGCACCACAGGAGGTGTGGTAGCCAAAACATGCGTCACAAGAGGCGCAGAAACAACAGTAGGTTTGGCCAAGGAGGTTACCTGAGCATCTGGGTTGTAACCTTCAGGCATGAAATTCTCTGGAATTCCCCAAGGATAACCAGGCGGCATTCGGTGATGGACGGTAGAAACTACTAGCGCAACTGAAACATGAGCATCTTGAATTTAAGAAATAAAAGTTGTATGTTGAGGTTGAGTGATATGAGGATAAGGCGAAGGAGGAGGTGATGGATGATTATGAGCAATCATCAACTGTTCCACCATAGCAGTCAAGTTGGCCATACTAGTCCTTAAGGAAGTAAACTCATCGCGCAGCTCGCGATTCTCTTGCTCTAGATTTTCCATCTTCTTCTTGGAGTTAGCTCGAGTGTTATACCAATGCAACAACTTGAAGACTGAACAAAGCAGAGAAATGGATAAGATGCCTGGGAGAGTACCAAAATGCAAGAATGTGTGTTTCACGATGCATGACATACAATGCATATGATTTGTTTATTGTTCTTTTATTATTCAAGGAACTTAATAAAGATAATTTAATTTGCAAATATCAAAGTATAACACAATTGAAATTCCGAATAAACTCATATCATTAATAAAATATTTTGAGGATTACAACTCTTCAATAAAAGTTTCAAAAATCCTAAGTATAAGAGAGAGAAATATAGGCTCTATGATCCTTAAAGAGCCAAATTTGCAGAAGACCCTTCTTTAGATGAACGCTTCCTCTTGAGCTTCCTGATCTCTTCCTTCAGCTGCTCGTTTTCCACCACGTACCTGTCAACAAAACCTTTCCAAGCATCGGACTCAGGAGGAATGTGAGAATAAACATGAGTACCAAGAACTGGGCGAACACTAGAGGAAAGTAACTCCTTTTTCTTCTCTATCATCTCTACAGCACGACTCTCAAGAATCTCAATCAAATAAACCTTTTCCTTCAATTCTACCGCATGAGACATCTTCAAGGTATGATACTTTTTCTTCCAAGCTTCCTTCTTTTGTTGCATCCTAACCAAAGCAAGCTGAAGCTCGTCTATATCACCCAAATCATGAGTAGTAGTCAAGAACAAACCAGTGAAAGGCTCTTCACGAGAATATGGCATATTCAACTCAATATCTCTTGCTTGTACCCATAGAAGATAAGGCTCCAATGCAATAGCTCCTATCTTCCCTAGATTCTCTCTTACTTTCTTATGAATATGACGCCAAGATTTATCTATATCCTTCCTAGCCTCATTGTGGTCTTCACCCTCTTTAAGAAAGAAGCCAATCACATGAATACCCTTTGGTTTATTCCTCATCGGATAACCAAGATGACGACGCGCAAGAACAGGATTGTAGCTAATGCATCCCTTTGTACCAAGAAGAGGTATATTGGGAAAGCTACCAAAAGTGTCGATAATCTCTACATCATAATAGGCATGATGATACCATACAATATCGGAATGAGTAAGAGCCATAATCTTCGGTGCCCAAATCCCAAAAAGAATCAAAACGAGGCAAGTGAGAAACAAACCAATGATACAACAATGGTGCACAATAGATGATCTCCCCTTCTTGATGAAAGTTTCGAAGATGAATAGAATAATAAGTCTCAACAAGAAGCGTGGGAACTGAATTCCTAATCATGAAGATCCTGATAGCATTAACGTCAACAAAGTTGTTGACGTTGGGAAACAAGAACAAACCATAGTCAAGCAAGGCAAAGATGGGTTCAAAAGCCTTCATACTCTTCATATCAGCAAAGTAACAAGCTTTCTTTAACACAAACGCAGCTGGTAATCCTCTGATACACCCCTTGGTAGTCATATTGTCTTCAATCTTAGACCTCTTCAAGTGAGTAATGGCAGCAATCTCATGAGACCTAGGCTCCTCCTCTAAACCGGTGAAAGGAACAACACTAGTAATAGGTCGACCAAATAGATAAGAATACTCCCCCAAGGTAGGAACTAACTAATAGTCAGAAAAGTGAAGCAATGGTACAACGGATCATAGAACTGGACCAATGTATAAGGAAGATCATCCTTCATATTAAGCTTCATCAAAGATATAATAGTCTCATACTTCTTCCGGAAATCCTCTGGGCTCTCAATCTCATCAATCAATCTCATCAAATCCTCAATCTTAGGATCCTTGAAAATGTACTTCCAAGTCATCCTATGTCCATAATCCATGGTCAAAGTATACTTGAGATATTTGTAAAGGTCAGTCTTAAGTTCCTTGAACATTTGTGTGAAATAATGTGTATGGGTGCATGAATACATGATGCAACAATCACACACAAGATCACAAACATGGGGTCCATAGGTTCGACATCACGAGCATGGAGTCAGAGGGTACTACCCATAAGGTATACTAAGCTTTGTTACCTGTAGATCAAGGTTCTAAAAGGAATCCCTAGAGTTTTCATTCCTCCATCAAATACTACTAACTACCCGATGTACTTTGTAATTAGCAATATCGTCAAGTGAATGTCGTCTGAGTGCAGTATCGCGTAGCAACTACTTGAGGATAACTCTATAATTGTCCCCGTACTACCCCTAAAAAGCCCAGGATGGGTTAAGTATTCTACAGCTGCTCATCTTTAGGGACACTCGGGTTGAAACCAGTCATGTAACTACATCAGACAAGAGTAGGAAAAAGTTAGGGACTTAAATGGAAAGTAACTACATCAGACAAGACTTGATAGTAGAAGCAACAATCTGCATGGATTATCTTCATACCTCAACTGAAGACTACAATACAGGAGTTCAAAGTTGTTAGGGTGAATAGTGTTCATTATTTTTCGATGTACCTTTTCCATGTATTTACCATTTTCCAAAACATTATAATCATCTATGGGGTCATGCTATTGGCAAGCTACCATTCTATCAGTAAAATTTGAGCTTTTATCCAATTCATTTGCAATATTATTTTATTCAGCTATAAAAATATTCTTTTATTATTGAAAATACATTTCAAAACAAATAGATTAGTTCGAACATACTTACGAAATTTTTGCAATTTAAGTGTGTTTACTTCGAATGTGAAGCAAAGGGATAAAATGGCACTGTCCTAATATCAAACAAGATCGATAATGTTGAAGATGGTCCCAGTAGGACCTTTGTAGAAATTTTCTTTTGAGCATGAGATATAAGTGCAAAGCAGGATGCTTCAATGAAGTATCTTATTTATCCCCATAAGAGTTTGTAGGAATAATGCCCTAATGAGACATAGTGATATCCCACGAGATGTTTCCATCAAATGGAGCTTGGGAATGTTTGCAGTAATCCTGTAGTTTTTGAAATTTGATATTACCTTATGATAGGGAGCTGCCCTTCAGTTGATGGTTTGTGAAGATTTTATATTGGAACTTTTTTTGGTTGAGTGTTGTTTGTACACTAGTCGACCTTCCATAGTGATCCTCAATGAAGTGTCTGTATGCATGCATGCACACATTCTCAAATACATTCATACATACACTATGCATAGTTAAACCTCAATTCATTGCTTATTTGCATATGTTGATATTCAGAGTATGTTTCCCCTTTCCAATAGAGTGTCAGCTTTAAGAAGAAAAAGTTCAACTTTTTGTTTTCCCTACTGAATTATCCCTCATGGAAGAATAGGGTCTTGACCCTCTTTGCAAGTCTCTATGGTCGTTCAAATTACTCTTCCCCAGCTTAATCGTGATTTGTACTATGGTCTCCAAGGAGCATTATTATCTTAGTGTTCTTAGACTATGAGCTCTAGGTGGAGAGCGCAGTTATGTCAGGAAGATTTCATATCTCCAACAAGGGTGAATTCGGTTTTATCCAAGGGAATCCATTTTCATGCTCCGACAATATCGTTACAATCTTCTCCTAACCGTAGGTGACAGTCTCTTACTGCAAGCGGATGATTTCCCCACCAAGTTTATTAATGCCAATTTGATCTCCTTTCGGCACCCCAACGAGGAATCTATCTCTATGGATTGACTGTACTTCTCCAGCAAGTTCAAGACATGTTGTTGAAATCTCGATATGTGATTTACAAGCTCATCGCTTGGAAATTCCTTTGGGCAATTCACAAGTTCATTGTTGACTGATTCCTATAGTTGTGTGCAACAAGATTTGTTATTCCGATGAATGGAAGCCTTGTCCTTATGAAAGGTAGTTTATCAAAGTTTGTTGTTCCGATGAATGGCAGCCTTGTCCTTATGAAAGGTAGTTTATCGAAGATTGTTATTCATATGAATGGCAGCCTTGTCCGTATGGAAGGTAGTTTATCTAGATTTGTTGTTCTGATGAATGGAAGCCTTGTCCTTATGGAAGGTAGTTTATCGAATATTTTTATTCCGATGAATGGAAGCCTTGTCCTAATGGAAGGTAGTTTATCGAGATTTTTTGTTCTGATGAATGGCAACCTTATCCTTATGGAAGGTAGTTTATTGAGATTTGTTGTTCTGATGAATGGAAGCCTTATCCTTATGGAAGGTAGTTTACCATTGATTTGTTATTCTGATGAATGGCAACCTTGTCCTTATGGAAAGTAGTTTATGAAAGATTGTTGTTCTGATGAATGGAAGCCTTGTCCTTATGCAAGGTAGTTTATCAAAGATTTGTTATTCCGATGAATGAAAATCTCTTCATTATGGAAGATAGTTTATCGTTGATTTGTTGGGTTCTCCAATGGACAAAGTTTAACTGGCTGACACATCGTCAGTTTATTATCCTTTCCCTATGAAGTATTTTGGTTAAAGGAGAAGATGAGACTCGTCCTTGGTAAAACACCAGAATTCTTGGGAAACTTATTTAATTATCGATGTCGCTTTCCTACCACATTTTGGTCAGAGACATTTTTGTTCTGTTGTTTTGGATTGATAGTTTATTGTCTTTAGAAAGTAGGTAAAATTCTTTTGTTTTTGCTAACTCCTCTACAAGGAATTAGTTCACTGTCTATCTATAGATCATTGCTATTATTTCCTCTTTGCTTCCTCCTTATGTATTGAGTCTATATTATGTCTTTTCTTTGGGCTTTACCTCTTCAAAGCTGAGTTCTCATTCCCCAGTGGAGTCATGTTTTTTTTCTCCCATGAGATTGACCTTCTTTCCCCAGTAGTTTGTTCTTCTTGGATGAGTTGTTTTTCCTAGAATGACCTTATTATTTTGATTTCCCAGCGGTGCCCTGTTTCCACTGTGAAGTTCATTCCTGTTGCATTGCATAACCATTAAACATTGTATGATATCTTAGGGCCAAAAATAGGGATTATGTTATATTTAAGTATCTTCTATCCCGTCGAGGCAAAAGTTCCCTTCTTATCTCTGAATAGAAGACACTTAAATAAGGGAAGTTATTGTATCCCAATTTTTGCCCCTAAGATTCTCTAATACTTCATACCATTGTATTGCACAAAGATCACAAATGGTCTCTCTCTCTTGTATCCTATCTTTGGGTTTGCCCATAGGAGATCACCAAACACCTTGTGGATGTGTTTATTTCTTATGTGTGAAGATTGATACTTGGCTAACAATGATGTGTGTACACTTTGCTCTCTAAATGTTGTAGGTGAATGGTGCACAAGTTTCTTATTCAAGGAGTCAATTGGTTCATGTGTTTATTTACATGCCTTCTCTCCTTGAATTCTTCTCTTGTTATCTACAGTGGCCTCTCATCTTGGGTATATGCTTCATGCTTGAAAAGGTCATCAAAATTTAAGATTTCCCCATGCTATGGCCATTCATCTTGAAATTAGGGTTTTGGACTTTTGGGGACCATATCTTGGTGTTTGTATGAAGTTTATGGATGATGTCAAAGTCATTTTATTCTTAGATGGACTTCTCATATGAATATGCTATGATTCAAGGAGTTTAATTGATGAGAAGATTGTTTTGGAGGTCTATGATTGCCAACTCTCTAGATTTATACTTCATCTATCTTGTATGACTTCAAAGGATCATAACTTGGTCATCCCTTGTCTCCTTGAGCCTATTATTTTCTCACAATGAACTTAAGGATGTCTAATACAACTTATTTGAATTGGTAGGAAAATAAAATGCTTGGAAATTTTCCTATGAGGTTAAAAGCTTACAAGTCATTGATGGATTTCTCAATTTTTGGTCAATCAACTTCAAGAGATCATATCTTGATCATCATTTATCACCTTGAGGTCACTATTTTTGCACAAAAATATTGAATATGTGAACTTTATCTCCATACAAGTTTTGAAGATTGAAAGTGTTTGGAAGTTACTTGGAGAAGTCAAAAGATTATAGGTCATTTCACGAATTTTCATCAACTTCACAAGGCCATAACTTCAATTTTTGGAATTTTTGGTTGTTTATTTTTGAAAAATACTCTTTGAGAGGTCTACTTCAAATCATCTTTGAAAATCAAGAGAAAATTTTGAATGGAAGGCCATGTTTGGATTGAAAAGATTATAAGTCATTTTTTGCGAAAGACTTAGAATTTTTTCTTAAGTGTAAAAAGTCAGATGATTTCTCACGTTTTAAAAGGAACATAACTTCTAGCTCAAGATGTCAAATGCTACCTTTCCAAGCACATTGTAAATCTTGCAACCTTAGCTTTCCAAAGAGTCCAAGATGACACCATAAAGGTCCCTGAGTGATGAAAACCATGGCTGCAAACAGGGCATCGTGAAACTGAATTTTTGCTTGAAGATAGATTTTGTTTTACATAATGTGGCTTCTAATGTTTAAATTTATGCACGTTTTTTACATAAACATGATTAACAAAGTTTCCAAGCTTGATTAGAGAGATAAAACGCACGATTTGGGTGAGTTTTCACAACTTGTAAGTCACACTTTGCTCATGATGCAGGTGTGCACGATTTTGCTCCAAATTGCAGCATACACACTCTCTATTGATCCCATTCACTTCTTTGATAAATAAGAAAGTCATTCAACTCATTTCCAGAAGCTTTGATAGCCAGAAAATTGTTGCCAAACTCTCTCCAAACCTCACATTTCTGCAACTTTGAATTTGTGTTTAAACCACTTCCAGTTTGAAATTAACCATTGATTCTTCTTCCTTGAACCTCCCTGAAGCTAACAAAACAAGAATCGTGCCTTGAAGCTCCTTGAATCGTGTCATCCAAGTCCAATTTCAGAGCTCTGAAAGTGAACTTCGTTCAGGTAATCTTCATCAAATCGTGTCAAATTAAGTTCTATTGTATTCTCGTTATTCCTGATCCTTGTGATCTGTACCATTTGTGTTTTCATCAAGTATTGACTGAGAATTTCATCAAACTCGTGCTCGTTATTATTTGAGTTTTTCCTAATTTCTCTTTACTCAGTGTAAATAAATTTTCACGAGCATGTGGTTGAGATTGTGTTGAAGAGACGAATCCAAGGATACCACTTATGTGCATTGATTTTATAGTTTGAGAATCATGTATGGATGATGTTAGAGGTTAAAGACGACGTATGTGTCTGTCTTCAACCAATGAGGGCTTGACATGTAATTTTTTTGAATTAAATCCAATGATGTTACCTTACCATGCACGTGTAATAGGAGCCCTTGGATCTGATTACTTTCGTGAGTCAGACTCGATCCAACGCGTGATATCTTTCCTTGTTTTATTTTTTATTTAATTTTAATTCATGGTCCGGTGTGAAAACCAAGGAGGTCGATATCAAGCACAACGCGTCATGTCCATTAGATTTGATTACTAACGCTTTTTGACTGTGATCTAATGGTCCATATTTTTTGGCTTTTATTTTTATTTTCTGATTTTATATTTTAAATTTTTTAAACTTCAAAGAAATCATATAAAATCCATTTTATACTCAAAAATTATGAAAAAATTCACAAAAATATTTTCAAATATACTCTTTTTGATTTTTATTTTTTTGTAATTTTATTTTCAGATTTGGTATTTTTTATGATTTTTCTCTTTTATTTGATGTTTGAAAATACTTTTTGACATTTAAAAATTCTGGAAAAATTCTGGAATGATCCAATGGTCATTTGACAAATATTGATGACCTCATTTTATTTTTATTTCTGATTTTGCTATTTTTTGTCATTTTTTTGGTTTATTTCACCATTTTTCCTTTATTTTAAAAATAGTTTTGTATATTAAAAAATTCTGAAAAACATTTTCAACACTTGTTGACCTATGTTTGACTTTAGGTAATTTTCTTGGAATTTTATTTTGATGTATGAATACTATTTATGTATTTCGTCAATAAAGTCCAATTAAATAACCTAATTTCAAATTGTATTTTATTTTATTATTAAAATAACTTTTAATTCTTTTTTGCTTTGCTGATTTTGGATTTATATGCAGTTATAGACATCCATAACATCAATGAAATTTGGGTGTTGATAGGTGTCTTGACCAAATCCATCAAGAAAGTTGATTGATTTTGACGAAGTGAGACCGGGTAAATTCATCTGATGCATTGTTGAATTTGTAACTTGTTTCTTCTTCTTCATATTATTTTTATTTTGTCCCGATTCGAAAAAAATGATCAATTGGTGGCATGAACTTTAATGTTTAAACATAAGCCCCAAAAGATGACTTAAGCTTCGATTTTGGTTCAACACCTGTGGCACTTGTTGTGTGGTCGCGTTGATTTTTTAATCAAGCTTCTGGCAAGTTTCCACTAACTTTGTCCATTTGAAATTCTCAATCATCTTTGATCAAGTGATGTAATAATTCCAAAACCGGTGATATACTTGACAAAAATCAATTGAAACTTGTCGTGTGGTCGCGTTGATTCTATCAAGCTTCTGGAAAGTCTTCATGCACAAGTTTCAAGATGGTCACCTTGCTGACGACTAACAATTAACAATTCGATGATATACTTGACAAGTTTCAAGATGATCATCTTCTTAACCTTTATTAATTGTCTTTTATTTTATGCTATTTACTTTCCGCTTTTATTTTTATGCTCTTTACTTTTATGCACTTTAATTTTTGGCATTTACATTTCATGTCATTTTTTCTTCTTTGCTAACTTGAGCACTTTATTTTCTTGTCATTTTGAATTTTGCTCACTTGAGCTTTATTTTCCTTTTCCAAAATACCTAATAATTCAACTTGAACATAAAATACTTTTAATTGGACTTGGTTACTATCCTTATTCCCAGAGTTTGATCTTTGGACTTAGGATTAGGATCCTTACCTCAGCTTGGAGAATTTTGTGCCCTTGGTGTTATTCTGTCTTGCTTGGTTATTATCTTTGTATGCAGGTTATCCGGTTATACTCGATTAAGAGTGGATTTCCTCCAAATACAGTCGTTACTCTGTTTGTCTCTTTTCTTGAGACGTGAATCAATCTGAGGCATTGATTGATCCGAAGCTTGGATTTTTTGTCTTGTTATTTGTTGCTCATGTGGTAATCCAAAGGATGAGATATGGTATTATCTCTTGATGTCAAGTACTAGTTTTTTCACTTGGTTAGATATTTCTTTACCCTTACCTTTTATTTTATGCACTTAGGTTAGCCTCTTCATCTCTTCCCATATTCTTTAATTTTCAAAATCTTCCTTCGTTTCAAAGGATTCTTGTTTTCAAAACTCGAACCGCTTTCATAAAAAACTTGGACTTGGGTCCATGAATTTTCAAACTTGTTTTATTAATAAACTTTCAATCCATTTAATAATACTTTGAATTTTCTTTTGTAAAGACTAAAAAACACCTAACCTCACTCAAACTTTTTGAGCTCTTTGTGGCTTTTCTAAACTAACATTTTTCTTAAAATCAACCAACACACAATTTTTTTCTTTTTTACCCGAACTACTGGATTTTGATTTCAACATTGCACATTGTTGGTATGTAGGCGTAGAACTCATTGAAAGTTCTATAAAACCAAAAATTGTAAAAAAAACACTTTTTTTCCTCACCCCACCATCCATTTTGTACATATACTTTTTTTTTAGAACATATATACAAATTTTCAAAAAGGTTCCTACGGAGTACCGTAGATGCTTTGGGTGCCTAACACCTTCCCTTTACATAACTAACCACCGGTCTCAAATCTCTAATCTTTTTCTTGTTAGGATTTTATTTGCTCTTTTTCCTAGTCCTTTGGATAAAATAAAAGCGCGGTGGCAACTCTTTTGTTACTTTTTGAGTTAAGTTAATTCAATGGCTTATACTCGCAGTTTTTTCCGCTATAATAACATAACTATATTATTTCTCTTGGGAAGTATAATAAGTAGTTGACAATGTCAGCTGCATAAGCATTCAAAATAATTAATAATATGGACAACATATATTTATAAATGATAACAAAACTTATTATATATTTACTCATGGTAAAACGGGGAAATATAACAATATTTGATGCTCCCTTTCTCTATCAACTTTTCATGTAAGTACCTTTTGATTTCCTGTTCTGGAGATACAATACTTACTTAGAAGCTTCATTTCAACACATACCTTATGGATGTGCCTGCAAGATCAAATATTTATGTTAAAGTACAAGAACATATTAATATAAATAGAAATCAACAAAAAACTATACTTATGAGCTCCAAATTTGCAAAATGGAATTGTCTTGCTCCTCATCTCCCTTCAAAAATTCATGTATGATAGACTTGTTAAGAAAAAAACTGATATGGATCATGCCTTAATAGAATACCTGTAATCATGCTTTCAATACTCTTCAATATCAGCTCTAGTATTTGAACGATATCTTGATTTGGTGGTGGTGCGACTTCAACACTACCCTAGTTATGTGTCGCGCTTGTATCACTCATAACCTTCTCAAGTAAATTCTCTCGACTTTCCATCTGATTTGAATTTGTGTGGCTGAATATACCAAACAAAATCAATTTTTGCATCATAAAACAACATAAATACAATCCAAATTTGAAATACGCAAACAATAATAACAACAACATATAACTTATACCTCAAGAACATCACGGGTACACTTCTCAGACACCTTCTCCCCATTCATCCTCTCTTGCTCCTCTTTCTCCTTCTAGACACTCTCTCGCATAGTATGCTACAACCTCTCTCTCTCATCCTCCAAGAATTTCTCGTGCACCGTCTGCAACAACCTCTTGCTCTCATCCTCCAAGAATTTCTCTTACAATGTCTGCAACCATATTTCCCTCTCCTCCTCCAAGAACATATTCTAGTCCTCCTTCCACTTCTCCTTAGCCTTCCCCAACTCAACACCAACAATCTCTTGAACCTTTTTCTTATTTATTTTCTCTCTAGATGATTTAGAGCGTCCAAAATTTACCTTGAAGCCCACGCACGCCTCCACCAAATCCACAGACATACCATGATGTTCCTCGGTTCCAATTGCTTCTACCAAGATGTCATGATGACCTTGTGAAGTATAGAGGATGACCTTGGTTTGTTCAGCAAGATCATCCTACAAAACATGAAATTTCATCTTTACCAATTTGATTTAACTAAAATAAATATTAATGAAAACAGTATATAATAACAATCATTTAAGCCACTTCACGTGTAGCATCTGATGTGTATTCGTCGTCTTTTCTTTGGCGTACCCTCTTCCATTTCTCTTGGCGTGATGGTGGAGATGGATTTCAATCAAAACTTATAAAATCTCCCTGCTCTTCATACCTTTTTTATTTTTTCTTCCATCAAAATTGATTTAAGTCTTCTAGATCCTCCACGAGACAACCTATGTGGATATATATTTCTAGCTCGAATTTTATTTCCTTTTTGTCTCTTTGCCAAGAAGACAGGAGTGGTGCGAGACTCTATGAGTTTCTCCCAAGTAGTTGATCAATAAATAAATACATCTCATATGGAGCCAGATCTTTATGTTCTCCATGTTTAATATAGACATGGGTGAGATGTGTATTAAAACCCCTTCAACTCTCACCATAATAAGCAAGCATTTTCTTTTTCATGTCATCATCATTTGGGGTAACAATGAACACATCCTATGTTTACACAATAAAGATGTTATTAGTATTAAACAAAAAATATACTTGTAAAACAAATAGAATAGAGAATAAATATCGTAATATCGACCCATATGTCTCCTTTCAACTCATCATCAACTTCACGCCAACTATCAATCAAAATACTCAATTTACTTCTACCTTGTAACACACTGTAACCCAAAAAATCATCAGCATGTTCACCAGAAATTGTGTCGGTTTCTGCATAAACTCTAACCGGGTAGCGAATACTAGTTTCATTGGCTTTTTTCACCTTTAAATACATCGTAGCACCTCTAGTTTTTCTTTTACGGTTTTTAATAGAGTTTGCACCAGATGTTATATGAGAGGTGTTTGTCGAATCAGCCATGATTATCAAGATGAATCAAATAGTAACGTTTCATTCAAGAGAAACGAAGAAACCCTAAATAGAATGATCAATATACTATTTCAATGAAAAAGTAACGTTGATGACTAACAAGATGAAACAAATATGTTTCTATGAGAGTTTTGATGAATATTCGTTGAGTTTTGATGAATATCATCTTGAAAGTCGCCTAGGTTTTTCATGAAATGAGAGTGATGAACTGTGTTTAAGTGTTGATAGGTAAATGAAAACTTAGAAACTAGAAAGTAGTCTGAAGTATTTCATGCAAAAAAAAAAGTGTCATGTTAGTTTTACACAAAAACTGACATGATTGTATTCTTTAAAAACATAAAATAAAATAAAAACTTCATACCGTCATATTTTGGGAATTCATTTAAAAGGTATATCACGTCAGTAACTGAGGGGTTTAAATATATCAAATAAAGTATTAAAATAAGATTTTGAAAATAGAATTATGAAATTGTTAATGTAAAATATATTACCTCTCAGTTGGACCCTATAGCCGAGGCAAATACTTATTGAACAAATAAAAATAAATAAAAATGGAATTTGGAAAAGTACCAAGTGAGAAATACTAATTAAACAATTGAAAAAAACCATAAAATGTTGTAGTTGGGTGTCGAAGGGAGTTCCCTTGTTGCTAATATCCTTTGGTTTTATTATATATCTGAGGTCTAATGTTCTTTATTAAAAAATAATAATTAAACATGATGCTCTCAGGACCTAGACCCTCATTTTTCATTGCCTGAGGTGTTAGCTTCGTCATAAAAAGTGTTATTTGTAGTAGTGTCAGCTCAAAACAGCTTCAAGCTGGCTCATGCAATGTCCTAAATAAGTAGTTTTCCTTTGTCTTGTACAGGTTGTATAACACCCTATTTTCTCTATTTAATAATTCAATAAAATCAGAGTGAAATAAAAATCAAAACCACATCAAATAGGATGTTACATTTCATCATCTCAGAATTTGCTCAACATTAATAAATATATACATAACACATAAAAATTTCGGATGAACCGACATCATCATCATTAAAGTCTTCAATAATTCAACTTCATTAAATCAACAGAAAATAATTCAAAGTTAATCCAACAGCACTCAATCATCACCAAAAATCAACAAAATCTCATAAAAAAAAGAGTTCACAAGACTCCCAAAAACTATTCCAAAAAACATCAATTAAACAAAACAAGCATCCATCCCCGGTGTTACGTATCAGAGTAAGACCCGACTCAATCTAAGCAAATACGAGGCGCTACTCCATACCTCAAGCGACACTAATCCTAATCACCTGCACGTTATCCACGTGGAGGCAACATAACAACAGAAGGGATGAGATATCATATGAATATAAAAGTGAGTATGATAACGGATAGATAAAGTATAGCATTCATAATTATAATAATCATACTTCATGCATCAACATCAATACACATCAAAAGTTCAACAATCACACCCAACGGTTAATCAAATCAAATAATAGTCATCAACCACGTCTTGAATGCAATGAGACCATCTTCTCTAACTAGATGCATGTGATACCAATACAACATTGCTATGACATTTAGGCTACATTGTCGCCATGCCATTTAGGCTTCACCGTCGTTAAGCCATTTAGGCTACACCATCGCTTATGAATATGCAATGAAATGAAAACATGTAGTAATATATCATACAATGTCACAACACATATCACATCACAAGATAATCAATATTCTTGATTACACTTCGCCAATTATACAACGTCACAACAACATCGCATCACAAAACTTCTCATTTCCATCGTCTTATTCACAACTTCGCATTTCACATAAACATCCATATAAAACAAAATCTACAAAATTACTTCATATTGTTTATTAATCATGTTCATTAGTTAGAAAATGCTTTTAGCTTTCAAACGGTCCAAACGGTACTAAAAACGGACCTACGGTTTGAAAGTTATGAATTATTGAAAATTATTATTTTTCTGGATTTCGCTCAGGAAATCCATTACCTCATATGGTTAATCGATTTCCAGAACGTAACATGTCATTTTTTCAAAATTTTACTCAGGAAATCTATTACCTCATATGGTTAATCAATTTCTAGAGTCCAGTAACCAAAAATTTGTATTTTTAGTTCAGGAAATTGATTTCCCTATATAGGTAATCAATTACCATGCCTTTATGGCAGAAAATTTTGCAATAATGCAGGTTGCGATTTTGCCAATTCCAACTCTTAAAAACCCAATTTTCCAAGCATCAAATAGCAGAAATTAATCACCAAACATACTAGATTCATAACCATCATTTGGGGTTTAATCTAAATCACTAAAAACACAAACTTTCACACAACATCATCATCAATATCAACACACATGCAATTTTTCACACATCAACAATTTCACACGAAACATAATTTTCTAATTACATAGCCTAACTCTACCATAACCCATCATCATACAAACCTGTTATACCCCAAAATTTGCCCTCCCACTTCTCGAGACATTTCATATATCCATACTCAAGGATTTCACAAGGGTTGACCAGACAAACCCTCTCCTAAGCAGTCAACCCCAGGCTAGGGTTTTTCCATTCTCAAGTCAAGATGGAAATCCAATGCTTCAAGTGGTCATCATACCTCATCATATGCTTCAAAGAATCACCATGTCAAGTTTCAAGCCTTACAAGTCAAGTTTGCTCAGATGGTTGAAAATCAACTGTATTGCACAAAAAGTCAATTGTGGTCAACATACAGTCAAATTTCATAATTTTTGGTCAACACCAATATTTTGAAGTAATATTCATCATTTCATCAAGGGTTGATCATGATTCTTTAAGAAAAGTCAAGATTTGATCAAAAGTCAAAGTTTCTAAATTAGGCATTCTTAGACAAAAGTCAACAGAACTTTGACCAAGCATAACTTTCACATACTTTATCAAAAAAATTTCCACCACAGCTTATTTTGAAGAGAACTCAATTCTGTACAACTTCATGTCTCACAAGCTTGGGCAGAAAATGCTTCATTTGGAAGCTATTGATCAAAACATTACTGGTCTTTTTAAAAGTCAACAAAAAGTCAACTTTTTGTAAAGAAGTGTTCATGAGTATGGAAACTTCAATGAAGATGAAACCAAAAGGTCTGTTTAGAAGACTTCTTGAGCTTTCTAAAAAGTCCAAGAACAACCAAAAATGTTAAAAATTGAGCAAGATACACATTGTCCAAGTTGAGCATTTTTGAGGAGGTGCACAAAGAGAAATACTTGAGAAAATAAAAAAATTTCCAAATGGGCCTAACTTTTCTTGATTCAAACATGTTCCTTATCTGAATTGGAACCTCCAAGCCCAAGGCCACGTTTTCATATTTTATTTTTTATTCATTTTGGATTTTTATTTATTTAAAACCAATTTAATTAAAATAAAAGATATAAAATCAAAAATTAAGTGCAAGATGGATTTTCTCTCATCCTTGAGGTCCAAGCAAGCCATTTAATCTGATTATTTCGAAATAATTGAGATTGGCAATTTGATTTGATTGAAATTGGCTTAAAAGAGAAATATTTTGTTTGATTCCAAATCAAATGATTTTTCATTGATTGGCTTGATTTTTTCTTACAATTCTTGACCTAATTCATTACAATATAAATACATGATGATTCTACATGCACAAAAAACGAATTTCTGGCCTCAAGAACCCTAAACCAAGCTTCAAAAAACCGTGTGATACAAGGAAGTAGCAGCCAAGGATTTGCATCGATTCAAGCCAAACAAAGGTTGCCAATCAATTCCTTGGTGTTTTCTGAAGCTAACCAAACCATTCCCACGCATCCAAACGTCCAGAATCCCAAAATCATCATCACGGTTTGCTCTCCAAATTTTCAAAATCGAATTCATGGTTACATGCATTTTAAACGTATTTTGATCATATATTCATGTTCATGATGTTATTTGCAAGCTTCCTGTGTCGTTTGATTAAGTTTTAAGTGCAGGAATACCGTTTCACCATTGCTAGGGTTCATAAGCTCCGATTGGGGTTTTCTTATTTAGGACAAATTGGAAGGAACCAAGGGCACCATTGTGTTTAGAACTTTGTTTCCAGTTGATCCATGGCCTCATATTTCATTTATATTGCATATTTCATGATGTTTTGATTTACAGGGATTTAGCTACAGAAGCCATTTGTAGGTAAAAACCATGGCTATAGGTTTAAAAATTCAAATGGGGAAGAAGACCCATGTGCGCATTTTCTGGTTAAATGGTTCCCAGAAATCAATTCCCTTTGTATTCTGTCTGTTTCATATGTCTAACACCAAAATAGGTTGGCTCAGATGGTAGAGGCAGCGCGCGTTTCTCTCAGAAGACACGGGTTTGAACCCTGCCTTTTCCCAGAAATTCTAATATTTTTTGACATTTCAGGTTCCAAAAGCTACAGTCACCAGAAGTGCCTACCAGAAGTGCCTACGGTACCCTCGAGCGATCGTCCGAGCTCCACGGACCCCATCCAAGAGCCACGCCCGAAATGCTTACGGATCCGTCTCCAGCCCGAAATTCCAATTTCTGGGCACCTCTAGGCCAAAAAAGCCCGTGCCTACAGGCGCCTCAAGACAAACCCGAGTTCCAACCGGGTGCCTCCAACAAGGGATTACCGAATCTCCGACGGGGCGTTTCTTCGAGTGTCGCATTTTATCTCTTTCCATATTTTGATTATTTTTGCTAATTACATAATTAACTAAAAATTAATAAATTAGGTTAAATAATTACGATTAATTAGACAACTTCCACTAATTTTTTCTTTTATTTTAATTAATTAATTTAGAGTTAGTATTAACTAATTAATTAAAATCAATTAGACTTAGGATTATTCTTCACATCTCCAAAAAATCCAAAAAATATTAGGATTAGTTTTCTATTCCGTTATTTATTTTCTCGCTTTTTTTTCAATATTATGTAACTGCTCATGGGATGTAATAGTTTTAATTAGGTTTTACTTTCCGCACTCCTATATTATGTAACTGCCCCAAAGCCATGTAATAGCGTAGGATTTACTTTCTGCTCCTTTACTTTCCGCAATTTACTTTCCGCACCCATATAAACTGCTAGTAAATTAGGCGTGTATGGCAAGAAAAAATCAACATAGCTAACTCTAATCACAAGATAAATTATCTGAATTCAATACACTCTCTTCACACATGCACCCCCTAGGGTATTCTCTCTCATTGCCTTTCGAATACATGGTCAAGTCCCTCGAACGTAGAGGTATCCTAGCACCATTGCCACCAAACATATCATTATAGTCCCTTCGATACAAAGATCATAGTCCCTCGATGTTGCCTATGAATACATGATCTAGTCCCTCGATTGTTGCCTACGAAAAGTGATGATCGTCCCTATGAATGTGCTAGGATACTCCTACAAGTTGCCTTCTATGACCATCTGATGTCCCTTCGAATGTCCCTTTACATCCAACGAATAGGGTTACCTACCAACTAATGGTATGGATAGCACTATTCTAAAGGAAAGTAAAATAACACGAAAACGACCGTTCTGAGTAGGTAATAGACTCTTAATTGCTTGCTCTATCAAAACATCTTTTCACACCTCACACTTTCAAAACTTTTCAAAACGCTTTGTATACATTCCAACGTGAATCATTACAAAGTTCCTTTTCTAAAAACGAAACATTTCCAAACACTTCGTATACATTCCAGCGTGAATCATTACGAAGTCAAAGCGAAATGCCTTTTTCAAAAACATTTTCAAACACACACACAGAAAGCAAATTTTAATGTGAGCTAAAGCAATTAAGAGCCTGTGGATAACTACGGATGGAAAGGGTGTTAATGCCTTCCCTTTTCATAATCATCTCCCTTACTCAGAATCTAACGAAGGTCTTTTCCTATTCTTCTCACCTTCCCTTAATTGGAGAAAAGAAAAGTCGGTGGTGACTCTTGCAATCCGCAACATTTGCGATCAAACGCAAAACAATCCAAAGTCAGTTCTCCCACCGTATTACAAAACCCTTATAGAGTTAGGATCCCACCCTTACCTTTGGATTGAATGTTCTCTAATTTTCTTCCCCAAATGCTCTTTCCCTAACTTCCTTGTTCTTCTTCTCTTCTCACTTCTACGATCAAATAGAAATTGTGACTCATATTCCTTATTTTTCCCAATAATAACCCTTGAACCTTTAATTCTCATCTTGCCCTTCATTAAATAAATTATTATTTATTAATAATAATAATAAAATAAAATAATAATACTAATAATAATTAACTAATTATTAATATTACTACTAATTGTCTTACATTCTCTACACCTCCATTCTCTTCAATTTGAGTCATACACCCCTCCAACACTCATCATCTATAATTCTAAGCCGTCTAATCATTAACAACGTGTCACAACCATATCAATTCATAAAGATACACCGAATCATCTATTTATTTTAAATAAATAAATTCTAAGTTAAATCAGGGTGTTACAACACTCCCCCTCTTAGAATATTTTTGTCCTCGAAAATTACCTAATGCAAACATCTCTGGATATGACTCTCGCATTTTGCTTTCAAATTCCCATGTCCCATTCTCACCGGTAACACCTTTCCATACCACATTTACCAGAGCAATCTCCTTCCCTCTCAGCTTCTTGATCTCACAATTTTCGATCCTTACAGGTGCAGTTTCAACAGTAAGATCATCTCGCACTTGTATATCATCCATAAGAATCACATGCGATGGATCTGGGTTATACTTCCAGAGTTGCGACACATGAAACACGTCATGCAAATTTGACAGGTTAGGTGGAAAGTCCACTCTATATGCAACAGTCCTACTTTCTTCGAGATTTGATAAGGACCAATAAATCGAGGAGTCAACTTCTTGGATTTCAACGTACAAGCTACACCAGTTATCGCGTATACCCTTAAGAACACACGGTCTCCTTCTTGAAACTCAAGTTCCTTCCTCCTCTTGTTATGATAGCTCTTTTGCCTACTTTGAGAAGTCTTCATTCTTTCTCGAATCAATTCAATTTCTCGGTGGTTTCCCGAACCATTTCCGGTCCGAGCACTGCACTCTCGCCAGATTTATACAAACATAATGGCGTCCTACACCTCTGACCATACAATGCTTCAAAGGGTGCCATGCCAATACTAGAATAAAAACTATTATTGTAAGTGAACTCAATCAGTGAAAGATGGCTATCCCAAGCACCACCATGATCCAGAACACATGCCCTCAGTAATTCCTCCAAGGATTGAATAATCCTCTCCGTTTGACCATTTGTCTGTGGAGGATAGGCTGAACTCAATTTCAACTTCGATCCCAACTCATCCTGCAAACTCTTCCCAAAATCATAAGTGAGCCTCGGATCTCTATCTGACACAATACTTGATGGAACACCGTGCAACTTCACTATTACTCAAAGATAAATCTCCCCTAACTTCGGAACAGGAAAATTGATACCAATAGGAATAAGATGAGATGATTTCGTTAATCTATCAAAAATAACCAGTATCATGCCCTCTCTAAGTAGTAGGCAACCCCGTCACAAAGTCCATCGATATTATATCCCACTTCCATTCTGGAATTTCCAACGGTTCCAACAACCCCACCGGTTTCTAATGTTCAACTTTTGATTTCTGACAAGTCAAACATACATACACAAACTGTGTTACATCCCTTTTCAATCTAGGCCACCAAAACAACTTCTTCAAACCTCTATAGATTTTAGTAGCTCCTAGATGAATACTCAAACTGCTTCTATGACCTTCTTCCAAAATCATCTTTTTCATCTCTGCATCGTCAAGAATACAAATTCTACCTTGGAATCTCAACACACCTTAGTTATCTACTTTAAAGTCATCATCTTCCGATTGATCATTCCCAACCATTAAATCTACCAACTTTACATCTAACTTTTGAGCCTCTTTAATTTTATCCAAGAAATCATTGCGAATCTTCAACATTTCCAATATCACACTTCGCGATTTCTCTTCACAGACTAAACTCATATCCTGAAATTGCTCAATTAATTCTAACTCTTTAACCATCATAACCGACATGTGTAAGGTCTTTTTACTCAAAGCATTGGCTACAACATTAGCCTTTCCTGGATGGTAATTCAAGCCAAAATCGTAATCCTTCAACGGTTCCAACCATCTCCTCTGTCTCATGTTCAGCTCTTTTTGATCGAATAAGTACTTTAAGCTCTTATGATCACTAAATACTTCGAATCGAGAACCATATAGATAATGTCTCCATATCTTCAGTACAAATACCACTGCAGCTAATTCCAAATCTTGAGTAGGATAATTTCTTTCATGGATACTCAATTGTCTTGAAGCATAAGCAACTACTTTATCATTCTGCATAAGCACACCACCTAAACCCAATTCAGAAGCATCATAATATACCACAAACGGTTCTTCGGGATTAGGCAGTATTAGAATTGGAGTCGTCGTCAATCTCTTCTTTAATTCAATAAAACTCTCTTCACATTGGATATCCCACACAAAAGCTTTGCATTTCCATGTTAATTGAGTTAACGGAAGTGCTAACTTAAAAAAACCTTCAATAACTCTTCTATAATAACTAGCTAAACCCAAAAAGCTTCTAACTTCCGTCACCGACTCTGGAGCTTCCCACTGCAACACTGCATCCACTTTAGATGGATCTACAGCAATTCCATCACCTAACACAACATGACCAAGGAAACTAACCTTCGTTAGCTAGAATTCACACTTGGATAGCTTTGCATACAACTTCTTATCTTTCAACACTTGTAACACAATTTGCAAATGCTCGGCATGTTCTGCTTAGGATTTAGAATAGATCAGGATGTCGTCAATGAATACTACAACAAACTGATCCAAATAAGCATTAAAGATACGGTCCATATACTCCATAAATACTCCCGACGCATTAGTAACAAAGAAAGGCATCATAGAGTACTCATAATTTCCATACCGAGTCCTAAAAGTTGTCTTCTGAATATCTTCATCCTTCACTCGAATCTAGTGATAACCTGACCTCAAGTCAATCTTGATAAACACAAGGGCGCCCACCAATTGATCTATCAAGTCATCTATTCTCGGGAGAGGATACTTGTTTTTGATTGTCGCTTTATTCATCTGTCGGTAATCAACACACAGTCTTATACTACCATCTTTCTTCTTCACATGCAACATCGGAGCTCCGCAAGGCGACACACTTGGTTTCACAAACTTCTTTTCAAGCAAATCTTCTAATTTCTTCTTCAACTCTGATAGTTCAGACGCTGATATCCTGTACAGTTCCATAGAAATAGGTTTGGTACCAGGTACAAGATCGATCGAAAATTCCACTTCTCTTTCGGGTGGAACATCTGGAAAAACTTCAGGAAAATCACATACAACTCACAATTCATCGATCACCGCCTGGATAAAGATGTTATTAAAGAAAATACCAGCGCTTCATCATCCATCAACTTCTTCAGCTCTTTAGCAGATAATAATTCTGCTTCCTCCTTCTCTTCAGGAGTAGAAAACCTCACAGACTTATTGAAACAATTAATATGAATATAGTTATATTCTAACCAGTTCATACCTAGAATCACATCCAAACCGCTCAACGGTAAGCAAACTAAATCCATGAGAAAGTCTTTATCATATATCGACATAGGACACTTCAAACACGTTAGGGAAGTAGTTACTGATCCCTTAGCTGGAGTATCAATAACCATTTCTCCCGACATGGATGATAATACTAGACCCAAATTTTTCATATAATCAGCAGAAATAAAACAATGAGTAGAACCGATATCAATAATAGCAATTAAAGGAGTACTATTAATGAACATATACCTCTAACCATGCGACCTTCACTTGATGTCTGGGATCCAACCAATGCAAACACCTTCCCGACAGATTGAACTCTCTTCGGTTTCTGACACTGGGTACTGATGTGCCCTTCCTCGCCATAGTTGAAACACATTATTGATTTGTGTTCACATTTAGTTACCTCATGACCAGCCTTGCCACAACGAAAACACCTTTTCACTTCACTTGTGCATTCACTAATTCTATGCCCGTTCTTCCCACATTTGTAACATCTAAGGTTAGTAGGAGCATCTCCCCCACTTGGCCTTCTGCCATCAGCAGCTCTCTGCTTTCCCTTTCCAGCTAGAGCATTGTAAGGCTTTCCATGATTATGTTGTTTCCTGCCCCTCTTCTCAATGACAGCCTTATAGTGAGCCTTGTTGTCTTCTTCAAAAATTCTGCAACTATTCACTAAATCATGGAACTTACGAATTCGCTGGTACCCAATAGCCTTCTTAATCTCAGAACGCAAACCATTCTCAAACCTTACGCACTTAGAAAATTCAGTCATCCCCTTAGTGTAGTAAGGATAATAATTCGCCAACTCCACGAACTTGGTAGCATACTCTGTCACCGACATATCTCCTTGTTTAAGCTCTAGGTACTCAATCTCTTTCTTCCCACGAACATCCTTTGGGTAATACTTTACCAGGAATTCCCTACGAAAAACATCCCAAGTAATATCCTCAATTGTGCCTTCCAGTCTCTGGCGAGTAGAAACCCACCAATCATCAGCTTCTCTTGCTAGCATATGCATACCAAAACGCACCTTCTGCACATCTGAATAGTCCATGACCCAGAAGATCCTTTCAATATCCTTGAGCCACTCTTGTTCCCCTTCAAGATCATGCTTCCCCTTGAACGTAGGTGGATGGTTTCTCTGGAAAGTTTCCAAAGCACGAGTTTCATTGTTTCCACCAGCGTTCGGTTGATTCTGCATTACTTGAGCCAGAGCTTGCAACGCATTAGAAAGTGCATTGTTTCCTCTTCCAGCCATTGTTATCTTCTACATCACGACATCAAAAAATGGTTAGAATAAGCACATTAACAGTATTACACTGTCACACTACACTAAAGACTCGACAACCTGGCCGGACGGACCGACCTGCTCTTATACCAATTGTAACACCCTATTTTCCCCATTTAATAATTCAATAAAATTATAGTAAAATAAAAATCAAAACCACATCAAATAGGATGTCACATTTCATCATCTCAGAATTTGCTCAACATTAGAAAATAAACACATAACAAATAAAAAATTTGGATGAACCGACATCACCATCATTAAAGACTTCAATAATTTAACTTCATTAAATCAACGGAAAAGAATTCAAAGTTAATCCAACAACATTCAATCATCACCAAAAATCAACAAACTGTCATAAAAAAAGAGTTCACAAGACTCCCAAAAACTATTCAAGAAAACACCAATTAAACAAAACAAGCGTCCATCCCCGGTGTTACATATCAGAGCAAGACCTGACTCAAACTGCGCAAATACGAGGCGTTACTCCATACCTCAAGCGACGCTAATCCTGATCACCTGCATGTTACCCACGTGGAGGCAACATAACAACAGAAGGGGTGAAATATCATAAGAATATAAAAGTGAGCACGATAACAAATAGATAAAGTATAACATTTATAATCATAATAATCATACTTCATGCATCAACATCAATACACATCATAGGTTCAAAAATCACACCCAACGGTTTATCAAATCGAATAATAGTGATCAACCACGTCTTGAATTCAATGAGACCAACTTCTCTAACTATATGCATGTGGGACTAATACAACGTTGCTTTGCCATTTAGGCTACGCTGTCGCCATGCCATTTAGGCTTCACTGTCGCTATGCCATTTAGGCTACACCGTCGCTTATGAATATGAAATGAAATGCAAACATGTAGTAATACATCATACAAAGACACAAAACATATCACATCACAATAGAATCAACATTATTGATTACACTTCGCCAATTATACAACGTCACAACAACATCACATCGCAAAACTTCTCATTTCCATCGTCTTATTCACAACTTCGCATTTCATATAAACATCCATATAAAAGAAAATCTAAAAAATTAGTTCATATTGTTTCTAAATCATGTTCATTAGTTAGAAAATGTTTTTAGCTTTCCAACGGTCCAAACAGTACCAAAAACGGACTTACGGTTTGAAACTTACAAAATTTTGAAAATTGTAATATTTCTGGAATTCGCTCAGGAAATCAATTACCTCATATGGTTAATCGATTTCCACAACGTAACAGGTCATTTTTTCAAAATTTTACTCAGGTAATTGATTACCTCATATGGTTAATCGATTTCCATAGTCCAGTAGCCAAAAATTTGTATTTTTAGTTCAAGAAATCGATTACCCTATATAGGTAATCGATTACCATGCCTTGACAGTAGAAAATTCTGCAACAATGCATGTTGCGATTTTTCCAATTCCAACTCTTAAAACCTATTTTTCCAAGCATCAAATAGCAGAAGTTTATCACCAAACATACTGGATTCATAACCATCATTTGGGTTTTAATCTAAATCACTATAAACACAAACTTTCACACAACATCATCATCAATATCAACACACATGCAATTTTTCATACATCAACAATTTCACACAAAACATGATTTTCTAATTACATAGTCTAACTCTACCATAACCCGTCATCATACAAACCCTTATAGAGTTATAATCCCACCCTTACCTTTGGATTGAATGTTCTCTAAGGTTCTTCCCCAAATGCTCTTGCCCTAACTTCCTTGTTCTTCCTCTCTTCTCACTTTTACGATCGAATAGAAATTGTGATTCCTATTCCTTATTTTCCCCAATAATAACCCTTAGAACCCTAAATCTCAATTCACATCTTTCCCTTCATTAAACCAATTATTATTTATTAATAATAATAAAATAAAATAATAATACTAATAATAATTGAGTTAATATTAATATTACTACTAATTGTCTTACATTCTCTACACCTCCATTCTCTACAATTTTAGTCATACACCCCTCCAACACTCATCATCTATAATTCTAAGTCGTATAATCATTAACAACGCGTCACAACCATATCAATTCATAAAGATACACCGAATCATCTATTTATTTTAAATAAATAAATTCTAATTTAAATCAGGGTGTTACAGGTTGGCTCATAGAGCCTTTTAGAGCTGCTCATCTATTGTCTTAAATAAGCATTTTCCCCATGTCTTGTACATGTCATCTCATAGAGCCTTTCAGGATGGCTCAAACTGTTTTGTGGGTCATTTTTGCATATTTTTTCATTCTGGAACTTCTCTCTTTTGCCTAAAAAATTTGTAACTATAAATATACCATTCTTGCATCATTCCAACCTAACGATACCATAAAAATATCTAGTATTTGCTCTTCATCTTTAACTTCCAACCTATGCGTACACACTAACAAACCATTGTAACGATTCTTTGTTGGGATGTCATTTAGACGAGGTCCAATAACGTCCAATTAGGTTATTGTTTATTTGATAGCAAAACTAGCAAGTTTATGCCTCTTGAAATAATAGGGAAATTCCCTAAATGTCGATATCATGGACTAACTACAATTATCGAGTTCAATTCACGTTCAATTAGACAAAAATTAATTTGGGGTTTTTGATTTTGAGACTGTCACTTAACAATTAACAGAAATACAAAATGGCTTTTACTAATATGAGAAGTATGCTAGGGGTAAGTGTGTGATTTGACCCTGTAATAACCTTCATTCTTGATCTCTTCAACAAGTTCATTACCTTCAATTACCGAATCTTTAGTTTATTTTCCCCTAAGTCCTTAGTGGGAAAACCTTTGTTCCTTCATCCCAATACCTAAGTCCTTAGTGAATTATAATGAAACCAAACAGTTATGTTATCAAGATTTTACTGGTAACCTATAGGGTATCCCTAGTCCTAGGTGATATATACTATGGTCTAATTATTTAAAATAACCTTAACACGACTCTCCAGCTCTACTGTGTTAAGAAAAGAAAAACCAGATTGGTCCGATAGGGATAAACAATAGATTATTATTAACAATTAAATTGATGAAAAAGAACTATTGTGTTGAATAAAACAAAGAGATCAGTATTGTTACTGGTTCAAATCAGGGACACCCCATAGCATTGGGGGTTTAGCTACTCATAGTATTCAAAGAAAATAAAATATAAAACAGATACATTACACGAATATGGATGAAAATTGATCTTCAATCGCTTCCGTTCATGAAAACCTTATTCTCCTCCAAACCCTTTTTTTCTCTAATCTTTCCCCCCTCTCCTCTCTTTTTTTCGTCCAAAAAGTCATATAAACCAAATAAGGGTTTTCACTATGTAGTGGCAAAAACTGCGAGTATAATTCATTGAATTCACTTAACTCAAAAAAGTAACAAAAGAGTCGCCACTGCGCTTTTATTTTATCCAAAGGACTAGGAAAAAGAGTGAATAAAATCCTAAAAAAAATATTAGAGATCTGGGACCGGGGGTTAATTATGCAAAGGAAAGGTGGTAGGCACTCAAAGCATCTATGGTACTCCGCATGAACCTTTTTGAAAATTTGTATATGTGTGCTAAAACAGTATATGTACAAAATGGATGGTGGGGGGAGAAAAGAAGTATTTTTTTATAATTTTTGGTTTGGTAGAACTTCCAATGAGTTCCTAGCCTACATACCAACAATGTGCAATGTTGATATCAAAACCAAGTAGTTCGGCAAAAAAAGACCAAAATTGTGTGTTGGTTGATTTTAAGAAAATGTTTGTTAGAAAAGCCACAAAGGGCTCAAAAAGTTTGAGTGAGGTTAGGTGTTTTTTAGTCTTATGAAAATAAAAGTCAAAGTATTATTAAATGAATTGAAAGTGTATTAAGAAAACAAGTTTGAAAGTCAAAGTATTATTAAATGGATTGAAAGTTTATTAATAAAACAAGTTTGAAAATGCATGGACCTAAGTCCAAGTTTTTTATGAAAGCAGTTCGAGTTTTGAAAACAAGAATCCTTTGAAAAAGAGGGAAGATTTTGAAAATTAAAGAATGGGGAGGAGATGAAGAGGCTAACCTAAGTACATAAATTAAAAGGAATATTTTGAAAATTAATGACTATTACTTGACATCAAGAGCCAATACCATATCTCATCCTGTAGATTACCACGTAAGCAACAAATAACCATACAAAAAAAACCAAGCTTCAGATAAGTCAATGTCTTAGATGAACTCTTGTCTTAAGAAAAACGGGCAGAGTAACAGCTGTATATGGATGAGATCCACTCTTAATCGAGTATAACGGAATAACCTGCATACAAAGATAATAACCAGACAAGACAGGATAACACCGAGGGCACAGAAATCTCCAAGCTGGGGTACAGGTCCTAATCTTAAGTCTGAAGATCAAGCTCCAAGCTCAAGGATAATAATCAAGTACAATTAAAAGTTTTTTATGTTTAGGTTGAATTATTAGGTATTTTGGAAAAGGAAAACAAAGCTCAAGTGAGAAAATTCAAAATGACAAAAAAAATAAAATGCTCAAGTGAGCAAAGGAAAAATGACATAGAAAAAAAATGCTGAAGTGAGCAAAAGAAAAAAAATAGATAAAAAAAATGACATGAAATGTAAATGCTAAATATAAAGTGCATAAAAATAAAGAGAATGGAAGTAAAAGCGGAAAGTAAAGAGCAGAAAATAAAAAGCAATTAATAAAGGTTAGCAAGATGACCATCTTGAAACTTGTCAAGTATATCATCGAATTATTAATTGTTTGTCGTCAGCAAGGTGACCATCTTGAAACTTGTGCATGAAGACTTTCCAGAAGCTTGATAGAATCAACGCGACCACACGACAAATTTCAATTGCTTTTTGTCAAGTATATCACCGGTTTTTGAATTATCACATCACTTGATCAAAGATGATTGAGAATTTCAAATGGACAAGGTTAGTGGAAACTTGCCAGAAGGTTGATCAAAAATCAACATGACCACACGACAAGCGCCACAAGTCATCTTTGGGGCTTATGTTAGAACATTAGAGTTTATGCCACCAATTGATCACTTTCTCTTAATCGGGACAAAGAAAAATAAGATGAAGAAGAAGAAATGATTTTCAATTTTATTTTGCATCAAATGAATTTATTTTGGTCTTACTTCATCAAAATCAATCAACTCTCTTGGTGGATTTGGTCAAGAGACCTATCAACACCCAAATTCCATTGATGTTGAGGAAATTTGTGACTATAAAATAAATTCAAAAGTCAGCAAAATAAAATAAAATCAAAAATCAAATAAAAAGGATTAAAATGATTTTGAAATTAGGTTATTTAATAGGACTTTATTGACGAAATACATAAATAGTTTTTTTTCATCAAAATAAAATTACAAGAAAATTACCCAAAGTCAAACAGAGGTCAACAAGTGTTGACAAATTTTTTAAGAATTTTTTTAAAGTCAGAAAATAAAATAAAAGGTGAAATAAGCTAAAAATGGCAAAAAAAATAGTAAAATCAAAAATAAAAATGAAATGAGGTCACCAATATTTGTCAAATGACCATTGGATCCTTCCATAATTTTTTCTGAATTTTAAAATGTCAAAAAGTATTTTAAAACAATTAAAAACATCAAATAAAAGAGAAAAATCATAAAAAATATCAAATCTAAAAATAAAATTATGAAAAAATAAAATTCAGAAAGATAATATTTCAAAATATTTTTGTGAATTTTTCATAATTTTTTAGTCATAAATGAATTTTATATGATTTTTTGAAGTTTAAAACATTTAAAATATAAAATCAGAAAATAAAATAAAAGCCAAAAAAATATGGATCATCTGATCATAGTCAAAACGCGTTAGTAATAACATCCCATGGACATGGCACGCTGTTCTTGATATGGACCTCCTTAGTTTTCACACCGGATTACAATTTCAATTAAGTTTTAAAAAACAAAATCAGAAATAATGTCACGCGTTCGATCGAGTCTGACTAATAAAAGTAATCAGATCCAAGGGCTCCTATAACGCGCGCACGGTGAAGCAAACACACCGGATTGAATTTTAAAAATTATATGTCAGGCCCTCATTGGTTGAAGACAGACACGTAGGTCGTCTTCAACCTCCAGCTACCATCCATACTCGATTCTCAAATTGTAAAATCAATAAACATAAATGGTATCCTCGGATTCGTCTCTTCAAAACGATCTCAACCACATGCTCGCAAAAAATTTATTTTAACTTAGTGAAGAGAATTTTTGAAAAAACTCAAATAATAGCGAATAGGATTTTGATGGAATTCTCAGTCAATACTTGATGAAAATGCAAATGGTGAAGATCACAAGGATCAGGGAGATGAGGAGAGTGCAATGATATTTTATTTTACAAGGTTTGATGGACATTCCTACCTGAACGAAGTTCACCTTCAGAGCTCTAAAACTGGACTTCGGTAGCACAATTTAAGAAGCTTCAAGGCACCATTTTTGTTTTGTTAGCTTCAGTGACGTTAAAGGAAGAAGAATGAGTGGTTAATTTCAAACTGGAATGACTTTGAGAGTGAAAACGAAGTTGCAGAAAATTGGATTCGAGATAGAGCTTAGCAGGGGTTTTCTTGCTATCAATGCTTGATAAAATGAGTGGAATGTGTCCCTTATTTATAGGAGAGGCGAATGGAATCAAAATGAGGGGTGAATGATGACATTTGAGTGGAAATCATGCACACCCGTGTTCGTGAAGAAAATGTGACCTTATGTGCATAAAAACTCAATCATTCCTTGTGTTTTAATGTGATAATTATTCCTGGGAAGTTCCTTATCACAATTAGTCGCAAAAACAAGGCTTAACTTGGCTTAAAAACAAGTTACACGCGCAAATACACAAACTAATGGTGAGCTCAAACCAGAATGTTGCACAAACTTTGAGCTGAGGCCAAATCCAAAATCCTCGTGCGATTTCTGATTTTTCTTGAGCCAAATTAATTATTCAAAGAGTATAACACAATTCAAAAAGAATCAAATCAAACGGATGCTTGAGTTGAGAGATTGAGCCTTTAGGATTCTTGAAAAATCACTGATTTTCCTGGTCAGGCCTTGGTCTAGCATGCCACTTTCTAAAAATTACGTATAATGTTTCTTCTTTAAATTTGCTCTTCCACTCAAAATATACTTTTGATTTTCAAAGATGACATGAATTAGACCTCTTAAGGAATATTTGGCAAAAAGAATCACTAAAAAATCCCAAAAATTGAGAAAGTTATGATCTTGTGAATTTGATGAAAATTTGTGAAGTGACCTATAATCTTTTGACTTCTCCAAGTAACTTTCAAACACTTTCAATCTTCAAAGATTATATGGAGATAAAGTTCACGTCTTCAAGATTGTTGTGCAAAATAATGACCTCAAGATGATAAATGATGATTAAGATATGATCATTTGGAGTTGATTGACCAAAATTTGAGAAATTCACCAAGGACATGTAATCTTTTGACTTCAGAGGCAAATTTCTAAGAATTTTATCTTCTCACCAATTGAACTAAGTTGTATTAGACATCCTTAGGTTCATTGTGAAGGAAAAATGAGCTCAAGGAGACAAGGGGTGACCAAGCTATGATCCTTTGAAGTCATACAAGATAGATGAAACATCAAACTAGGGAGTGAGCAATCATAGATTTCTAAAACAATATTTTCATCAATAAAACTTCTTGGGTCCAAGCATATTCATTCAAACACCAATATATGATCCTCAGAAGTCCAAAGCCCTAATTTCAGAATAGATGGCCATAGAGTGGAGAATTCTTTGAATTTGATGATCTTTTTCAAACATGAAGCATATACTCAATATGAGAAGCCATGGTTGAGGATAAGAGAACTATTCAATGAGAGACAATACTTTCAAAATCTTGAGAATTGAGGAGAGAAGGCATGGAAATAAACACATGAACCTATTGATTCCTTGAATAAGGAACTTGTGCACCATTCACCTACAACATTTAGCAAGCAGAGGGTATACATATCATTGTTAGCCAAGTATCAATCATCAAAAACAACCAATAAACACATACACAATGTGCTTGGTGATCTCCTAAGGGCAAAGCCAAAGATAGTAGAGAGAGGTAGATTCAAAATTGTGATCTTTGTGCCATGTAATGGTATGAATACTGAGTGAACCTTAGGGGCGAAAATTAGGGTACAACACACTACTAACTCACACTGGGTCAGAAACATAAACCAGGCCCGTAAAATGACCCGAAACAACTAAATTTCTAGATTCCGCTACTTCAATGAATTTTTCGAGGCATCTAAAGTTTGAATCAACTTCTGACTTCAATATAAAAGTTGTAGATCTTTCTATCATCTTTCCAAAAAGTACTAGAACACGTCGATCTAATTTCCGTAGCTCCAGTTATGAATTTTTTAGTGAAAACTGATCAATCAGCACATTTGTTGACAAGGCCTGTGTCAGGTGACACGGGTGGCCGTGTCAGACTTGCTGAAGCATGTTGGAAACTTTTCCGAAACTCTGAATTTTAAATTTTTTTCGTCTGAATTTTTCCCGATTTATTCTTGTAAGTCTAAAAACACTAAAACACACAACCAATGCATAAAATATGGTAAAACAAAATAAAACACTCGACAATTAAAAGAAAAGATAACTGAAATTAATAATAAATAACCCTGTAAAAACCACTGATCAGTATTCGAGAATATTGGGATGAGATTTGTAGGTTCCTGCATATGTAAAAATTGTGGGTTTATCGTCCAACATCATTGATTGATTTGGAGATTTTATTGCAAGAAATTCAAAAGAGGATTGTAGTGAAGTGAAGCTCTTTGGTGATGAAGAACGCAAAGAAATTAGCGCGAGAATGGCGAATCAAATTGAAGTCTTGTGTTACAATAGGTATAATGATGGTGTGTGAAAGCTTTGGAGATAAAGAGCGCAAATGAGTAGAAAGATCCAGATAGTCAATTGGTAATCTATTATGTGCTTGATCTTGTTGAAGATCAAAAGAAGATAATGGGTTGAATCAACAACAAATGGTTTGAGTTTTTAGGATTTCTCTTGAACACTTATCTTGTAATCATACTTTTTGCAAAGTAAGAAAGTGTCCTAATTCCACATTGGGATTAGGCGTAGACGTGCCCACACACAATGACGAAATTGGAGAATTGTGTAAACTATAAACAAATCCTTGTGTCACTGTCTATTATCTCTTTACTCTCTTTTGTTTTCATTACATAATTTGTCGAATAACATTGTTTAATCGATTAACTCGTAAAAAAATTTCTGCAATTGTTTTGTTTAAAGTGGTGTGTTGAATTAGCTTATAATTATAAGTGGTTTTCATATAAACACAACTCAAAGAAAATTTCAGAAAATTCGAACGCACACCAAGTGTTTGACACATTGCATATTCTATCTCTTACTCTCATTTACTCTCTATATGCAATTCATTGTGTTGGAATTATTGGAATTACAAATTATTGGAATTATAATATTGCATTTATGAGTAAACTCATGTATCTAGGAGTCTAGGAATCTATGTCTTGTACATTACATACATGTACCTAGGAAATAGTTTCAATAATATCATGTAATTACTCTCTTGTGTGTATATAATCAAATCACTTGAGTGCTTTGTAACTCAATAATTTCACCAAATATTCAATTATCAACATGGTATCCAGAGCCTTTGGTTTGATAAAGGGACCTACTTAGTATCGACCTTTGCAAGGTGTCAACGGCTGTAAAAGTGGGGGAGCATTGTGGACTCACACTTGAGGGGGAGTGTTGGAATAATATAGCAAGTATGAGTAAGTGGGGAAATAGTCCCAACTTGCAAGTCAATTGATTGAAACGATCAGGTGGAAAGCCCTTTGTCAACACATCTGCTAGTTGATGTGTAGAAGGAATATAGGATGTAGCTATTAAACCACTATCTAGTTTTTCCTTGATGAAATGGCAGTCAATCTCTATATGTTTGGTCCTGTCATGTTGAACTGGATTATGAGAAATATTAATCGTCGACTTGTTTTCACAAAACACCTTCATAGGGCCTTCACATTGTATTTTCAAATCATTTAGAATGATCCTCATCCAAAGTAACTCACAGATTCCTTGAGCCAAAGCTCTAAATTTCGCCTTAGCGCTTGATCAAGCCACTACATTTTGTTTCTTACTTCTCCATATGACATGGTTCCCACACAAGAGGGTGAAAAATCCCGAAGTGGATCTTTTATCACTTATTGATCCTGCATAGTCAGAATCAGTGTAGGCTTATTTAGCTAATCTTCCTCCTCTTTTGAACAGCAGTCCTCTTCCTAGAGTAGCCTTGAGGTATTGCAAGATGCAATCAACAGCTTGTAAGTGTCACATTCTTGAGCCAGACCTAGTGTGTGCCAGGTGTAACACCCCTTCTAAATAACCCGCGAATATAATCATTAAATCAGAGTTAACATGGAAAACAAGGGATGTCACAATTCAGAATAAAATAAAACCTCAATAAACAGTAGCCATGCTTCACTGAAGGACTTATCAAAATAATCAATCAAATTGATATCATGTTTTACACAGCGAAAAAATACCACAAAACCAAAACGGAATAAAACAATTCATAATTATTCCCAAAATAACTCAAATAACAATTGAATACTAAATAATTTCTCAGCTAAACGTTCCCCAGTGTTACAACCTATCAGAGCATGACACTGACACACGGACACAAAATAACGTAGCTCTAGAGCCATCCTCACCAACTCCTGAGCTGCTAACTTTAATCTGAAATCATTAAAGTAAGGGTGAGATTTCTTTATAATTAATGTGCATTATAAGTTCCTCAGACAACATAATATCACAAGTATATTAATCCACCCATTCTAGCATAATTCAGATTTCAACACACAGTTACAACCACACAATCCATTATGCACAACAATAACAACAAGAGAATTGTAACAATGGAAACCATCATAACATGTTACAATTCCATGCAAATACAGATGCAGACGCAATGCATGTGGTACCAAAACGTGACCAAATCACACACACTGATCCATCATCACCCGGATACAGTAATCATCGATTCGTCCATAATCACCCGGACACGAATCCAGCCTCAGCACCCATCATCACTCGGGTACGGTTATTGGCAATACAAGTCAAATTCCACACAATGGGAATTAACTTCACCAGAATTCATATGCATGCACAACACCAGCATGCAACATTCAATCAATCTATGAATACAACAATTATCATAAACCGAATAAAAACCAAAACATGATGTCCTCAACGATCATGCACACAGTCAGCAGCATAAACATGCATTCCATTCACAAAATCCTGATACAATCAATTGCCACAGGTATACTACCGCATATACACCAAGTATGCATTGAATAACAAACCACTTAATTCGGAATTCGACACATTTTCAAAATAATTTCAAGTTACAGGAATTCGCTTCATTTCATAAAATAGAGCATTAAATTTAAGAAACAACGTCCAAAACGGCGCTCAAAACGGACTTACGGTTTGAAAGTTATGAATTTTTAAAGTTTGGAATTTTTCAAAAAGTAACAGTGGAACCCGGTTCCTCCCAGGGAGAACCCGGTTCCCACAAAGTTCACAAACACGCCTCCTGGAAAAATGTATGGGGAACCCGGATCCTCCAGGTAGGAACGCGGTTCAAAAATCGTTTCTTTGAAAGAAGGGAACCCGTTCCTCCCAGAGTAACCGGTTCCCAGCAACCCAGAATGTTTCTCTTCTGGTTTTTATACCAGGAACCCGGTTCCTCCCACATGGGAACCGGTTCCTGCGACCTGCAGAGCCAAAATTATGCAGTTTTGACAGCATTATGCATACCCATTCACTTCCTATCTATCCCACACGAATCCAACATTCAAACACCATATAATTGCACAATCCAACAGCAGTAACATGCAATATAACATACTTTGATCATTCCTAATGACCCTATAACATACAAATCACTCAATTCTACACAATCCGACACAAATTGGGATAATTCCACGAAAACCTAGAATTACTAAATTGAGAATTCTTAACATACTACGATCCATTCTATTGAAATCAAAACCGATAATACATGTTAATCAATCGAAATCACCCCTTACCTTGTGGATTCTTCGAATTCTGGCAACTTTCACTCTTTTCCTCTTTCTCCTCTCTTCTCCAATGTTACGAATGATGAAAAACCTTCTATTCCTCTTTTTCCTTCTTTTCCCTTTTATTATTCCTTTTATCATTCCAATAAATAAATAAAATAATTATTAGGATAGGTAGATTATTTTACTCGTCACACCCCCCATTACTCCTCACACTCCCAACTCCTCCTTTCATTTATTTAATTAATCAAATCCAATAATTCAAAATATTAATAATTAAACTCTAATTAAATTAATAATTAAATTCTAATTATTTTAAATATTGATTTATTTGGGGTGTCACAACTCTCCCCTACTAAAAAGTGTTTTCGTCCTCGAAAACATACCTTAGACGAAAAGTTCGGGATACGAGTCCTTCATCTGACTCTCTAGCTCCCAAGTGACATTTCCACCTGCTGGTCCTCCCCAAGCTACCTTCACTAGTGCTATCTCCTTACCTCTCAACTGTTTCAACTTCCGGTCCTCAATTCTCGCAGGCAATGCTTCAACAGTCAAATTCTCTCGTACCTGTATATCATCTACCTGAATCTCATGAGACGGATCAGCAATGTACTTCCTCAACTAAGATACATGGAAAACATCATACAAATTTGCAAGTGACGGCGGCAAGGCAATCTGATATGCAACCTTCCCAACTGTCTTCGTAATCTGAAACGGACCAATAAAGCGTGGAGTCAACTTCTTTGACTTTAAAGCTCGACCAATACCAGTCATCGGAGTAACTCGCATAAACACATGTTCTCCTTCACTAAACTCAAGATCTTTCCTCCTCTTATCGTGATAACTCTTCTGACGACTCTGAGAAGCTCTCATCTTCTCCTGAATCATTTTAATCTTTTCTGAAGTCTGTTGGACAATTTCCGGTCCAATCACAGCACTCTCTCCAGATTCATACCAACACAACGGTGTCCGACACCTCCTACCATACAATGCCTCAAATGGAGCCATGCCAATACTCGAATGAAAACTATTGTTGTAGTTAAACTCAATCAATGGTAGATAACTATCCCAAGCTTCACCTTTCTCCAACGCACAAGCTCTTAACAAATCCCCTAACGACTGAATCGTTCTCTCTGTCTGACCATCTGTCTGCGGGTGATAAGCAGAACTCAATCGCAACTTAGTACCCAAAGCTTCCTGCAACCCTGTCCAAAACTTAGACGTAAACCTAGGATCTCTATCCGACACAATACTAGAAGGAATACCGTGCAAACTTACGATCTTCTCCACATACAACTCTGCCAACCTCTTCATCGGATAATCCATTCTTATCGGAATAAAGTGAGAAGATTTTGTCAACCGATCAACAATAACCCAAATTGAATCACAATTCTTCGCTGTCCTTGGCAAACCAGATACAAAATCCATAGAAATGCCATCCCATTTCCATTTTGGAACAAACAACGGTTCCATCAATCCTGACGGTTTCTGATGTTCGATTTTCGACTTCTGACAAACCAAACAAGCATACACAAACTCAGTAATTTCCTTTTTCATTCCAGGCCACCAAAACAACTTCTTCAAATCATGATACATTTTAGTAGCACCAGGATGAATACTCAACCCACTACGATGTCCTTCCTCCAAAATACTCTTTCTAATCTCGGCAATATCCGGAACACGCACCCTATCACCAAATCATATAACACCATTCTCGTCAATCCGGAACTCACCTCCTTGACCCTGGTTGATCAATGTCAATTTATCAACTAAACTAACATCAGATTTTTGTCCATTTCGAATTTCTTCCAGAATACCACTAGTCAGCTTCAACATTCCCAATTTCACACTATTAGAAGTAGTCTCACACACCAAACTCAAATCTCTGAATTGTTCAACTAAATCCAATTCGCGAATCATCAAAATCGACATATGCAAGGACTTCCTACTCAAAGCATCCGCAACAACATTTACCTTACCAGGATGGTAATTCAAACCGAAATCGTAATCCTTTAGAAATTCTAACCACCTTCTCTGCCTCATGTTGTGCTCTTTCTGATCAAAGAGATATTTCAAACTCTTGTGATCGCTGAATACCTCAAATCGAGAACCATATAAGTAGTGCCTCCATAATTTCAAAACAAATACCACTGCTGCCAATTCTAAATCATGAGTCGGATAATTCCTTTCATGAACCTTCAATTGTCTTGAAGCATAAGCCACAACCTGCTTATCTTGCATCAACACACCACCTAAACCCATCAATGACGCATCACAATACACAACAAAAGACTTCGCCGGATTCGGAAAAATCAAGATCGGAGCACTAGTCAACCTCTTCTTCAGCTCTTTGAATCCTTTCTCACATTCAACATCCCAAACAAACACCTGACCCTTCCTTGTCAAATTAGTCAATGGTAAAGCCAACTTCAAAAATCCTGCAATGAACTTTCTGTAGTAACCTGCAAGACCAATAAAACTACAGATTTCAGAAGCATTCTTCGGCGCATCCCACTGAGATACCGCTTCTACCTTCGTAGGATCAACAACAATGCCATTCTTGGAAATCACATGACCAAGAAAGCTTACTTCACTCAACCAGAATTCACATTTGGACAACTTCACGTAAAGCTTTTTCTCCTTCAATAATTCCAGCACAACTCTGAGATGCTCTGCATGCTCTTCATCACTCTTTGAATAGATCAAAATATCATCAATAAATACCACCACGAACTTATCAAGATACGGATGAAATATCCTATTCATATACTCCATGAAAACACCAGGTGCATTAGTAACTCCAAACGGCATAACAGAATACTCATAATGTCCATACCTTGTTCTAAATGCAGTTTTCTGAATATCCTCCGTCTTCACACGAATCTGATGATATCCAGATCTCAGATCAATCTTACTGAATACACAAGCTCCAACTAGTTGATCCATCAAATCATCAATCCTCGGCAAAGGATACCGATTCTTGATTGTAACTTTATTCAACTGCCTGTAATCAACACACAGTCTCATCGAACCCTCTTTCTTCTTAACCAACAACATAAGAGCACCCCACAATGAAACACTTGGACGAATAAACTTCTTCTCAAGTAACTCTTCTAACTGCTTCTTCAATTCAGATAATTCAGATGTCGACATGCGATAAGGCGCCATCGACATCAGACTAGTTCCAGGAATCAAATATATAGTAAACTCCACTTCTCTCTCAGGTGGCAATTCACTAACATCTTCCAGAAATACTTCTGGAAATTCATTCACCACTGGCCATTCATCACTCTTTGCCTTTCCCTTCGCTTCTATTGCAGAATACAACATAAACACCACAACACCATCATTAACAGCTGCGCAACTCTGATCATCCATCTTAATTCATTATTCTTATTAGAGTCTTCGTCAACTCATATGGTTCACAAACTTCTACCAAACTTCATTCATATTCATCACTATATGCCCCATTTAGATAGCAAGACAATTGTATACCATCCAATACGATTCTGTCTACTATCAACAAGAGATTAAGGGTGATCAAGTCCTCAATTTGTCAATAGACATCCGATAATCATACTGGAGTATAAACCATCATTACCAACACTTTCAATTCTCAGAATCGTACTCGCCTTTTTGCACTTCCAACTATGACTCACGGTCCAAATGACTCCAACAACTCTAACCACACTTGCACTGTCTTCTCAAACAGTACCTCGTACCAATGACTTACAATCAGAACATATCCGGGAAGCATCTCTTCTCCCCCACCTAGTTTCACACTACTCCTGCAATAATCAATCAAAAAAGCAACAAGTACCGACAATGTTGTACACACTTGTCGCGTATAAAGGGATAATGACATTAAGATACTGGTTACAACGAGCGACTATGCTCTGATACCACTATTGTAACACCCCTTCTAAATAACCCGCGAATATAATCATTAAATCAAAGTTAACATGGAAAACAAGGGATGTCACAATTCAGAATAAAATAAAACCTCAATAAACAGTAGTCATGTTTCACTAAAGGACTTATCAAAATAATCAATCAAATTGATATCATGTTTTACACAGCAGAAAAATACCACAAAACCAAAACGGAATAAAACCAATTCATAATTATTCCCAAAATAACTCAAATAACAATTGAATACTAAATAATTTCTCAGCTAAACGTTCCCCAGTGTTACAACCTATCAGAGCATGACACTGACACACGGACACAAAATAACGTAGCTCTAGAGCCATCCTCACCAACTCCTGAGCTGCTAACTTTAATCTGAAATCATTAAAGTAAGGGTGAGATTTCTTTATAATTAATATGCTTTATAAGTTCCTCAGACAACATAATATCACAAGTATATTAATCCACCCATTCTAGCATAATTCAGATTTCAACACACAGTTACAACCACACAATCCATTATGCACAACAATAACAACAAGAGAATTGTAACAATGGAAACCATCATAACATGTTACAATTCCATGCAAATACAGATGCAGACGCAATGCATGTGGTACCAAAACGTGACCAAATCACACACACTGATCCATCATCACCCGGATACAGTAATCATCGATTCGTCCATAATCACCCGGACACGAATCCAGCCTCAGCACCCATCATCACTCGGGTACGGTTATTGGCAATACAAGTCAAATTCCACACAATGGGAATTAACTTCACCAGAATGCATATGCATGCACAACACCAGCATGCAACATTCAATCAATATATGAATACAACAATTATCATAAACCGAATAAAAACCAAAACATGATGTCCTCAACGATCATGCACACAATCAGCAGCATAAACATGCATTCCATTCACAAAATCCTGATACAATCAATTGCCACACGTATACAACCGCATATACACCAAGTATGCATTGAATAACAAACCACTTAATTCGGAATTCGACACATATTCAAAATAATTTCAAGTTTCAGAATTCCCTTCATTTCATAAAATAGAGCATTAAATTGAAGAAACAATATCCAAAACGGCGCTCAAAACGGACTTACGGTTTGAAAGTTATGAATTTTTAAAGTTTGGAATTTTTCAAAAAGTAACAGTGGAACCCGGTTCCTCCCAAGGAGAACCCGGTTCCCACAAAGTTCAAAAACATGCCTCTTGGAAAAATGTATGGGGAACCCGGATCCTCCAGGCAGCAACCCGATTCCCAGCAGAAAAATCAGTTTTCTTTGAAAAAAATGAACTAGGAACCCGGTTCCTCCCCAGGAGTAACCAGTTCCCAGCAACCCAGAATGTTTCTCTTCTGGTTTTTATACCAGGAACCCGGTTCCTCCCACATGGGAAACGGTTTCTGCGACCTGCAGAGCCAAAATTATGCAGTTTTGACAGCATTATGCATACCGACTCACTTCCTATCTATCCCACACGAATCCAACATTCAAACACCATATAATTGTACAATCCAACAGCAGTAACATGCAATATAACATACTTTGATCATTCCTAATGACCCTATAACATACAAATCACTCAATTCTACACAATCCGACACAAATTGGGATAATTCTACGAAAACCTAGAATTACTAAATTGAGAATTCTTAACATACTACGATCCATTCTATTGAAATCAAAACCGATAATACATGTTAATCAATCGAAATCACCCCTTACCTTGTGGGTTCTTCGAATTCCGGCAACTTTCACTCTTTTCCTCTTTCTCCTCTCTTCTCCAATGTTACGAATGATGAAAAACCTTCTATTCCTCTTTTTCCTTCTTTTCCCTTTTATTATTCCAATAAATAAATAAAATAATAATTAGGATAGGTAGAGTATTTTACTCGTCACACCGCCCATTACTCCTCACACTCCCAACTCCTCCTTTCATTTATTTAATTAATCAAATCCAATAATTCAAAATATTAATAATTAAAATCTAATTAAATTAATAATTAAATTCTAATTATTTTAAATATTGAATTATTTGGGGTGTCACACCAGGTAAATCAACTTTCCAACCATCCTCTGATAATGGACTTTGTCAACTTTGGCACTTTCTTCTTCGAAGCCCAAGTTGTGGTTTTGCTTTATTGGAACACTTGAAGGTTTGAATCCCAGTTTCCTAGTTTCCTACAAGATATCAAGTACATACTTCCTTTGAGATATGAAAATGCCTTGGCTTGAGTAAGCAACCTAATTTCCCAAGAAATACTTGAGTTGCCCAAGGTCCTTCATCTCGAATTTTGCCAATAGTTTTCCCTTTAGCAATTGTTTCACTGCCATGTCATCTCCTGTAATAATGTTATCATCAACACCATTGCTTTTGTGAATCTTCCAAACCATGCTCTAGGAGATTGTTTTAGTCCATATAGAGCTTTCCTCCATCGACACACCTTATTGGATCCACAAGTAGGTCCAAATCCCGACGCGATCTCCATGTAAACTTCTTCTTCTAAGTTTCCATGCAAAAATGCATTTTTGGCATCAAATTGTTGTAATTCCTATATGTAGTGATCAACAAGAGATAATAAGATTAGAATAGTGTTCATTTTCGCAACAAGAGCAACGGTTTCCTCATAATCTATGCCATTTGTCTGTGTGTATCCTTTTGCCACTAGTCTAGCTTTGTAACGATCAAGAGTACCATCTGATTTATGTTTGACTGTATAGACCCACCTACAACCAACGGGTTTTTTGACTTCCCGTCTATAAACAATCTCCCAAGTTCCATTTTTTCAAGAGATTTCATTTCCTCATCCATGGCTTGGACCCAATTTCTATCTCTCAATTCCTCGTGAAGAAATAAAACTCTGATGCTGCAAGAAAAGATTTTTAGTGGAGACAATTTGAGATATAGTGTATTTGGCACATGACCTTTTCCCTTTCCTCAAAGCAATAGGAAAATCATTTGTATTAGTGTCACAAGTGTTAGAGTTTAGGGAATCACTAATAGGATTGTGAGTTTTAACACTTACCTTCGGTTTTGGCAATCGGAGTTGTGTTTGGAGCAGGTCGGGCTTACTTCTTTTGTGATACACCAAGGTTGTCTCACCAGCCTTAGCTTTTGTTGGTATGGAAGATTATGGTTCTTGCAAAACAGACGATAGAGGAGGGGCCAAAATAGAAGTAGGATCAATAATAGGAGGATCAGTAATAGGACTTGACAGAGGATTCACAATCGACTCAGGAGACTCATTTGTAGGACCCACCGACTCGGGAGACTCAATTGCAGGATCGGTAATAAGACTTAAGAAAAGAGTCACAGGAAACTCAGGTAGAACCAAAAACTCGTATCAGATTCAACATTCTGAATGTTCTCCCCCTGAAGCTGAGGACGAGTTAAGTTGACAAAATTCTCATGAAATGTGACATCTTTAGAGACAAAGTACTTACGACTAGGAGGATGATAACATTTATATCCTCTGTTGTTTAGGGGATAGCCAACAAAGATGCATCTGATTTTGATAACACGAAAATGTATCACATATTTAGCTTGATTTACATAGATTATATCTTTATTTAATCTTAATTATGTTGCTTTATATTCGTATTATGCCAGTATTTTCTATGTTTACAGGTATTTACTATTTACAAGGCATATATGAAGAAAGTCGTAGAAATGGAGAATAAGCAAGCTTAAAAACCACAAAAAGAGTAAAATAAATAGGCATGGGGCGTGATAGCAAAATGAGAGGTGAAGCATTGAAGAAAAGAAATGGAACAAGCACGCAAGCCCAACCCATGAAGACACACTCCTCAGCCCAACAGGCCTTGTAGTGTCCGTCTCACCTCACCTGCCAAGCCATAGCGAACGTTACACATTACAAGGAGAGATCTTCTCTACAAGCAAGCTTGTAACAATCGCCACATATTCCCGATGGCCCAAGCCCTACATGTGACGAACGTCACACTTTTGAAGGAGACTTTTTCTCCTTACTTGTTGCGAACGTCGCGGTTTGTTTCCAACATTTTCTCATCAGCTAAACCAAACCACTTCTTCCTATTTTCTATCAACAAGCAAGTGACCACACCACATCTTCCTATTTTCTATCACCGATCCTATTTTCTCTCACTGAAACAAGTTATTAGAGGGTTATAAATAGAAGGCAGTGAACACATGCAGAACACACTCTCTCTCTTCTCTCGTCCATTTCCACCATTTTTTGTTCAGAGCTTTTCCTTAGAATGTAAAAGTAATAGTTCTCCACATCAGGGGACTATTACCAAGTTTGTTTTAGGATTTATTTCTATCGTTCAATTTGTAATAGATTCAAACTGGTCGGTGTATTTCAATTCAAGTCCCCTTTGTTTCCATTTTCCGCATTTAAAGGTTCTTCATTTTACCGCTTTATTATAATTATCATTGATATTCCTTTTATCACATTATTTATTATTATTATTATTATTTTATTTATCAACTTTAATTGTTATGCGTTTTTTATCGTGACTATAATTATTCATGCGTTTTTTATCGATAAAAAATAATAGGTGTGAATTTATGATTAGTATTTTGTTTTGGTTTTGATTTCCAAGTCGAATTTAAATAGCCTTGTCACGAGAGTGAGAGGTTATTTAACACGATTTTTTCACGAGAGTGAGAAATCAATTAAGGTGAGAGTCGACACTGCGAGAGCGTGGAGATCAAACCGGATAGTGGAAATTAGGCAACAAATCTAAATACAGCGAGAGCGCTTTAGATGCGTTTAGGATATTATTGGATTTCAAAATATATTTCTTAGTTACTGGACGAGCGGGAGAAAAATCTTGGGATTAGGAATTATGACTTTAGTTAATACCGCGAGAGCGTGAGGCGGATTCTTTAAGTCATTATATTCTACAGAACTAATTTATAGTCATAATTAGTACTCATTTTCTATAAGTCCTTCAAGAACGTGGAAACCATATTCCGGTCTCTCTTTATTATTATGTTTTCTAAAGTCATTTTTAATTTTAGTTCTAGTTTCCCCCAAAATCCAATTATTAATTAGCCTTAAGTTTACAAAGTAACGATAGATTACAGTAGGTTGACATTGGTCTCTGTGGTTCGAAAAAAAATTATATTACTTCGATATTTCTGTGCATTTGCAGAATTTACCGATCAAGTTTTTGGCACCGTTGTTAGGGACCAACAGTCAATATTTCTAATTTGTTATTACACCATATAGACTAACGCACTCTTATTTCTATAATTATGTATCATCTAAACTTTTTCTACAACTCCAAACCCTAGTATTTTTAGGATTACAAAGAATCCCATAAATCTGACCTTGAAATACTGACGGAGAATTTCAATTTGTCACCAACTCACTATCCCCCAAATTACCTCTACAACTATCAATCCCATCATTTTGAGGAATCGCAAGGATACCGAAGATCTGATCTCGAAACATCATTGGAGGATTACAATGTGACGCTAACTTATCCTCAGCCAAATTTCCTCTATAATCAACACGCCCAATATTTTGAGGAGCCACAAGAATACCAAAATTCCACTCTCGATGCATTAATGGAGGATATGACTAAGACACTAACTCGCTCTTTACTAGAATAATGAAGATGGAGCGCTTTGTGGAGACACAAAACGCGATGCTAACTCACTGTGAGGAACCGCAAGAATCCTATAATTTCAACCTCGAAACATCAATGGAGGATTTTAATGTGACGTTAACTCACTCTTGGCTAGAATCTACGATGGATCACTTTGTAGAGACACAAACTATCCACAATTAAGAGGTAAGAAAACAAAGTCTCGACAGTAATGAAACTCTTAGGCTACTGAACAATGTGGTTGAATCCCTAGTGACTCACAACGAGGCATTAGAGGCCCAAATCTCCATGCATTTACAAACACCTCTGGGACCCTCCCCTAAGGAGAATGTGTATGTTGTAACAACCAGTAGCAAAAACCTAATTGAAAATCCTAAGGAGAGTCATAATAAGGTTGAAGAGCGTAATAATGAGGTTGAGGAGAGTTCTGGTGAGAAAAGAGTAGAGATTGAGAAAAATCCACCAACATTATCCAAAAGGGAGGTTGTTGAAGAGGTAGAGAAGGAAGCACCTATTATTGTTCCTCTTCCCTATACCCCACCAATTCATTTCCCATAAGGCTTTGTCAAAGCTCAAGTAGACTCCCAATCTAAAATGTATGTGGAGGTATTGAAAAATACCCACACCAATGCACCTTCGTCTGAGGTCCTCTATAAAAAGAGAAAATTTAAGGACCATGAAACTAGGGAAACCATTATCATTAATAAGGGAAGGTTAACATTCAAGATGGTAGATGAAATAACTAAGCATAAACTTGAAAAGATGATACCCACGATAGATCCAGAACCACCACCACAAGTTCAAAAGAATGAACCACCCCATAAAAGAAAGAAAATAAAAGGTGAGGGATATGTGAAATGGATTGATAAGTGGCCATGGAAACCGAAGATTATTAAAAGTTCGATCGAGTATTGATTCTCAAGATAACCACCATGAGTGCTTGCACTGCTGAGCCATCGAGCTATTGAAGTTAAACAAAGTGCTGCGTGGGAGGCAACCCACGAGTTTTCAATTTAATGTTTTCCTTTTATTGTTTGAACTTGTAGAAAATAAGGATATAGTTCGCTTGTCATGTCTCGGCCATATCTAGGAGAAAAATCTATAGTTGATCATCTCAAAAATGAGTTGGTTCCGGCATACATTCCTATGAATGTTGCTTCTGGTGGTGACACCATTGATGAGTACGATATGAGAAGGCATGTCTCTCCCATATATAACTCACCTCCTCCTCATCATTTGCATGGTCATATTCCACCTGGACACACCACACTGTATTTTTCACTCTTTTGCAGGTACTTCCTCCAAAAATGAGCAATATGATGAGCGACTTCAGGAAAGAGAAGTTTCAGCTAATTTAGATATCTCGTAGTACTAGACATCGGAGTAGAAGTGGTCAACAAAGACATGATCAACAAGGGAAGGATCAGAGCAAAAATTGGTCGTTGTAGCATGCAATGTCGTTCATTCAGGTTCTATTTTTCCTATTTCCACCTTTCATCGAAATATTGAGGACAATGTTTGGTTTAAGTGTGGGGGAGGAACTTTACCGCTTTCATTTATCATTTTTAGTTTGATTTATTGATTTCTATTTTATTTGATGTTTTTAGGAATTTATCTATTTTAACCATGTGTTGAGCAATTGCATGTGTTGTCGAGTCTTTATACGTGATTTTCAGTTGCTATTGAATTTCCCCCAAATTTTAAAATTTTAATCTCCAATCAAATTTTATTTTTGATACATGGCACACACACTCTGAAAGTATATAGTCTGTCACTTTAGGTTGTATTAGAGAGACTTGAGAAAGCTTTGATAAAATCGATATTGTTTTGACACCCCAAACCCCCTAAGTATGTGAACCAATTTGAGTACCTATTCTGCCAAAACCTTAAGTTTTAGTTTTAGGTCATCCTCGAGTAGTTTATATAAGCATTCGACACCATCTTAATCACAAACTACATAGAGAGCCGATGAATATAAGTGAATGGTCGTAATAATTCAAAAATACCATGCCTTAATAAATTGAAAACAGGGAATGCGCTAATTAAGTTAGGTGACCCTCACCCCGTTGCTTAATCCAACATTTGCGGAACCTACAAAAATATGTTATAATAACTCATTGTAAGTTGGTTCAAAAGTGTCTGGTGCTGAACTTGGTAGGGCGGACTACGGTTCGATCCCCCGCAGCTTGCAATTGGGTAAATAAAAGGGTTACCAACTTATGTACCAGAACCCCGTGCTTAAATGACCAGAATCACTAACCGATGTTGTACCCCAATTTTTGCCCCTAAGATTCTCTAATACTTTATACCATTTCATACACAAAGATCACAATTTGAACCTACCTCTCTCTCCTATCTTTGGCTTTGCCTTGAGAAGAACACCAGGCACCTTGTGTATAAGGTCATTTCTTGTGTGTGATGATTGATACTTGGCTAACAATGATATGTGTACACTTTGCTTGCTAAATTTTGTAGGTGAATGTTGCAAAAGTTTCTTATTCAAGGATTCAATGGGTTCATCTATTTATTTCCATGCCTTCTCCCCTCAATTTTCAAGATTTTGAAAGTATTGTCTCTTTGAATATTGCTCTTGTCATCAACCATGGTCTCTTCTCTTGAGTGTGTGCTTCATATTTGAAAGAGATCGTCAAGTTCAAAGAATTCACCAATTTATGACCATCTATCCTGAAATTAGGGTTTTGGACTTCTGAGGATCATATCTTGGTGTTTATAGGAAGTTTGTGGATGATTTCAAAGTCATTTGATCCTCAAGAGGACTTTTAATATGAATATGGTTGTATCTAATAAGTTTGATTGATGAAAAGATTGTTTTAGGTGTCTATGATTACCTACTCTCTTGATTGATGCTTCATTCATCTTGTATGACTTCAAAGGATCATAACTTGGTCGTACCTTGTCTCCTTGAGCTCATTTTTCTTTCACAATGAACATAAGGATGTCTAATACAACTTAGTTCAATTGGTGATAAGAGAAAATTCATGGAAGCTTGCTTATGAAGCCAAAAGATTACAAGCCTTTGATGAACTTCTCAATTGTTGGACAATCAACTTCAAAAGATCATATCTTGATCATCATTTATCATCTTGAGGTCATTCCTTTTGCACAACAATCTTGAAGATGTGAACTTTATCTCAATTTAAGTCTTGAATATTGAAAGTGTTTGAAATTTACTTGAAGAAGTCAAAAGATTATAGGTCATTTCACAAATTTTCATCAAATTCACAAGATCATAACTTTCTCAATTTTTGGAATTTTTAAGTGATTATTTTTCCCAAATGTTCCTTGAGAGGTCTATTTCATATCATCTTTGAAAATCAAGAGCAAAATTTGAGTGGAACGACAAGTTTGAAGAAGAAACGTTATAGGTCATTTTTAGAAAGTGGCATGCTTGACCAAGGCCTGGCCAGAAAAATCAATGATTTTGCAAGAATCCTAATGGCTCAATCTCTCAACTCAAGCATCCATTTGATTTGGTTCTTTTTGCATTGTTTTCTACTATTTGAATACTTCATTTGGCTCAAGAAAAATCTGAAAATGCACGAGGGAATTCGATTTGGCCTCAGTTCAAAGTTTGAGCCAAAACCTATTTTACACTCACCATCAGTTTGTGCATTTGCGTGTGTAACTTGTTTTTAAGCCAAGCTAAGCCTTGTTTTCGTGACTAATTGTGATTAGAAACTTCCCAGGATTAATTAGCACATCAAAACGCAAGGAATGATTGAGTTTTGGTGCATATTAAGTCACATTTTCTTCATGACCACGGGTGTGCACGGTTTCGCTCCAAATTGCATCATTCACCCTCCCTTTTGATCCCATTCACTTTTCCTGTAAATAAGAAAGTCATTCCACTCATTTACTCAACCTTTGATATCCAGAAAACCCCTCCCAAACTTACTCTTGAACCAGATTTTCTACAACTTTGTTTTCACTCTCAAAGCCATTCCAGTTTGAAATTAACCATTCATTCTTCTTCCTTGAACCTCACTGAAGCTAACAGAACAAGAATTGTGCCTTGAAGCTTCCTAAATCGTGTTATCCAAGTCCAGTTTCAGACCTCTGAAAGTGAACTTCGTTCAGGTAGGAATCTCCACCAAACCTTGTAAAATAAAGCATCATTGAACTCTCCTCATCCCCCTGATCCTTGTGATCTTCACCATTTGCATTTTCATCAAGTATTGATTGAGTAATTCATCAAAATCCTATTCGCTATTATTTGAGTTTTTCCAAATATCTCTTCACACAATGTAAATAAATTTTTCGCGAGCATGTGGTTTAGATCGTCTTGAAGAGACGAATCCAAGGATACCATCCATTACTATTGATTTTACAGTTTAAGAAATCACGTATGGAGGATTGCTGGAGGTTGAAGAGGACCTATGTGCCTGTCTTCAACCAATGAAAGCGTGACATGTAATTTTTTTAAACTGGATCCGGTGACTTTGACTTACCGTGCACACGTAATAGGAGCCCTTGGATCTGATTACATTTATTAGTCAGTATCAATCCAACGCGTGACATTGCTTCTGATTTTATTTTTTAAATTTAATTTAATTTGTAATCCGACGTGAAAACCAAGTAGGTCCATATCAATCACAACGCGCCATTTCCATTGGATGTGATTACTAATGCGTTTTGACTATGATCAGATGGTCCACATTTTTTGGCTTTTATTTTTTATTTTCTGATTTTATATTTTAAATGTTATAAACTTCAAAAAATCATATAAAATTCATTTCTAGTCCAAAAATTATGAAAAAATTCACAAAAATATTTTGAAATATTATCTTTCTGAATTTTATTTTTTCATAATTTTATTTTCAAATTTGATATTTTTTATGATTTTTCTCTTTTATTTGATGTTTTAAATTGTTTTAAAATACTTTTTGACATTTTAAAATTCTGAAAAAATTATAGAAGGATCCAATGGTCATTTGACAAATATTGGACCTCATTTTACTTTTTTTTTTTTTTACTATTTTTTGCCATTTTTGGTTTTTTCATCTTTTATTTTATTTTCTAAAAAATATTTTCTGACTTTAAAAAATTCTTAAAAATTTTGTCAACATTTGTTGACCTCTGTTTGACTTTGGGTCATTTTTTTGGAATTTTATTTTGATGAAAAAATACTATTTATGTATTTCGTCAATAAAGTCCAATTAAATAACCTAATTTCAAAAATTACTTTGAATCCTTTTTATTTGATTTTATTTTCATTTTTATGTTGCTCATTTTTGAATTTATTTTGGAGTCACAAATTTCTTCAACATCAATGGAATTTGGGTGTTGATAGGTCTCTTGACCAAATCCACCATGAAAATTGATTGATTTTGACGAAGTTAGACCGAATAAATTCACCTGATGCAAACTACACTTGGAAATTACTTCTTCCTCTTCATCTTATTTTTCTTTTGTCCCGATTCGAAAAAAATGATCAATTGGTGGCATGAACTTTAATGTTCTAACATAAGCCCCAAAAGATGACTTGAGCTTTGATCTTGGTTCAATGCCTGTGGCGCTTGTCGTGTGGTCGTGTTGATTTCTAATCAAGCTTCTGGCAAGTTTCCATTAACCTTGTCCATTTGAAATTTCTAATCATATTTGATCAAGTGATGTGATAATTCCAAAATCGGTGATATACTTGACAAATAACAATTGAAACTTGTCGTGTGATCGCGTTGATTCTATCAAGCTTCTAGCAAGTCTTCATGCGTAAGTTTCAAGATGGTCATCTTGCTGACGACTAACAATTAACAATTCGATGATATACTTGACAAGTTTCAAGATGGTCATCTTGCTAACCTTTATTAATTGCTTTTATTTTCCGCACTTTACTTTCTGCTTTTATTTTACGCTCTTTACTTTATGCATTTATATTTCATGCCATTTTTTCTTTGCTCATTTGAGCATTTTATTATGTCATGTTTCCTTTGCTCACGTGAGCATTTTACTTTCTTGTTATTTTGAATTTTCTCACTTGAGCTTTATTTTTAATTTTTCAAAATACCTAATAATTCAACTTAAACATAAAAAACTCTTAATTGGACTTGATTACTATCCTTATGCTTGGAGCTTGATCTTTGGACTTAGGATTAGGACCTCTACCTCAGCTTGGAGATTTCTGTGTCATTGGTGTTATTTTGTCTTGTCTTGTTATTATCTTTGCATGCAGGTTATTCCATTATACTCAATTAAGAATGAATTTCCTCAAAATACAATCGTTACTCTGCCCGTTTTTCTCAAGATAAGAGTTCACCTAAAAGCATTGACTTATCTGAAGCTTGTTTTTTTTGTCAGGTTATTTGTTGTTTATGTGGTAATCCAAAGGATGGGATGTGATATTGGCTTTGATGTCAAATACTAGTCTTCTCACCTGGTTATATCTTTCTTTACCCTTACTTTTTACTTTATGCACTTAGGTTAGCCTCTTCATCTCCTCCCCATTCTTTAATTTTCAAAATCTTCCCTCTTCTTCAAAGGATTCTTATTTTCAAAACTTGAACCGCTTTCATAAAAAACTTGGACTTAGGTCCATGCATTTTCAAACTTCTTTTCTTAATAAAATTTTAATTCATCTAATAATACTTTGAATTTTCTTTTTCATAATACTAAAAAAACACGTAACCTCATTCAAACCTTTTTGAGTCCTTTGTAACTTTTCTAAACTAATATTTTATTAAAATCAACCAACATAGAATTTTGGTCTTTTTTAGCCGAACTACTTGGTTTTGATTTCAATATTGCACATTGTTGGTATGTAGGCTTGGAACTCATTGGAAATTCTATCAAACCAAAAATTATAAAAAAATACTTATTTTCTCCCTCCACCATCCATTTTGTACATATACTCTTTTTTAGCACATATATACAAATTTTGAGAAAGGTTCCTGCAGAGTACCATAGATGCTTTGGGTGCCTAACACCTTCCCTTTTCATAATTAACCCCTGGTCCCAGATCTCTAATCTTTTCGTTAGGATTTTATTCTCTCTTTTTCCTAGTCCTTTGGATAAAATAAAAGCGCGGTGGCGACTCTTTTGTTACTTTTTTAGTTAAGTCAATTCAATGGCTTATACTCGCAATTTTTTCTGCTACAACTGGCTACCCTACTATGTGCGTGTAAGGATAAAGGTCTTAATGTGATTGCGCTTGAATGAAAGTGGGTGAAACGAAGCAAAATAAATAGGTTGAGTTATACTATAATGATTCAGACTGGCTTGCATAGGGTGGAATTTTATGATCGTGTATTGTGATTTTGTGTCATCACGGTATCCTTGGTGTTGACATTTAGTACCCATCGATCTAGCATTAGCTTAGCATCCACGTATGACTAAGATTCGTGTCATGCCTTTGTTTCAAAAAAACCATGCTTAATCATTTTCTTTTAATGTGTTGGTTGATTGCTTGAGGACAAGCAATGGTTTAAGTGTGGGGGTATTTGATAACACAAAAATGTATCACATATTTGGCTTGATTTACATAGATTATATCTTTATTTTATCCTAATTATGTTGCTTTATATTCGTATTATGCCAGTATTTTCTATGTTTTCAGGTATTTAATATTTACAAGACATGTATGAAGAAAGTCGTAGAAATGAAGAAGAATCGAGCTTAAAAACCACAAAATGAGTAAAATAAATAGGCATGGGTGTGATAGAAAAATGAGAGGTGAAGCATTGAAGAAAAGAAATGGAACAAGCACGCAAGCCCAGCCCATGAAGACACACTCCTCAGTCCAACAGGCCATGTAGCGACCATCACACCTCACCTGCCAAGCCATAGCGACCATTACACATTACAAGGCGAGATCTTCTCTACAAGCAAGCTTGTAACGGTCGCCACACATTCCCCATGGCCTAATCCCTACTTGTGACGAACGTCACACTTTTGAAGGAGACTTTTTCTCCTTACTTGTTGCGAACGGAACAGTTTGTTTCCAACATTTTCTCAACACACTCTCTTATCTCTCGTCCATTTCCACCATTTTTAGTTCAGAGCTTTTTCTTAGAATGTAAAAGTAATAGTTCTCCACATCGGGGGACTATTACCAAGTTAGTTTTAGGATTTATTTCTATCGTTCAATTTATGTATTAGATTCAAATTGGCCGGTGTATTTCAATTCAAGTTCTCTTTGTTTCCATTTTCCGCATTTACAGGTTCTTGATTTTACCGCTTTATTGTAATTATCATTGATATTCCTTTTATTGCATTATTTATTATTATTATTATTTTGTTTGTCAAATTTAATTGTTATGTGGTTTTTTATCGTAACTATAATTATTCATGCTTTTTTAATTAGTAACATGTCTGGCTAAATAGTCTTGATTCCGGTGTATGAGGACTGTTGTTATTGACGGACTCGGTAGAAAATAATAGGTGCGAATTTATGATTAGTATTCTGTTTTGGTTTTAATTTCCAAGTCTAATTTAAATAGCCTTGTCATGAGAGTGAGAGGTTATTTAACACGATTTTGTCACGAGAGTGAGAAATCGATTAAGGTGAGTGCCGACACTACGAGAGCGTGGGGATCAAACTGGATAGTGGAAATTAGGCAACAAGTCTAAATACAGCGAGAGAGTTTTAGATGTGTTTAGGATATTATTGGCTTTCAAAATATATTTCTTAGTTACCGGGATAGCGAGAGAAAACTCTTGGGATTAGGAAGTATGGCTTTAGTTAATACCGCGAGAGCGTGAGGCGGAGTCTTTAAGTCAGTATATTCTACAGAACTAAGTTATAGTCGTAATTAGTACCCGTTTTCTATAAGTCCTTCAGGAACGCGTAAACCATTATTTGGTCTCTCTTTATTATTATATTTTCTACAGTCATTTTTAGTTTTAGTTTTAGTTTCCCCCAAAATCCAATTATTCCTTAGGCTTAGCTTTACAAAGTAACGATAGATTGCAGTAGGTTGACATTGGTCTCTATGGTCCGACAATATTTTATATTACTTCGATATTTCCGTGCACTTGCAGAATTTACCGATCAGACTGCACGGGGGTCTAACTTACTTTGATGTTGTTCATGTATATTGACAAAAGCAACACAACCAAATACTCGAGACTCGATACTCTGCAAAATAGGAACAGAAGGATATTGTGAATTCATATACTGAACAGGACTAACATTACCTAATATGTGATATGGAACCCGATTAATTAAGTAGGCAGCAGTCAGAACGGCTTCTTCTCAATATGAGTTGGGAACTGCCATTTGAAAGAGGAAGGATCGAGCAACTTCCAGTAAATGACGATTCTTTCTTTCTGTAACACCATTTTTTTCTGGGGTGTCGACACATGTAAATTCTTGAAGTATTCCCTGTTTACTGGTAAAACTTGAAGTGGAGGTTGCAAGTTAACACTCCTAGATCCATCAACACGGGCATAAGAACCATTAGCAGCCGTAACATAACGGTTCTTCTCAGAGGAGGTGTAAGAGGAAATCAAACTAGGATTGAATGTCATACGTTCGGTGGCACCAAAGTCCAAAATTAAAGCATTCTTAGAGATTTTATCGCAAACACTAAAAGATTGAGAGCATACACTCAAGCCGGTCATCGGTAGAGAATAACTTCCAGAAGGCTTACTAAGAGAGTTAAGTATTGCCTTTAAACGATTCACCTCATCCTCGATGAATGTTAAAGAATAATCAACATAAATTTTTTCAGCCATTTGTAGCAAGCTAAAAAAAATAGCAACAAGACGAGCCAAAAAATAGCAAAAAGGTGAAATAGAGGTGTTTCTGGACGGAAAAAAAAACCCTGCAATGAAGGGTAACAAGGCTGCAATGAAGACAACAAAATTGTCACAATGAAGGTGACATAGGGTTTACCATAATGAAGACGGTTAGGGTTTATGCGGAAGCAAGTCTCTCAAGATCGAGAGCTCTTGATACCATGTTAGGGGGAGTTACATTAGGAGCATTGATACATAGTGTAGGAATAAGCACCTTTGTGAGAGACGGACCACTTGTCCACCTAAAACCTTAAGGTGAGAAGTGAGTGGGTTCTCCCACTTATATATACTTAAGTCTCCATATTCCTATTCAATGTGGGACTATTTCCCTATTTACTCACACTTGCTATATTATTCCAACACATTGAATGTGTTATTTGATAGTTTGATTCATATAGAATTTCTCTTTGATTGTTAAAGTTTAAATTGCTTTGTTGATTAGCTTATAGTAACTTTGATTGTAAGTGATTTTTCATATCAATAAAGCTTAAAGAAAAGTCTGGAAAAAATTGATTGTGCACCACATGTTTGATAAATTGTCAAGTTATGTTTTTAATATGATTTCATTGCAAATAGAAAACCGTTGTGTTGGATATTAAACGGTTAATTGAGATATTACTATGTTGATTGATTCTATCATTATGTTAATTCCATATGACTTTTACATATCCGAGTTTCTAATAACTAAGTTTGTTTAGACTACTATATTGATCTAGGCCAAAAATCTTCTTCTCAACATTGTGTTTCAAATAATTTTTTAAATAATCATTTTAAAAGGTAATTTTTATTGGGGGTCTATTACCCCTCTCTAGATAAGTCGTTGTAGTCTAACACCTTCATTGTTAGAGGATATGTTGGAGGACAGTTTAATTGTGAACTTGACTGAATTGATCAAGAAACAAAGATCTTCATTTTGATTAAAGGAGATCTAGATTTTATCATAAGCTACCCAATGGAATCAAGAAAGGTTAGATCATTGAGAAATACGGAAATCAAAAGTTATTTCCCACAAACAACACCAATGTTATATCTTGGAAGTAGATGATTAGAGAGGATGATTTCCCAGTCTTTCATTTGATACCTTCTTGCTTCGCTATTGGGCCTTCGCTTTCTCGACCATCCGATTGGCCCAAACAATATTAATTTTGTGAATTGAGTAAAATATGAGGACCAAAACTTATTATCAAGTATTTTATTAATTTTTAAAATATTAAAAATGTAAGCTATTTATTATTTAGTGAAAAAATAAATTAAAGTATGTTTTATAAATTAAGTGATGTTTACTAGATAAATATACATTCAGAAAATGTTTGAAACAATAATGTTAAAATATGCCTGAAACCTAAAGTGATAAAGCATTGGAAAAGTGACATATTGTAGTACTAACATATTTTTTTCGTATTTGTTTGTGGGTCTATTTGTTAATGGAGTGCGTTTTAAGTTTTGTTATAGATTTGTTGGATTTTAGAGTGATAATTTTAGAGTTTTAGAGTAAAAGAGAGAAATAAATGTTTAACAAATTCTAAAGAAAAATTTTGAAAGGGGTTATCTAAGGGGTTCGAAAATATTTCTAAACACTTTGAATTTGTGTGATTTTTATATTGAGAGTTCGAGAAATTGAAAAACACTTAAGTAGAAAATAATGTTTATTCTCGTGAATTTGGAAAGTTATCTTCTTGTAACTAATTCGTAAAATTTTGTAACAATTTTTAGAATATATCGAATAGTTGCTTTCTTTTTCAAACGTAGATCATTTGTATAAAATTGGGTTAACAAATGTTTTATATTTTTCGCCATATTTTATCACATTTAATTATTTATATGAACTAAGCTTTAAAATTTTCATACCAAATAATAATAAGAATAATAATTACTTTTTTAGTATCGTGATAATAAAATAATTAAATTTTTTATGCAAATTTTTTTATGCTTTAATCTAATATTATTTTAAGGGTTAATACCTATTTTGCCCCCTGTCATATATGGCGCATTTGAAAAACTCCCCTGCAAAAAAAATGTTGCATAGATTTCCTCAATATTTTAAAAAAATTTGTTTTTAAACCTTTGTCAGGCCACATCATTAAAAATAATGATGTGGCAGCGTTTTTTATTTAGTTTAATTTAAAGGATATGCCACATGTGTAAAATGGCTCATGGAAAGACCAAATTGCCTTCTTGGAAAACAATCTGAATGTTAACCTACTTTGCCATTTCGTCTTCTTCTTCCGTTTTCCATTAGGAACAACCCTCTGAGTTAAGTATGCATTTTAGTTCCTTTTGTTTGAGAGTGTAGACCTGAAGGAACCTCTTAAAAGAGGGATGGTGGTAACTTTTAAAGAAAAGAAGATCCGGGTGCAATTCAAATATGAGAGACTAACTATTTTCAGTTTTGTGTATGGTAGAATGAGGCATCAAATGAAAGATTGTGAAGCGGTGGAGGACCTGAACGAAGAAGGATTTGAAGAACTTAAAGAACAAGATCTGACATTTGGTCAATGGCTGCGTGTGTCACCGTTACTCAAATTTATGGATGAAGTGGAGAAGAAAGACTTAAGTTCCAATATGTGCAGTCGAGAGCTCTTTAATGTCTTATCTAGTGAGAGTCGCTGTGTTGCTAAAGGGAAGAAGAAAAGCGTTGAAATCAAAGTTATGCAAAATTCCAGTATAAATAAGTCACAGAACAAGACAGCAGAACCAGACGAAGTTGCAAAATCCAAATCTGTGAATGTTGAATCGGTAGTAGAATCGCTTGGAGTGGTGGTTCTGTCTTCAAAACATGGCCAGCAACAACGAAACAATACTGCAGCGGGAGTCCAGAACGCTGCCACATCATTATTTTTAGTGATGTGATCTGACCAAAATTTAAAAACAAACTTTTTCAAAATGTTGAGGGAATCTATGCAACTTTTTTTTTTGCAGGAATTTTTTTAAAATACGCCCTATATGGCAGGGGCAAAATAAGTATTAACCCTTATTTTGATAATAAATGATATGATATTTAGATTATAGTCCTACAAGAATATATATGTAAGATATAAAATCAGTATGTTTAAGTTTTTTTAATGTTGTTAATATGTGTACTTAACGAGAAATATGGTCACAAATTTAATAAAATAATAATTAAGGCAAACATATAAGTTATACATTTTTTAAAGTTTTTTAAAAACTATATCATTTAATTATTTTCTTTCCTTTTTTGTATGGAGCGTACAAATTTTGTGTCTATGCAATTAGATACAACGATGACGTTCAATCTAGGTGAATAACTTTTCATACATATAGAAAAGTTGTCTTCTTTTTTTTTTTTTAATGTAAAACACATATTATATAAGTATTAGAAATAAATATATTTTCAGATTTTATAAATATTTTAAATTTTATTATTAGTCTTTATTAAAAAGTGATATATATTAGTTCTTAAAGTTATTTTATTCTTGTAATTTTGTTCGTACTATTTTTTAAAATTTTGAACACGATTTAATTAGTCTTAAATTTTTAAATTTTTTAATAATTTTTTTGTGCTTAGAATAATATAAAATATTTATTTATTAAATTTTAAAATTTTTAAAAATAAAGAGTATCGATAATAATATTTATTAAATGTTTATAAAAAAATATTGATATAAGTAATAAAAATATGATTTATAAATCAAATTTCAAGTTTTCTTTTTTAAAAATTTTTTTATAACGTTTAAAATATGTCTATAAAATAATCATTCAAAAATACATATCAATTTAACAATAAAATTGAAACTAAATATATAATAATTTTGTAACAACAAATATGTCAGATTTTTTTAATTGAGGTTGAAAATAAAATTTGATAATCAGTAGAATTAAAAGTAAATTTGACCTTTTTATATATTTTATAATTAATGAAATATATGTACATCATATATATTGACATATTGACTATACTCCGTATACAATAACTCATCACACCATTGTTTTCGTACAAGCCAACTGTCAGTAGCGTCCCCCCATTTATCACAACAATTCAAGACGAGATTGTGACAACAAGACAAAGAAAAATGGTGATTCAAGTTTGTTCAGAAACTCAAAATTTTCTATGGTTTAGATTGAATGTTTTAAAGTTAATTTTCTTTTAATAAAAATAGTGTTCTAGATATCTATCCTTTTGTCTCCCTCATGATGTGACCCAATTTTCCGTCAACAACTTTGCTAGTTATCACTTCATCTAACTCTCACGATTTGAAACTCCATCTCTCATGATTTACTCCCTTCATTCTAAAATATAAAAGAGAAATAAAAAATCACACTTATTAAAAAAAGTAAAATTATAATAATTTGGATAAAGATTTTTTTGGTTTCCTTAAATCAATTGTATTGACAAGATATAAAAATAATTTTAATTAGCTCTTAATTATATAGAAAAAATAAGAGAAAAAATTAAATATAATTTACATTTAATTTATAATTAATTTTCTCTTGAAAAAGATAATTAATTTTTTCCTCTTATATTTTAGAAATTTTTTTATTTTTTCTTTCATATTTTAGGATTCATAATATGAACACTATTAACAAAATTGCAACATTAACAAAGGAGAAAGAAGTGTTATACAACAACTAATGTTTTTGGAAATTTTTTATTTTATTTCTTTCTTGTTATTTTAGTCTAACAAATCTGTCATGATTTGTGAATTTAGGAAAGAGCCTCTCAAATTGTTTTTGCTGAAATGATCTGAGGTGGTAAGTGACATTTTAGATTTTTGCAGTGGGTCCCCTTTGGGTGTTAGGATTAGCTTTTTTATTTATTTAAATAATGATATAAAATGATCAAAAGAAGAGTGGTACAAAAAGAGATACGGGCACATAAACCAAAATCCTACCAGGAGTTAAACCGAAAGAAAGGCATATCAAGTGTGTTCTTTACAAAATTCGATTTGACACAAATGAGAACGGAAGAAAAATAGAGAGAATCATTAATTGTAAGTCCTATGTTAACAAGACTATTTGCACAACTATTTCCTTCCCGAAAAATATAGGAAATCAAAAAATTTCAATTAGAAACTAAGTTTATACAATTCACCCATCTATTTCTAATTTTCCACAGAACCAAAGAAGGAGAGCTAAACGCTTTAACAACGGTTGTTGAATCAGTTTCTAACCAAAGGTTTTTCCAAATTTTCTCATTAGCAAACTCGATAGCCATCATTGCACCTATGAGTTCGGCCATGAGAGAATTGAAAACCTCCAAAAAAGTTGCAAAGGCACCCAGAAAAAACCTCTCACTATTTCTAGCAATCCCACCACAAGCCGCTTTACGAGAAGTCAAGCTAAACACACCATCACAGTTTATCTTAGTCCAATTTCTCGGCGGAGGCTTCCAAATTACTTCAATTATATTAGGAGCTTTGGGAGGACGAATAGTAACTTTGAAACTTTTGATAATTCCAAAGTCAGTCATACTAAGGAATTTAGCCGGGGCAGCCGAACTACCCGCTAATAAAATAGATTCCAGAACTAAGGAAATAGAACAAGAGATGTTACAAGCAGTGTTCTGAAATCTCACCTTATTTCTGTCCAGCCAAATAACATTAAAAATTAAAATGACCGCAGAAATTACTACAGTATTGCATTGGCCTAAACTAAATAATTTGCAGAGCCTCCAAACGTCAATCCATCCTTGGATGGCAAACCAGAAATTGAGCTTGTGACATAACCAGAGCCAAAGATGCAAAGCAAACGGGAAAACTTAAAACAGATGCAAAACATTCTCTTCGACAACATGACATAATTCGCATCGGGAAGGAAAAGCAAAATTCTGAGCTTTCCGTTGGTCATCCGTAGACACTTTATTATGTAACAATTTCCACATGAAGCATGATTTTGACGGTGGAATTGAAATTGACCAGATCCAACGCCAACACTCTTTATGGGAACCCTTAGGTCTCTTGAAATCATAACTAATCCGGTTCGAAAAGTCTCTAGTGGGACTATGATTCCAAACATGCGAATCTGTCCGACGGTCGAGTGGAATGTGCGAAGTCAAAATATTGGCAATAACAGTATTTTCCTCCAAAGCCAGATGCATAAGAGCTCCACACTAACTGTCGAACCAAAGGCTAATCGAATCGCCGTTACCAAGATTCCAGGATGAATTTTCTTCAATCACTGATAATTCCCCTTTTATGCTAGATCGTATAGAAGAGAAAATGTGGTGTCTGGTAAATTTTAGGTTTCTTAAAACTCGTTGCCTAAGCAAAACTGCCCACGGTTCAGCAGAATTATGAAAATCCCAAGCAAGAGACAAATTATAGGCTTCATTGAGTTTTATAAGAGAGCGAACTCTGAGACCTCCCTCCTCTAAAGTAACGCACATGTCTTTCCAAGCAACCGTGATAACCTTATTTTTGGTAGTGTCTCCACTCCAAATAAAACGCTTCACTGCTCGCTCCAAATCGCGAATGAGGGAAACCGGTCACGAATAAATGGAAAAAGAATGAAGAAGCATACTTTGAATAACGAATTTCACTAGTTCCACTCTACCAACAAAACTTAAAATCGAACCCTTCTAAGATGCCAGTTTAGAGATGAATTTATCCGCAATAGGACGCAAGTGAATTGCCTTTGGTTTGCCCTAAAAGATAGGAACACCAAGGTATAAAAAAGGAGCAGAACCTTTTTGGAAACTTGAGAGTTCCGCCAAAATGTTTAGTCTATAAGAGGTCATGGAGCCCCCGTAGATGAAAGACTTTTTGCAGTTTACTCGTTGACCCAAAATGCTACCATAACCTTCGAAGGTAGAGATAAGGTTTTTGATATTGGAGATTTTACCTTTGCAAAATATAAAAACATCATTAGCGTATAAAATGTGGGAAGAAATAATTATGTTATTAGGACCCTTGATCAAATCAAGCTTTTTGACGGAAACCAAATTAAGAATCTTTCGACTGAGAACCTCCTCTGCAAGACAAAAGAGCAACAGTGATAACATATCACCTTGACGAACTCCCCGAGAACAACTAAAGTAGACATGAAGAGCACCATTGACATTGATAGATAAGTTTGCATAATGGAAAAGATTATTAATCCACATGCAGAATTTTTGACTGAAGCCAAACTGGTGGAGGACTTTTAGCAGGAAATCCCAATTAAGGGTGTCAAAAGCCTTCGCAATATCAACCTTGAGAGCAACATTACGACACCACACTTTGGAACCAAGCAGATTATACGCTTCCGACGCCAACCCAATACAGTCATGGATATGCCGCCCCTTGATAAAGCCCTTTTGCTCCTTGGATATGAGAAAAGGCATGATAGCTTCCATCCTATCTGCAATGATTTTGGTTATAATTTTGAACTTGAAGTTTGCAACCGCAATAGGCCGAAATTGATCAAGTGAAGCAACTCCCTGGATTTTGGGAACAAGGATAATTGTACTCGAGTTGAACCCTGGCAGCACCCAACCAGTGTTAAAAAACTTAATCACCGCCTCGGCCACATAATGTTTTATGATATCCCAATAAGTTTGAAAGAAGTTTGCACCAAAACCGTTTGGTCCCAGAGCACTCCCTTTGTTGAGGTTGAAATATGCAGCTGTAATTTCTTCTAAGCTAGGTGTCACACCCAAAAATTTACCCTCTTAGGCCCATTGTTTCATCTTTAGGCAGTGAATTTTAAATTTGTGGTTGTAAGGAATATTTTCTTCAAGAAATACTCCTTTGAATTTTATCAGTGCACAAGAGTAGGATTTTATTTCCTGGTATTCCTCATAAGATCATGGCATCGTCGAAAGTTGACTAAAGTTTGGTTTTGCTCGTGTGTTACAAGTTCTATCTAATAAAGACATTTTTTGTTTCTATCATTAAGTTTAATCTTGATTATTTTGAATTTAAGGTTCACTTTATTTGATTTAAAGGTTCATTGAAGTTACATGAAGATTTGCTTTTGTTCAATTAATGATTAAGAGTCATCAAGTTTTTTAAAGGTTCTTAAATCGAATTGTTCAAAGCTTGCAAGAAATTGGGTGGTAGTTGGGTCATTGGAATTTTATTTGAACACAAGTTAGCATGGATTTAAGAATAAAAGAGTTGGATTTATTGTTTGTTTACTTTGTACATTAAGATCACATGTGCAAGGTTGAAGTATCCATCCATGATTAATTTTTCAACTAAAATTCATTCAAGATCCATTCAAGTTTACCTCAAAAACCATGGCAAGATGCATTCAAAATGTTACTATTTTTTTTCAAGATTCAATTTGTATTTGCAAGTACTTTGGCAAAGAAAATTGAATTGATACTATACAAGTCTAGAAGACATTGCAAAAAGACTTATATTTTCAAAAATACTTTCTCTAAAGTATTGTTACAAATGTTCAATTTCCAAGCCTTCTAATTACAAGAATTCAAGTCTTTATAAGTAATGTTAGAGTTTTACAAATTCAACATTCATCAAATTACAAAACAAAGAAAAAACTTCCTAATTCTACAAGTTTACTATACTAAGGGCGTTCTTCACTTTAAGGTACTTGCTTGATCTTCAAGACTCTTGAGTCTCCACTCTTGAACTTGGTTACTCTCGACCGTTCACTCTGAATTCTCCTTTACAAGCCATTATTTCATCTCTTGCTTTACCACCACCCATGTTGCCCATAATTGTCCATGAAAACAAAAGAAAAGAAGAATTGATTAGAAATTACTATAAGCAAGTTTAAATTATCAAAGAGATTTGTTTTTTGTTGTTAACTCATCATTAGGGTTATAGTTCAGGAATCATGTTTCAAGGAGGGTTTTCTAATCATGGTTCGAGCATAGAAAAAGCCTCAGAACTGTAAGGTTCAATCATCGGCCATAACCTCCAATTACAAATCACAAAAACAAGCCTTGGTTCACAAAGGGAGGTGTAGAAAAGGAGTTGCAAATCAGTTTTTAATCATAGTTACCAGTAACAAAAAGCAAGCCAATAACAAGTACAGAAATCAAAACTCAAAGTCAGAATTACATGTCCAGCCCAACAACAAGTTCAACATATCAGATTTTTACCACAGTAACTCAACTCACAGCAATGACAAAGCCAAAATAGCAACTTGTAAACAGGCCATGTTATCAGAAAATTAGAAGTCCAACAGCAGCAAATACAATTCAAAAGTAACAGCCCAACAAAGGCTCAGTTTCATAGATTTCCACAATAACATGTCAGATAAAAAAATAAGAAACAACAAAGGCCCAATGCACACATCCGTAAAGCCCTTTTTCCAGAAAAAATCATAGGTCCAGCAACAAGAAACCCTAATTCCGACACTATAAAAACATTCAATTGGCATAGAGATCGAGGCAACACTGTTCACGAGCAAACCCTAAACGGCCAAAAAGATTGTTCACATGGAAAAAACGAATTAATAGTTTACAAACCCTAACAGATCAGAAAAACAGAACACCAAAGAAACCAAAAAAATCATAAACCCTACATACATTTTTTCCCATCATCTTCCTAAACTAAACCCTTCAAAAAAGAAAGGCAGCAATCATAAAACCGAAGGTAGAAGAAGAAGAATACAAAAAATGGAGAGATCTCACCAAGGTTAATGACCGGCAATATCTGACCACCGTGGCTTCTCTTTCTTCCTTTCTTTACATTTTTTTCGCTTCTGTTGGTTCACATGCATCATCACCTCCATAGATTTCATAAAACAGGGTTAGGGTTTCGTCACTCCCTTTTCAGATTTAGAGAGATCTAGGGCGAATCTGCAAAAATTAACCGAGGATTAGAGTAGAGAAGAGTAAGAGGAACAACAAAACGCAAAAAAAAAATAGAATCGGAGAGGTTCAGCCCTACGCTGCCGCTGTCACCGTCGCGTGCGTGATTTCTGACGCGACGTGTTATTCTTCTCCGGCCAAAGCATTTAAAGAGACGTCAAAGCATTTAGAGAGAGAGAGAGAGAGATTTAAGTTATGTTCTGAGTTGAACTGATTTCGTTTTTCCCTTAAGCATGTTCTGTTATTTTAATTTAAGTTTAAGTGTTGATTAGTGGTGGTGACACATGTCACCACCCACTAATCATGGATTTTGTAATCTGATGTGGTTCTCTCCTTCACCCTGTTGTGTGCCCGCACCTTTCCCGCTTCTGATCATCATCATAGTTATGATCCTCCATTCATCCAATGGCCAATAGCATTTCTTGGAATCATCTCACCATCCAATGAATGAGATTGCAACACTTGCAGTGAACTTCATGGAGTAGCTACACAGGATTGCATGAACTTCCAGCCATCATTGGGCTTATTGTCCATGGGCCCAGCGAATTTCTATACTCACATCCCCTTAGATTTCTGCAATCAGGCCCATTTCTAACCCTTAACTCAATTTATTTTATTTCTTTTTGCAAATAAATTGTGATGCTTTGTATTAAATAATTATTAGTTGTAGGATAATTTTTATTTGATAATTATCAATTAAATTATTAGTTGATTTTTATCAAATAAAAGAGATCTTTTCTAAAAATTATTTAAAGATTTAGACGGGTATTGTGTGATAATTATTTACTCGCTTCTTGTATGTTTGTATGAAATTATCCACACTTGTACACTTCACACACACTTGATATAAATAACTCTACTTCATATTTTGACTCGTATGTCAAAAAGGGTCTCATAGTTGGGGATGGGTATGGCCATCCTCACAAGGTTAATCAAAGCCCTTGTTGCTTTCATTAACCATAACCCGATAACCTTGGACCGAAATATCCTACATAATCAAACTTTCCATAAACCAAACCTCGAAACACTTTCATAATCAAAGTTCCGAACCTCGATCCAACGTCGAGTGTCTTTTCAAAAATTCTTTTTCACAATAAAACCCAAGTATTTAAATCGTTGATTGCTAGACCAATTGTTTGAAAACTTGTTCCAAATGAACTCCAAGTCTTTAAATCGTTGGACGCTAGACCAATTGTTTAAAGACTCCTAAACAACGTGAACCTTGTTTCACCTTACTTTTTTTCATAAGAAAACCTTTTTGGGTGATAGACGACTCGTCTGAGCATTAGCTTCTCTGGTTTCTAGTATTTGAATCATAGGATGCTAGTCCTATTGTTCAGTACTTTTCACCCCCCTAAAATTAATTCAACTCACTCAATCCTTTTTCGCTCATATGCGATCATCAAACTCTTTTCTTACAAAGAGTGTGCAATAGCCATTTCAAATACGAACGAAGACTTAGCTTTTCAAACAAACTAAACAAGTCGAATTTCAAGCATTTGAAATGTCTAATGCACGATTTTTCTTATAAAACCAACATAACCAACATAAACTTTTTAAGAGGAACTACGAAACTCTGACTTTCCCATTGCACGAGGGAGTACATAGGCACAAGATGCGATGTCTTTGGAGATTTCAAAAACCCATAAATAAAGACCCTTCTTCTTTCTCCTTTCTTAATTTTAGAAGTTAATAAATTTAATAAACACACTTAAACACGTAAGAACTAAACGGGTCCCATCGAGTACAATGGATGTGACGGGTGCTAATACCTTCCCCTTGCATAACCGACTTCCGAATCCACATCTTTTGGTCTTATAGACCGCCTTATCCGTCATTTGTGGGTTTTATCTATATTTTCCCATTATTTTTAGGTCAAATAAAATTAGGTGGCGACTTCATAGTTTTTAAAATAACCGATGAAAAAACCAGTCATCACAGCTGGCGACTTCATTGGGGATTTTTTTTATAAAAAAAAAAACTTTTTGACTAAGCGAGTCAACCCTAGTTTAGTTCTTTGCATGTTTATGTGTTTGTTTATTTCTTTCTTCTTGATGTTTATTTATTATTCATTACCTATTATTTCTTTACGCTTTGTATATTATCCTTTTGATGTATATTATTGTGTTGGGAACTTGTTGGTTATGATTCATAGATAAGCCCAGTACCCAGGCTTCTAGGAAATATTAAGTTAGAGTGGTTGCGTAGCTTAGGTCCATTGGACATTTGTGTCTCTTGGATCTACGTGAAGATTGCAACTTAGAGTTGGTCGTTTTAAGGGGGTTGTTACACCGTATGCTAGTGCGGGACAACAATTTCTGGAAAAATGGCTGTCATACCCCAAAATTTGCCCTCCTACTTCTCAAAACATTTCATACATCTATACTCAAGGATTCCTCAAGGGTTGATCAGACAAACCCCCTCCTAGATAGTCAACCAAAACTAGGGTTTGTTGATTCTCAGATCAAGATGGACTTCCAACATCTCCAATGGTCATCATGCCTCCTCATATTCTTCAAAGATTCTCCATGTCAAGTTTCAAGCCTCACAAGTCAAGTTTCCTCAGACAATTGCTCAGATGGTTGAAAATCAGTTGTGTTGGATAAAAAGTCAATTGTGGTCAACATACAATCAAACTTCCTGATTTTTGGTCAACATCCTCATTTTGAAGTCACATTCATCATTTTATCAAGGATTGATCATGATTCACCAAGAAAACTCAAGATTTGCTCAAAAGCCAAACATTCCAAATTAGGGTTTTCCAATGAAAAGTCAACTGAACTTTGACTAAGCATAACTTCTTCATACTTTCTCAAAAATTTTTCCACAACCTCTCATTTTAAATAGAATTCAATTATCTACAACTTCATGTCTCACAAGAATGTTCAAAAAATGCTTCATTTTGAAGATATGGATCAAAACAATGTAAAGTCAACAAAAAGTCAACTTTTTGTATTGAATATTTATTGAGCATGGAAACTCCAATTGAGATGAAACCAAAGAGGTTGTTTATAGGACACCTAGAACTTTCTAAAAAGTCCAAGAACACTCAAAAATATGGAAAATTTTTGTACCAAATGAGAGATACTTCTACAATTTTATGATCCAAACTTGATCATAATATTATTTGTGACCTATTGATGCCTAGCCACGACCACATTCTATTTTTTTGATTTATTTTTGAATTTAAAAGCATTTAATTCAAATTATATAAAATATGAAAACAAGGTATATTTTCAAATGGATTGGATTTTTATCAAACTTGAGGTCCAAGATAGCCCACAAGACTTGCCAAATTCGTGCTAGCTCTCACATGGAAGGAAAAATCAAATTTTCAAAAGATTTGATTTGATTTGAAAGAGAAATTTTTTTGCATTCAAGATGAGATCTTTTTTCATTCTTTTTGCTCTCATTCCTCACTCTATAAATACTGATCACATTGCACAAGACCAAGGACGAAACCCTAGCCCTTGCAAAAACCCTTATTTTTTCTCAAAATTCTTCAAAGTTGTCAAAATTCGATTTTCAATTTCCAGCAGGTTTCAAGTGGTTTTAAGCTCTCAAACGTGTTCCTGAGGTTCCCAGGGATCAATCCCAGCCTTTACTCGAAGCCCAGACTGCCCAGATCGTGCTCCCAAGCTTTCTCCGATTTGGTATTTCTTTGAATTTCGATTTTCATTATTCATGCGTTACTAACTGTTTTTGCTTGCATATTTGAACTCAGGATATTCTCTAGATCATGAATGATGCATTACATGTAAGCCTGCACGCATAGAACTCGAATCACCATGGCTAGGGCTTTTTGAACTGTTTGAATCGAACCGGTTTATACAGGCACTTTCAGGAAAAACCGATGCCACCATTGGATTCGCAAGGGTCGATTTAGGGGGGTAGGGTATCCCTTTGCCTTTTATTCTTCGTATTTTGCAGGTTTTGATTTTAGGTTGGTCGGAGAAGACGACCGGAGTTAGGGCTCCGGTGTCGTTGACTGGAAGACTCCGGCGAGAGCGTGCGTGGCAAAAGCGAGCTCTCTGATTCGTCCATTCATTACAATCCGGGCCCACCTGTTGACTGCGTTTGAATTTCAAAATCCAGGACACGTATACCCTTATAATGCATTCTTTTCAATTTCAAAACACAAGAGCCACTTGGCTCAGTTGGTAAGCAGGCGTGTGATTTCCTCAGAGGTCCCTGGTTCGATTCCTTGCCATGGCAATTCTTTTTGCAACTTTACAAAACTAACTTTTCTATTTTTCTTTTTTCTTTAATATTTTTCATATAATTTAATTTATCTTCAATATTTTTTATCATGCATCTAAAAAACTCCAAAAATATTTCTTTTTTGCATTATTACCAGGAAAATACTTATTTAATTTTTAATATAAAAATTATTATTTTTGCATGCATATTTAATTTAGTTACTAATTAATCATTTAAATGACTTTTAATTGTTTTTAAATTACCAAATCGATTTAGAAAATTACCAAAAAATTATCTTGTCATATTAATGTCACTACTAACCCAGAACATTTTTCTCCATTTAAAATTCTTATTTTTACTAACATTTTTCCTCTTATGCAATTTCTCGTATTTCCGATTATGTATCTGTTCAGAGGTTGTAATGTTTCGGACGATTTTTCTTGCTTTTCTTTTTCAATTATGTAATTGCCTATGGGATGTAATAGTTTAATTAGGACTTTTATTTTCCGCACTCTTATTATGTAACTGCCCCAAAGCCATATAATAGCGTAGGACTTTATCTTTCCGCATTTTACATTTCCGCTTACTTTCTCGCACCCTATAAACTCGCTAGTAATTAGGCGTGTATGGCAAGATAAAATTGGACATAGATCACTCATAATTTCAAGATAAAATATCCGAATCGACACACTCTTTTCACACATGCACCCTTAGGGTAATTCTCTCGTTTTACGAATACAAATGGTCAAGTCCTCGAACGTAGAGGTATTCTAGCACCGTCGCCTTCAAAACAAATCATCATAGTCCCTTTGATACAAAGATCATAGACCCACAATGTCGCCTACGAATACATGATCTTGACCCTCGATTGTCGCCTACGAAAAATGATGATAGTCCATTCGAATGTGCTAGGATACTTCCTACAAGTTGCCTTCTATGACCATCCGATGTCCTTTCGAATGTCCCTTCTACATCCAACGAATGGGGTTAACTACCAACTAATGGTACGGATAGCGCTATTCTAAAGGAAAGTAAAACAACACGAAAATGACCATTCTGAGTAGGTAATAAGACTTTTAGTTGCTTGCTCTATCAAATATTCTTTTCACACCTCACACTTTTGTCAAAGTTCAAATTCTTTTTAAAACGAAACATTTCCGAACACTTTGTATACATTCCTACATGAATCATTACAAAGTCAAAGCGAAATGTCTTTTCAAAACATTTTTGTCAAACACACAGAAAGCACTTTTTGAAAATGATCTAAGAGCAACTAAGAGCCCGTAGATAACTACGGATGGAAAGGGTGCTAATACCTTCCCTTTTCATAACCTTTTCCTTACTTTAATCTAACGAAGGTCTTTTCCTGTTCTTTTCACCTTCCCTTAATTGGATAAAAGAAAAGTCGGTGGCGACTCTTTCTATCCGCACATTTGCGATACAAAAAATCTCAAAGTCAGTTCACCGTATTACAATGGCCTATAACTCTAAGTATTAGGATGTCCAAACCGAGACCGACCGCTCAAAGGTTTTTGAGTATCCCTTTAAGAGCCGTTTCTTGGAGTATACTTTTGGAAATACTATCAACAGGTAGATCGTTTGTGTGATGATAATATTTTTAAAAGGGGATCCGAGACTCTGAGAAACATTTAGCAAAAAACATTAGAACCAACCTTGTGTGGAGAATTGTTGGGTAGACGTCGAAACCATGCCCGACCACCCGGTGACCCATCATATGATCTACTGTTACACTTTTTGTTGGATGCCATCTTAAATCATTTGCATTACATGTTTGTGTTCGCGTTAAAAAGTGACGTGTTAGGGAATCGAATATGAATTCAGATTCTCTGGCTCGAAACGATTTACTCTTTTGATTTGTTTATAAAGATGCCGCGAGCATCAAGCTTTATTATTTTCAACACAAGAAAAGATGATTTAATGATTATAAAAAAGGGGAAAGCTGTTAATACCCTCAATTGATTATGATATGCATTACGACTAGCGCAAACTAGACGTAACGCATTGGGGAGTATTCTGGGTAAGGGGGTTTGTTATATAAAGGGAATAGATGGAGCGCCCTAAATATATATGGTTATCCATAGCTTTATATATGAATATGTTTGATATGTTTGTGTGTTTTAATTTCTATTTCTATGATTGGGAAAGTTTCTCCTTTGGGATTTTTAAGAAGGATTGGTTATGAGGGATCCTAGTGTTTGTTATTATTGTTCTCGCAAAGATCTTTGGATCTTCTGCATACATATCCCTTAATGGGAATCAGAGCATTTGTAGCTCGGATCTAAAGGATTCTATGGTTCGTTTGGTTTGAGGAAGAAAGAAATTTGCTCGGCAAGGATGAGACCTTGTGCCTACGTATTCTCAAAAGGATGTTGAGAAAGTCAGAGCAATCGTAGTTCCCACTTATGCTAGCGGAAGCAACGGGATGTTAGTAAGAGACAAAGACAAATGTCATCTTAATGAAAAATGTATCTAATCTATTTCATCACATACATTTTGAAAGGATTGATTGATTAAAATCTTTCGTCGTAAGCTATCGATGTTTTGCTTGAGTGTACAAGCGTTACCACTTACATGTTTAAGAAAGATGTTTTGAAAAAAAAGACTGAATCTTTTAATTGTAAGCATTAGGTGTTTTGCTTGAGTGTACAAGCGTTACCACTTATAATTAAGAGATGTTTTTTGTTTGAAAAGAGTTTGAAAAGTTTTTGATTGTATGTGATGTGATAGATGAGATACTTCTTCCATAGAGATGATAGACGTCTAAATCTCGAGGAGAAATTGATTGGATTAAAGGGATGCTTTTAAGAAGCCCATGGGTCCTTGTATTGTTAGCCCAAGAGGAGGCATTCCGAGGGTCATAGAGGGTCATCGAGGGTCCTTGTACGAAGCTCAAGAGGAAGCTATAGGGTATGGCTGGCTTTGTCTTTAAAAGGGATTTCACCGAGAAACCATCCTTTTGGAATTAAGAGCAATTTCACCGGGAAATTATACTCTCTGGGTTCTATCCTAACGCGGGTGATTCTTTGTATTGGAAGCCCAATAGGAGGCTGTTAAGAGATTTTATGGTCTCTTTCATTGTATGATGCCCAAGAGAAGGCTAAACTCAATGAGGAGTTCTTTTGAACGAAGCCCAAGAGGAGGCTGACTCAACAGGGGAGTGTTGTCTTATATGAAGCCTAAGCGGAGGCTAAACTCAGATGAATGAGTTTTCTTATATGAAGCCTAAGAGGAGGCTAAACTCAGTTGAAATGAGTTACCTTGTACAAAGCCCAAGAGGAGGCTAACTCTGTGGGGAGAGTCATCTTGTATAAAGCCCAAAAGGAGGCTATAACTGGGGAACCTATTGGTTAGACTAATTGTTATGTTATAACTAAAACAGTTATATAAACAAGTGTGTGTGATATGTACTCACAAGAGTTTATGAAGGAAATATAAACAATGCATGATGTTTATTTACAAGAGTTTATGAAGGAAATATAAACAAGTGTTTGTGAAACGAATGTTTAAAACGATCGTAACTTGATTATTTACAAGTTTGATGTGTACAAGGAGGTAAATATGTACACGAACGAGTGTTTATGTACGAGGAGATGTGGATGTACATAGGAGGGTTGGGACTTACACCATAAGGGTGACCCATTGGTTTAAAAGCAGTTTCACCGGGAATAATGCTCCTTCTAATACCAATGGTATTCAGTGTATATACAATCGAAAACAAACGATCGAAGTTTGTCTGTACTTTACAAAAGATGTCCGATTATGTATGTAAAAATTTGTATGTATATGAAAAGAACTTGATATGTACAAGGAAAATAAGTATGTACATAAAGAATGTTGGGACTTACACCGTAAGGGAGGCCCATGATCGGTTAAGAAAAACGAGAGAAAACGAATTCGGTTTTATCGTTTAATCGGATCGATCATGGAAAAAGATGCAAGTTTTGATGAAAAGTTTTGAAGAATGATTTTGAAAGTGTTTTTTGAAATGTGAGGTTTACTTGTAAGAAGTTTTGAAAAGAATCGGGATTCGAAAGTTTGAAAAATTCACCTTTTAAAGTGGTTTTGAAAAGTGCTCAAAGTGTCGTTTTCGGCTCGATCGAAATATAATCGGATGAAAGTTTTTTCTGAAAATTTTTGTACTATCATAAAATAGATACATTAATTGACAAGTGTACAAAAAATCACCTCAAAATGAGGAGTTTTGATTGGGTTTTGAAAATGTCAAAGTTTGTAAAAAAATACAAAAGTTTGGTAAAAAAATGGTCCCAAGGAGGCTTGAACCCGGGACCATTAGGCAAGGCGTGGCAAGAGAGTTTTAAGAGTGAGCTGGCAACCGCTGGGGCGGCAATACATCCGTGTATTGTGTTTAAACAAACTGAATTTATTTTAAACTGAATTTTTGAATTCAAAAAACGCGCGCAAGCTTCATCATCTTCTCCAATCCTTTAATCAATCCTAGAATCTTCGTTTCTTGATGAAATCCAAAGATGTAAACATCAATCTTGCTCGTTTCAAACCCAGGAACATGATGGTGTTCATTAATTTCATTTATTTTAAGCCCAGAATGATTAAATTTCTGAAGAACACGAAGAACCCTAAAACTGAAAAATCTAATTGAAATCGTGTATGGTTGATGAATTGTTCAATTGATTGAGGGTTAATGATCGTGGATGGTGCAGAAACAAAACGGCCAAGAGTTTTTTTCAATTGAATCAAAGAATCATAGAGTTCGAGTTTGAGTTTCTTACCTGTTGAAGCTGGAATCGAATTCTGGGTTTAAGTGTTTCCAGTTGAGTTTTTGTGATTGCTTGAGCACCAACGGCCTCTATGGAAGGTGTATGAATGGTCTGCACTTCATGAGCTTGCCTGAATCCTTCTACCCAAGTCGACCTGCATATAGCTTCAAATGAAACTGGAAATCGTGGTTAGGGCTGTTACAGATTGTTGCTAAGGGTCTGCATCATGTCTATGATGTATGTTGATGATGTTTGGATGATCAGAACTCAAATTACTCAAGCCAAAGTTCAAATTCGAATGATAAGGCAGTTTTAGCAAGTTTGAAAATTGGAAATGCAATTCTGATTTTCAGTTGTTTTTAGGTTGATTTTAAGCTTCAAATCAATTACATGTGATACTTATAACATGTTAGACACCAAATACTTCATGTTTCTTCACAAATTTTCAAAAATGCAAGATTTCACAAATTGAGATAAGTTACTTGAATTTCAAGGATGAAGAGTGAAAGCATGTACTTGCATGGCTTTGGTGTAAATTGAACTGCAAGCAAGACGTCTATTTATAGGCTATGAGTTCTGAAAGATAATTGAGAAAGTTTGGCTTTGGTAAATTCAACTTGCCTTAGAGGGCAAGGAAGTCATTTTTGCATTAAATGCTAAAGGAAACTTCCTTTTTAACCATGGTTAATTTTTCCAACTTGATCTTATCTCATCATAATTATCTCCATCTGATTTTTTATCAGCCCTAACTCACTTTGTAAGGTGGCATTGCTTCTAGAAGAAGAAAGTCAAAAATGACCTATAATCTTGCACTTTGTACTTGAAATTCAAAGATTTTGGAGCTCTAAGTTTCAAATTCAAAAGTATGTCTAGACTCCATGGATTTGAGAGTTCTTGGACATTTTGGAAAGCTTGTTTCAAGGGCTACAACTTTCATGTTTTGAGTTTTTTCCAATTCAAAGTGGAACTATGTGAAAAAATGCCAAGAAGTTTGGAAAAAGTAAGAAACTTTAACACTTGAAAATTTTTTAAGTGTTAGAAATTTTGACTTTTTGTTGACTTTTCCAAATTTCTTGATTTTTTATGATCATGATGGATCATTTGAAGTATTTTTATGATTGAAAAAGTTTTTTTTTGAAAAAGTTGACTAAAAGTCAAAGTTTGACTTTTCAGTGCAGATGAAATTTCATCAGATGTTTCAGAAATTGACTGATGAACCCTGTGGACTTCTGTGATGTTTTGAATCCAGAAATTAGGTCAACATATTGTATCTAAGATAAGAAGATCAATATCCACTCAAAAAAGTCATTCATTGATCAGAAAATCAGAGATTACTCATGCTCGATCAAAACCCTAATTGGTCGATCCTTGATAGATCAATGAGAAAAGTTGGATATCTGAAGATCAGAGGTTGATGATTTGATCAAGATAGATCAAATGAGGTGAGTAACACTCAAACCCTAATTGCTTGCCTCTTGACTCAGATGAAAATTTTGTGAAACCCTAATTTTGACCTGTGAAAACCACACCCGATTAATTCTGTTCTGAACTGTTAGTGATGCAATGATGCAAATGTAAGGTGGTATATTAGGTCAAAAATTGGGGTATGACAGATGCCCCTATTTAAGTTTCTTTAACCTGAGATATGAAGATGAATATCTTCGTCTCGATAGGTGTGAAGAGACTTAAATATCAAAATACGCAAATTTTGGACCTAAGATACCAAAAAATGCGAGTGATGCAAAATGATCGCAAAAGATTTCACCCAGATGATATCAAAGAAATGACATGGTGGGGAAAAATTTGTGAGGATGACTCGATCTGTTTAAGAAAAGAGGATCCTGTTTGTTGGGAAACATGCAATATGTCCCTGCTGGGGAAAAAGAAATTCACAAAACATGTGAACATATGTTTCGCTTTTGGGAAACGAAGAGATTACCTTCTGTCAGCCTTGTGACAATGTTTAAGGTAAGTGAAGATGATATTACCAATTATCAGCCTTGTGATAGTTTATGGTAATGAACCTCGAAGATATTACCAATTATCAGTGAAATGATAACTATAACAAGGTAATTCTTTGAGAGAATTGTTGAGTATTCAGCCTTGTGAATAACAGACAATGATGGAAACAGATCTCAAACGAGTTCTGAAGATATTACCAATTATCAGCGAAGTGATAATTATAACAAGGTAAATCTTGAGAAAATTGCTGAATATTCAGCTTTGTGAATAACAGACAAAGAGAAAAACAGACCTCAAATGAGTTTTCTATCTTCAAAGCTATAATCTTGCCGGGGATCTCTCTTTCTTGAGAAGATGCGGGCATTTTGACTGAAAGACAGGTTTTTTTTTTTTTAGACAGAAAGACAACTGTGGAAATTTTTGAACTGTCATGATTTGACCTTGCCGAGAAGAACAATCTTTTTATGACAAGTTTAAAGATGAAAAGAAAATAAGCGGCTCGGATGACGAGGCTATTCCTTATTGTTTTGTTGGTTAGAGACGAGGTTCTATCCAGGAATGAACTGGAAAGAAACGGTCAATCAAGACTTTGTTCCTAATGAGGAATGATCTCAACTGGGGGGATATGGTAGAGAAAAGATGTATTTCTCTGCTTGGGGATAATCTGCTGGGGATATAATCGTACCTACATGAGTAAGTGTGATTTAAACCAGTGATAAGGAAGCAAACATTTTGAGAAATGCAAAAAAATGCATGAATGATGCTTATTATGTATGAATGTCATGAATGTTATATGTATGCTGACAATACTTTGACTAAGACGACAAAGAGGTATTTGGGAAAAGGACCACGTCACAGCTCGAACAAATACTTAGCAAAATCCGCAGCAATGGTGTAGACGTTACTGATGAAGGATCTGAGTTGCATGCTTTAAACTTTCGGAGAAAGGCATTTCATTGGCAACTTTGCTGGGAATTCCTTTTGGATAAGAATACCGTCCTTTGATAACCTCTGCTGAGGAGAAGAAGACTTCCGTAGCAGTTGTTCTATCTTTCAGAGATCAAAACACTTTACGAAGAAAACTGTTGAAGTTCTTTCTGTGTTCAGAGTTCAAAGGAAAATTTCGCTTTTGTTTCAAAATTTTGAAGTAAAAATTCATTTAAAACCTTTTTAGTTTCAAAAGTGATTTTCACAATAAAAGGCGATATTTTGCAAAACAGAATAAAGCAAGGATTGCAAACAAAAAGGAACAAGGCTCAAATTTTATTGATAGAAGGGTAATCAGCCAAAGGCGTGATTCCATGAGCTATTTACAAAAGTTGGAAATGATAATTTATTGGGAAAAGGCTACATTGAAAGCAAATAACCGCTATTATCCCTAACAACTTTGAATTCCAACTGTGCTTGTTGCTTCAGAAGATTTGATTGAAGATCCGTTGATGGAAGATTCTTCAGACTGACGAAGTACGGACTGATTTGCAGTTACTTTGTCCTCCTTTTTTTTTGTATCCTTATTTTTGCCTAAATTGCCTTTTCAGGTTTTCAATCTATCAGGATAATTTCTGTTTATTGTCTCTAATTTTTGCCTGGACCGCCCTTTCAGGTTTTCAGTCCACCGAGACACTCTTTTTTGCCTAAGCCGCCCTTTTCGGGTTTTCGACTTACCGAGCTGTTCTTTTGTTTTTTTTTAGACAAAGTATTTCTTGACTACATCAACATTTACAGGATGCGGGAGTTCATCACCGTCCATGGTTGTGAGAGTCATAGCACCGCCAGAAAAGCTTCTTTTGACGATGTATGGGCCTTCGTAATTAGGAGTCCATTTGCCCCTAGAATCGTTGAAAAGATGTAATCTTTTAAGCACGAGGTCACCTTCGGAATTCACGAGGTCGGACCTTTTGTCGAAGGCTTTCTTCATCCTTTTTGATATAGTTGTCCATGACACAAAGCGGTCAGCGTCCGATTAAGTTCACCGGTCATATCTCTTTGACACCATTCGCCTCGATAACTTAGTTTCCATGAGAACTCTCATTGACGGAATCTCAACTTCTACGGGAGCACCGCCCATGCCGTATACCGTAGAAAAGGAGTTGCCCTGCTGAAGTGCGATGAAGCACGATACCCATGCGAGCAAATGGCAGATTTGCCCGTCTTTGTAGGTGATGACCATCTTCCGAAAATCTTCTTGATGTTCTTGTTGGCGCTTCAACGACGCTGCTCATCTTTGGCCGGTAAGGAGATGAGTTATGATGCTCGATCTTGAATTCCTCACACGCTTCTTTCATCATTTTATTGTTCAAGTTCGATCCATTGTCGTAATGATCTTGCTTGAACTCCATATCGGCAAATGAGGTTGTTCTTGATGAACCTCACAACCACTTGTCTTGTAACGGGCGAGGATGCCGCTCGACCCATTTGGTGAAGTAATCAATAGCTACCAGAATGAAGCGATGTCCGTTGGACGGTTTTGGTTCAATCATCCCAATCATGTCGATGCCCCACATGGAGAAAGGCCACAGAGAAGAGAGAACGTTGAGTAGAGTCGGTGGCACATGGATCTTATCTCGTAGATCCGCACTTGTGACATCTTTTGACGGTTTACAGCAATGATTCCATTGTTATCCAATAGTACCGTCAGAAGATTTTTCTCGACATTGCATGCCCATTTGAATGGGTTCCAAAGGATCCTTCATGCACTTCATGGATGATCGTGTTCGCTTCTTGTCCGTCGACGATCCGAAAGTAACCATGTCGAAATTTCTTTTGTATAGAACATCTTCATTCAGGAAGAAATTTCTAGAAAGCCTCCTTAGAGTTTTCTTATCCTTGTACGATGCCCCGAGTGGGTACTCTCGTGTTTGAAGGAAACGCTTGATGTCGTGAAACCACGGTTTATCATCGAAGACTACTTCAGTCGCAAATACATATACAGGTCTTTCAAGGCGTCTGATGCGGATCTTAGGCATATCGTTCCAATGGTTGACTTTGAACATGGAAGATAGAGTGGCCAAGGCGTCTGCCATTCGATTTTGATCTCGAGGGATATGATGCAGTTCCACTTTGTTGAAGAAAGTCAACAAACGTCTTGCATAATCTCTGTAAGGAATCAAACCAAGATGATGAGTTTCATACTTGTCCTTGATTTGGTTGATCACAAGTGCTGAGTCTCCATATATGTCAAGGATCTTGATCCTCAAGTCGATGGCTTCTTCAATACCCATGATACAAGCTTCATATTCTGCGATGTTGTTGGTGCAATCAAATAGCAATCTGGCAGAAAACGGGATATGAGAACCTTCGGGAGTAATGATGACTGCCCCAATTCCATTGCCAAAAACATTAACTGCTCCATCAAAAATTAGGCCCCATCTAGATTCTGGATCTGGACCTTCTCTGGGCAGCGGTTCGTCATAATCTTTCATCTTTAAGTACATAACATCCTCGTCTGGGAAGTCAAACTTGAGAGATTGGTATTCGTTGAGCGGCTGATAAACCAAGTGATCGGCAAGAATGCTTCATTTGACCGCTTTTTGAGCGCGATACTGGATGTCATATTCAGATAATAGCATCTGCCATCGAGCAATTCTTCCCGTTAAGGCAGGCTTTTCAAAGACATACTTGATTGGATCCATTTTGGAGATTAACCAAGTTGTGTGATTGATCATGTACTGGCGGAGATGTTTCGAAGCCCACACCAAAGCGCAACATGTTTTCTCGAGCATGGAGTAACGAGTTTCACAGTCCGTGAACTTTTTACTCAAGTAGTAGATGGCATGCTCCTTCTTACCGGTTTCATCTTGTTGTCCAAGTACGCAGCCCATGGACTCTTCTAGTACGGTAAGGTACATGATTAATGGTCTTCCTTCGACTGGGGAATCAGTATTGGAGGTTCTGACAGGTATTCCTTGATACTGTCGAACGCTCTTTGGCAATCTTCTGTCCACAGAACTTCTTGATTTTTGCGGAGAAGCTTGAATATCGCCCAGTGTAGCGCCATTTGAGAGATAACTGAGATGTAGTTCAACCGTCCGAGAAATCCTCTTACTTGCTTTTCTCGTATGTGGCGAGGCATTTCTTGAATAGCCTTGACTTTGTCGTGGTCAACTTCAATACCTCTTTGACCGACGATGAAACCTAGGAGTTTTCGGATCTTACCCCAAAGGTGCATTTGTTAGGATTCAGCGGTTGAAATTTCCTTAGTCTGAAACAACTTCAAGAGATATTCTATATGCTCCTCTCGTCGACTTTGCTATCATGTCCCACATAGACTTCGATCTCTTTGTGCATCAAGTCGTGAAAGAGAGTAGTCATTTCCTCCGTAAGTTGCACCGCATTCTTTAATCCAAATGGCATTACTTTGTAGCGTAGTGCCCCATGGCGTGATGAAGGATGTCTTCCATGTCTTCGGAGCCATTCTAATCTGATTGTAACCGAGAAACCGCCCATGAAGGAAAAGACATTGAACTTTGCGGTATCTGCTACTAGCATGTCGATATGCGGTAGTGGGAAATCATCTTTTGACTCGCTTTGTTCAAGTCCCGAGTCAACACACATTCGACCTTTCCGCTTTCTTGGAGAGTACTATGTTGGCTAGCCATTGAGGATATTCGGTGACGAGGAAACCGCCGAAATGCTTTTGAACTTCCTTTTTGATTTTGTCGGCCATTTCAGGGTGGACTCTTCTCAGTTTTTGTTTAACTGGCAGACACTCCGGTTTTAACGGCAAATGATGCTCTACGATGCTGGTATCTAAACCTGGCATGTCCTGGTAGGACCAAGCGAACACATCAACATATTCTTTGAGAAGATCTATCAGTTGGCTCTTGACGTTGCTGTCGAGTGATGCTCCGATATTTACTTCTTTTTTGTCTTCCTCAGAACCCAAGTTGATTGCTTCCAGAGGCTCTTTGTGAGGTTGAATGATTCTTTCCTCGTGCTTAAGTAGTCGGGAAATCTCATCTGGGATCTCTTCTTCAACTTCTTCCTCGGCGACTTCACAGGGGATTTCAAAGTTGGGAGAGAGCATAGAGTTATTGCTTTCAATGGATTTGTCCATCTGTTAATCTGCATATTTGATTTATATCTGATTAATTAATTTTTCATTATTTTTATTTTTTTTGAAAAAGTTAATGTGAAAGGGTATGCAGATTGTGTATTTTTGAAGATTTTTATTGTGTTTTTTAGGATTATCATTTCCAAGAAAGGGTAAAAATGAAAACAAACACAAAGTGTGGAATCAAAACAACGCATTTTATTTATGATTCACAATATGAAACAGGGCCCTAAAATACAAACTCATTCGTCTTGGGCAAGACAAAGAGAGATTATTTAAAAGCTAAACCCTATAAAACATCTCTTCGCTTTGGGCGAAGCGAGAGTTCAAAACAAAAGCAAAGATAAACTACTTAAAACTAGGAGTGTTAGTCCGAACTTCAACAGGTTTCCAGTAGTGGCGAACTCCTTGGAACTCGAGGTACTCGGGTAATTTTCCGCTTGGCTTAATCCTCGAGTAGACTTTGGTCGTTGGTCGAGCAGGCTTTGAAGATTCTGGACGACGGACCTTGCCTTTTGTGCTGCTAAAGCAGTCTTCTTCGGCTTGATGAATAGATCGGGAAGTATGGGATACAACATATGTGCTTCCTGTTGGCCTCTGTGTTGAATTCTGGGGATGTACCCTCCAATCTTCTGAGTGAAGAGACTCATTGTCGGCGACACTTTCCACTTCGTATCCCGAATCGTACCCCTTGATCTTCAGTGATCACGTTGATGTAGTAGGAGTCAAGATCTGGTTTAACAAATTCCACGGGTGGGTTAAAGCAGAGATCTTCGTTTGGAACCTCAATCGGCTGATTAGATCGGGAAGATGGGTACACCTCTTCCGGTTGACTAGGATACTCAAAAGAATCACCCCATCCAGTGGGCTGGATGTCTTCAATTCTGATTTTTGAGCTTTCTAGCGCAGTGTATTTCACCATGTAGTCAAATTTACCACTTGGTTCTCCCAAGGTGTCCCAAACTTCAGAAGGGACAGGTGGATTTTCATGCCTTTGCAGGGACATGTCTTTGAATTGATCAGTCGGAGGATAGTATGGTGCGTAGGATTCTTCCTGAGACACATATTCAGGGCTGTTCAGATAAGTGCTCCACTCTTCAGATTTAGAGAGATCATCTTCATCACTTTCAATAGTAATAACGTTAACCTCTTGCGGAACAAGGTTTGAGAAACCCCCACTGTTGAATATTTCTTTGATTGGACGAAATGCTTCATCCTTTTGCTTGTCTTTGGAGAATACGGGTGCAAACCCGAGTCCGGCTTTTGTCTCGTTGTTGACAGGTTTGATTACTTGTCCCCAACCTTCAGCATTGCCATCTTTCACTATCTGCGCTGCTTCTTTATAAGAAGAGATAGATGATCTGCTTTTGCTAGTAGATTCATCTTCTAACGGATGTCCTAGGAGATGTGTCCCTTCAACGTCGTTGGCTGTGATGAAAGAGAAACTGGACAAATGGCTTATGAGCAAAGCTTGTTCACCGATGATGGTTACTAGCTTCCCATTTAGTGTGAATTTCAGCTTCTGATGGAGAGTGGATGTCACTGCTCCTGCTTCGTGGATCCATGGTCTTCCTAGTAGACAACTATAAGCAGCTGGTACATCCATGACCTGGAAAGTGATTTGGAAGGTATGCGGACCAATTGTCATCGGGAGATCGACTTCCCCAATAATTGACTTCCGTGACCCGTCAAAGGCTCTTACCACTATGTCATTGAATTTCATTGGTGTCCCTTTGTAAGCCAAACGAGCGAGTGTTGTTTTTGGCATTACGTTCAAAGATGAACCAGTATCTACCAATACATTGGACAGGGAATCTGATTGACAAATCATTGAGATATGCAAAGCCAAATTGTGATCTTTCCCTTCTTCTGGAAGTTCCTCATCAATGAAACTCAGATTATTGCAAGCTGTTATGTTGGCGATTATACCTCCAAACTGGTCTGTAGTCACATCGTGGTCTACATAAGCTTGGTCTAGTACCTTCATCAGAGCTTCTCGGTGAGCTTCGGAGTTCAAAAGTAGAGACAATATTGAAATCTTTGAGGGAGTCTGCATTAGCTGATCCACGACTCGGTATTCGCTCTTTTTGATTAACTTCAGTATCTCATCAAAATCTGTGTTGACGTTGGTTCTATCAGGAGGACCAACATTTGTGCTTGGATTAACATTGGGAATCATTGTGGGATTCTCGGGAGATATGTTAACTGGATTTTGTCTAACAACAGGAATGGCAGCTGGTCTTGGTGGCAATGGAGTGTGTACTCGTCCACTTCGTGTTACTCGTCCTATCTCAGTTATGTTGACATTAGCTGGAAGAGTTGGCATGGGTTTCTCCTTTCCATCCTCTATCAGAGTTGCATTGTATTGATAGGGAATTGCTTTGCTAGAACTGTATGAAACAGGACCGGGTAGGCAAATCACCAAAGGAGACCCTGGAACGTTGGAACCGTTGTATTTAATCTCCACATGCTTGGGTACATTGAAACAGGGGATGATAACGTTTACTTCGGGATTTTCCGAGTTGATATCTGAGACAAAAAGCTCATGCGGAAAATGCCCTACTGTATTTACGTCATAGTCATCTCTATTTCTGTAGATTTGTATGTCACCAATGTCTAGCAATCGTTGAATGTCTGCCCTTACGGTGGGACATCCTTGAAGATTCTTGAAGCAGATGTTGCAAGCTGCGTAAGCGTGTTTAGTGAAGGCACCCATTGTACTGTACGTATCATGGAGACGTACCAAGTTTCCTCTGATCAGATTCACGTCTGTGACGAGATACCTATCTGTATTTCTTAGTATCAGATTCACTGCATGTCCACTATGACTGGGAAGTGGATTTTCTTGCACGTTGGGATTTATATTTCTAAAGGAAAGAAGATTAGATTTCACTAATCTCTGCACTTCTGCTTTTAATGCTATGCAATGCTCAAGATCGTGGCCTGGTGCCCCTTGGTGAAAAGGGCAAGATACATCCTCTTTGTACCACCATGGCAATTTTTCTGGGACCGGAGGTGGTGACCTTGTCTGTACCAGATTCCTTTCTATTAATGCAGGGTATAGTTCTGTGTACGTCATCGGAAGTGGGTCAAATTGCGAGACCCGAGGCGCACGATTTTGATTGTTAAACTGCTGAGCCTGTTGTTGAGGCTGTTGAGTTTGTTGGATTTGCTGGAATTGCGGAGCAATTCCTGTGTTTGGACTTGTGTTAACAGCGGGTGCTATGGAAGCTACCTGTCGCTGTTGACTGACATTTCTTCGCGGTTTCCCTCGGGATACCATTCCTATGTCATGTTCTTTTTTCTTTAGGAAACTGGTCCCAACCTTCCTAGTTCCACTAGGAGATCCCGCCTCTTTGGTTAGGCGTCCGGTTCGAACTCCTTCCTCTAACCGCATTCCCATGCTTACCATCTCGGTGAAATCTCCGGGAGCGTTAGCGATCATTCGTTCGTAGTAGAATGAGCCAAGAGTGTTTAAGAAAACCTTAGTCATCTCCTTTTCTTCTAATGGTGGGTTGACTTGGGCAGCAATTTCCCTCCATCGTTGAGCATATTCTTTGAATGTCTCTCTTTCCTTTTGAGACATGGAGCGGAGTTGATCCCGATCTGGGGCCATATCCAAGTTGAACTTATATTGTTGTACAAAAGCTTCACCTAAGTCATTGAATGTTTGGATACTTGCGCTGTCTAATCCCATGTACCACTTCAGTGCGGCACCGGTGAGACTATCTTGGAAGTAGTGGATTAACAACTGGTGATTGTCGTTGTATGTGGACATTTTCCTGGCATACATCGTAAGATGACTTTATGGACAGGAGTTTCCTTTGTACTTTTCAAAGTCAGGGACTTTGAATTTTGCAGGTATCCTTACGCGAGGAAGTAAGCACAGATCCTGGGCGTTTTTCCCAAACAATTCTTTTCCACTAATTGTTTTTATCTCAAGCTGCATTTTGAGAAGTTGTTCCTGAAGACTCTCCATCGGACCACGAGGATTCGTGTTATCGCCTGGAATACGGTGAACTTCTTCGTCTGCAGTAGTGTGCACTACGGAAGCTGAGTTCGTCATGATCGGTTGAGAAACCGACATAGTTACTCGTGGAAAAGCTATTCCACGTTGCGGAGTAAGTGTTGAGTTTTGCTGCAAAGCAGGTATTTCAAGCGTGGTTGTTTGTATTTGAGAAGTCGGTCGGCGAAATCCGATGCCGAAATTGAAAGGCATGCCCCATGGATAACCTTCTGGCATACTGAAGAGTGAACTACTGGCTGCAACAGTTGAAACTGGAGTAGTAGTGTCTTCTGAAATCGCTGCTTGATTTTGACTGCTCGAGGCTGCTTGCTGACTTTGCACAGTTGCTAATGAGTTGACCAAAGAAGTGAGTCTCTCCACCTCTTCTTGCAGCGTCGTCACTGTGCTACGAAGCTCAACATTTTCTTGCTCAAATCCTTCCATAACTTTCCTTCTTTTTGAACGTGTATTGTATGTTCGAGTAGGCTGTGGACGCGGTCGAGAAACTCTAAGACGCGACAGCTTGGCGATCTTTTCCTTTCTGTTGAAGAAGTTCCAAAAGATCAAACTATAGACAATAGACTCAATATGCAAAGTATGATGCATGATTATGAATGTAAAGAAAGATTTCCAAAGAATTTACGCTAAAAGAGAAATTTCTGGCAAATATTGGATGGAAAACACATTTATTTTATTTATTATTGAAAGAAGATTACAACAATTTTTGTTTTTGAGCATTGCTCACACAAATGATAAAATAAATGATAAAAATTACAATCTAAACTAATTAATCGTCCTCGTCGGATGAAGATCCAAAGGCTTGATGTAACTTCAACTTCAGGATTTCCTTCCCATAGTGAGCTTTTAGTTCAGCTTTTTCGGCTTTTAGCTTGCTAATGACTTTCTTCCATTCGTCGGGAGCAGGATCGCTGGTTGTCATTTCCTCAAGCTTTCTTTTCTTTTCCTTGATGTATCTTTTAATCGCGTTATCCTTCTGACGAATCTTCTCATCTTTCTCCATGAGCCATTCATCCTGGAAGTAAAGCGTCTTTTCATGATCTTTGACTTGCTTCTTGAGCTTCTCATTTTCGAGATCAGTCTTAAGGAATTTGTTTTCCAAAGCTTCTTTCTCAAGCCTCATCTTGGCCAAGGCTTCTTGGTATTCTCCCATAGTCTCGACGGGAAAAATTGGTGATTTGGAAGCTGTTGAGAACATGGGTTCCTCGTAAGCGTAAGGCATTCGAAATTCCTTCGCTCTTTTCTTCACCCAAGAAGTGTAGATTTCCATGGCTACACAATTCTTTGCTTTCCCTTTTTCTTTCCTCCGGATGTGATGCCAAGCTCTGATCATTCTGGCTTTTAAACCTTGAGAATCCTCTCCTTCATGATAGAAGTAACTCTCTACTGTAAAACCAAGAGGTTTACTAGAGTTTGCATACCCGAGTTGACGTCTCGCCAGGAATGGGTTGTAGTTGATTCCTCCTTTTGTACCAATGAGAGGTACGTTGGCAAATTCTCCGCAGCTTTCAATGATTTCCATCTCATTGTCTGCTAAGGTATACCAATGGATATCGTCGTTTGTAAGAGACATGAGTCTCCGAGACCAATGCCAATCGTCTTTGTTTTCGCGGAAGATAGGAGATTTAGGCAAGTGTGAGATAATCCATTTGAAAAACAGAGGTACGCAACACACGATAGTTCCATCTCCTTGACGATTCCTATGATGAATGGAGAAGTACGTGTCACCAAGCAGAGTGGAAACGGGGTTTCCAATCAGAAAAATCCTTATGGCGTTGATATCAACGAAATTCGGGACGTTGGGAAACAACACCAATCCATAGAGGAGTAAAGCTAAAATAGCTTCAAAGGCTACCATACTACCGGCCTCAGAGAATTTAAGAGCCTTTTCCATTAGGAACTTTGAAGTTAGTCCTAAGAGTTTTCCTCTGGTAGTTAGGTTTTTGTCTATCTCAGATTTCTTTAAATGAGTCATCATTGCAATGACTGGTGACTTAGGAATGGCTTCCAAACCATTGAAAGGCACTTTGTCTGATACTGAGATACCTAGGATGTGTGCGTACTCTTCCAAAGTAGGCATCAACTGATAGTCAGGGAAAGTGAAACAGCGATAGACTGGATCGTAAAACTGAACGAAAGTTTTGAGAAGTCCTTCATCAACGTTAGTGTTCAGAATAGTTAAAAAAGTTCCATAGCGTTTTCTAAAATCCGAGGGATCTTCTACCAAGGATGCTAATTCTTTCAACTTCCCTACGTCAGGAATTCTAAAACTGTATCTCTTAGTGAATCTTCCTCTGACGTCCATCACTCTAACCTAAAATATTTACAAAGAAAAATCTCTAAATTCTTTGGAAATGAGGAGAGAAATGAAGTTTTTGAATGAATGCATGAATGAATGTTGCAAACATGGTTAGTAGTTATACATACGGTCAAGCGTTCGAAGTCACGAGCATGAGGCCAACGATAAGAATCAAACGTGGGTAAGTTCTAAGGGCTTATTCATTTGTGAAACGGGTTCTACTGATAATACAGGCTCAACACTTCTCTTTGAAATATTATCGGATTTGTTGAATACTCGATGGTCCAATAATATTTTTCAAGAGAAACTCGCCTGATCGTAGTCTCGCATGACAATTATTCTAGGCTTACGCCCGAATAATTTCTGCACTATATCCTAAATGGCCAGGATGGGTTATGTGTTCTATACCACTCACCGCAAGTTCTCTTGAAAGCAAAATGTCTTCGCAAATACTTGCTAAACACAAATACTCCCAAGACAACCTCCACTGAGAGAGGGATCTCAAATTAACTCCGTAAGTACTGAGACTTCTCACAAGTTAATAGGACTATACCCCCACCTAGATCTTAAAATGTTTCTTAAATCCGGGTTAGGATTTCTTTCCATCAGATGAAATCGCGAAAACACACAATAAAGAAAGCTTGGTGCTCTTGAGCAGAGTCACATTTTTTTTGAAAATCAGAGTTTAGCGTACTCCCCAGCAGAGTCGCCATTTTTCCTGTTCGCGTTAAAAAGTGACGTGCTAGGGAATCGAATATGAATTCAGATTCTCTGGCTCGAAACGATTTACTCTTTTGATTTGTTTATAAAGATGCCGCGAGCATCAAGCTTTATTATTTTCAACACAAGAAAAGATGATTTAATGATTATAAAAAAGGGGAAAGCTGTTAATACCCTCAATTGATTATGATATGCATTACGACTAGCGCAAACTAGACGTAACGCATTGGGGAGTATTCTGGGTAAGGGGGTTTGTTATATAAAGGGAATAGATGGAGCGCCCTAAATATATATGGTTATCCATAGCTTTATATATGAATATGTTTGATATGTTTGTGTGTTTTAATTTCTATTTCTATGATTGGGAAAGTTTCTCCTTTGGGATTTTTAAGAAGGATTGGTTATGAGGGATCCTAGTGTTTGTTATTATTGTGCTCGCAAAGATCTTTGGATCTTCTGCATACATATCCCTTAATGGGAATCAGAGCATTTGTAGCTCGGATCTAAAGGGTTCTATGGTTTGTTTGGTTTGAGGAAGAAAGAAATTTGCTTGGCAAGGATGAGACCTTGTGCCTACGTATTCTCAAAAGGATGTTGAGAAAGTCAGAGCAATCGTAGTTCCCACTTATGCTAGTGGAAGCAACGGGATGTTAGTAAGGGACAAAGACAAATGTCATCTTAATGAAAAATGTATCTAATCTATTTCATCACATACATTTTGAAAGGATTGATTGATTAAAATCTTTCGTCGTAAGCTATCGGTGTTTTGCTTGAGTGTACAAGCGTTACCACTTACATGTTTAAGAAAGATGTTTTGAAAAAAAAGACTGAATCTTTTAATTGTAAGCATTAGGTGTTTTGCTTGAGTGTACAAGCGTTACCACTTATAATTAAGAGATGTTTTTTGTTTGAAAAGAGTTTGAAAAGTTTTTGATTGTATGTGATGTGATAGATGAGATACTTCTTCCATAGAGATGATAGACGTCTAAATCTCGAGGAGAAATTGATTGGATTAAAGGGATGCTTTTAAGAAGCCCATGGGTCCTTGTATTGTTAGCCCAAGAGGAGGCATTCCGAGGGTCATCGAGGGTCCTTGTACGAAGCTCAAGAGGAAGCTATAGGGTATGGCTGGCTTTGTCTTTAAAAGGGATTTCACCGAGAAACCATCCTTTTGGAATTAAGAGCAATTTCACCGGGAAATTATACTCTCTGGGTTCTATCCTAACGCGGGTGATTCTTTGTATTGGAAGCCCAATAGGAGGCTGTTAAGAGATTTTATGGTCTCTTTCATTGTATGATGCCCAAGAGAAGGCTAAACTCAATGAGGAGTTCTTTTGAACGAAGCCCAAGAGGAGGCTGACTCAACAGGGGAGTGTTGTCTTATATGAAGCCTAAGCGGAGGCTAAACTCAAATGAATGAGTTTTCTTATATGAAGCCTAAGAGGAGGCTAAACTCAGTTGAAATGAGTTACCTTGTACAAAGCCCAAGAGGAGGCTAACTCTGTGGGGAGAGTCATCTTGTATAAAGCCCAAAAGGAGGCTATAACTGGGGAACCTATTGGTTAGACTAATTGTTATGTTATAACTAAAACAGTTATATAAACAAGTGTGTGTGATATGTACTCACAGGAGTTTATGAAGGAAACATAAACAATGCATGATGTTTATTTACAAGAGTTTATGAAGGAAATATAAACAAGTGTTTGTGAAACGAATGTTTAAAACGATCGTAACTTGATTATTTACAAGTTTGATGTGTACAAGGAGGTAAATATGTACACGAACGAGTGTTTATGTACGAGGAGATGTGGATGTACATAGGAGGGTTGGGACTTACACCATAAGGGTGGCCCATTGGTTTAAAAGCAGTTTCACCGGGAATAATGCTCCTTCTAATACCAATGGTATTCAGTGTATATACAATCGAAAACAAACGATCGAAGTTTGTCTGTACTTTACAAAAGATGTCTGTATTATGTACAGGTAAAAAATTTGTATGTATATGAAAAGAACTTGATATGTACAAGGAAAATAAGTATGTACATAAAGAATGTTGGGACTTACACCGTAAGGGAGGCCCATGATCGGTTAAGAAAAACGAGAGAAAACGAATTCGGTTTTATCGTTTAATCGGATCGATCATGGAAAAAGATGCAAGTTTTGATGAAAAGTTTTGAAGAATGATTTTGAAAGTGTTTTTGAAATGTGAGGTTTACTTGTAAGAAGTTTTGAAAAGAATCGGATTCGAAAGTTTGAAAAATTCACCTTTTAAAGTGGTTTTGAAAAGTGCTCAAAGTGTCGTTTTCGGCTCGATCGAAATATAATCGGATGAAAGTTTTTTCTGAAAATTTTTGTACTATCATAAAATAGATACATTAATTGACAAGTGTACAAAAAATCACCTCAAAATGAGGAGTTTTGATTGGGTTTTGAAAATGTCAAAGTTTGTAAAAAAATACAAAAGTTTGGTAAAAAAATGGTCCCAAGGAGGCTTGAACCCGGGACCATTAGGCAAGGCGTGGCAAGAGAGTTTTAAGAGTGAGCTGGCAACCGCTGGGGCGGCAATACATCCGTGTATTGTGTTTAAACAAACTGAATATATTTTAAACTGAATTTTTGAATTCAAAAAACGCGCGCAAGCTTCATCATCTTCTCCAATCCTTTAATCAATCCTAGAATCTTCGTTTCTTGATGAAATCCAAAGATGTAAACATCAATCTTGCTCGTTTCAAACCCAGGAACATGATGGTGTTCATTAATTTCATTTATTTTAAGCCCAAAATGATTAAATTTCTGAAGAACACGAAGAACCCTAAAACTGAAAAATCTAATTGAAATCGTGTATGGTTGATGAATTGTTCAATTGATTGAGGGTTAATGATCGTGGATGGTGCAGAAACAAAACGGCCAAGAGTTTTTTTCAATTGAATCAAAGAATCATAGAGTTCGAGTTTGAGTTTCTTACCTGTTGAAGCTGGAATCGAATTCTGGGTTTAAGTGTTTCCAGTTGAGTTTTTGTGATTGCTTGAGCACCAACGGCCTCTATGGAAGGTGTATGAATGGTCTGCACTTCATGAGCTTGCCTGAATCCTTCTACCCAAGTCGACCTGCATATAGCTTCAAATGAAACTGGAAATCGTGGTTAGGGCTGTTACAGATTGTTGCTAAGGGTCTGCATCATGTCTATGATGTATGTTGATGATGTTTGGATGATCAGAACTCAAATTACTCAAGCCAAAGTTCAAATTCGAATGATAAGGCAGTTTTAGCAAGTTTGAAAATTGGAAATGCAATTCTGATTTTCAGTTGTTTTTAGGTTGATTTTAAGCTTCAAATCAATTACATGTGATACTTATAACATGTTAGACACCAAATACTTCATGTTTCTTCACAAATTTTCAAAAATGCAAGATTTCACAAATTGAGATAAGTTACTTGAATTTCAAGGATGAAGAGTGAAAGCATGTACTTGCATGGCTTTGGTGTAAATTGAACTGCAAGCAAGACGTCTATTTATAGGCTATGAGTTCTGAAAGATAATTGAGAAAGTTTGGCTTTGGTAAATTCAACTTGCCTTAGAGGGCAAGGAAGTCATTTTTGCATTAAATGCTAAAGGAAACTTCCTTTTAACCATGGTTAATTTTTCCAACTTGATCTTATCTCATCATAATTATCTCCATCTGATTTTTTTATCAGCCCTAACTCACTTTGTAAGGTGGCATTGCTTCTAGAAGAAGAAAGTCAAAAATGACCTATAATCTTGCACTTTGTACTTGAAATTCAAAGATTTTGGAGCTCTAAGTTTCAAATTCAAAAGTATGTCTAGACTCCATGGATTTGAGAGTTCTTGGACATTTTGGAAAGCTTGTTTCAAGGGCTACAACTTTCATGTTTTGAGTTTTTTCCAATTCAAAGTGGAACTATGTGAAAAAATGCCAAGAAGTTTGGAAAAAGTAAGAAACTTTAACACTTGAAAATTTTTTAAGTGTTAGAAATTTTGACTTTTTGTTGACTTTTCCAAATTTCTTGATTTTTTATGATCATGATGGATCATTTGAAGTATTTTTATGATTGAAAAAGTTTTTTTTTGAAAAAGTTGACTAAAAGTCAAAGTTTGACTTTTCAGTGCAGATGAAATTTCATCAGATGTTTCAGAAATTGACTGATGAACCCTGTGGACTTCTGTGATGTTTTGAATCCAGAAATTAGGTCAACATATTGTATCTAAGATAAGAAGATCAATATCCACTCAAAAAAGTCATTCATTGATCAGAAAATCAGAGATTACTCATGCTCGATCAAAACCCTAATTGGTCGATCCTTGATAGATCAATGAGAAAAGTTGGATATCTGAAGATCAGAGGTTGATGATTTGATCAAGATAGATCAAATGAGGTGAGTAACACTCAAACCCTAATTGCTTGCCTCTTGACTCAGATGAAAATTTTGTGAAACCCTAATTTTGACCTGTGAAAACCACACCCGATTAATTCTGTTCTGAACTTTTAGTGATGCAATGATGCAAATGTAAGGTGGTATATTAGGTCAAAAATTGGGGTATGACAGTTTGCATTAATCATTTATTTTTTATCATATTGTTGTCATTTTCAGGTAACTTTAAAAGACTCGTTCTTGCAAGTAATCAGACCGTACAATGGATTCCAGAAGAAAGAACAACCCTCATATCAATTTCAAAATTCCAAATACTCAGATTTTGTTGAAGCTTAGGGAAAAGATGAAGCACGCTCAATTGAATAACTTTCATACCAGGTATGGATGGATCTTGGAACTATTGGATGTTGATGTTGATCATAACGCCTTGAAAGCTCTAGTAAATTTTTTTGATCCTCCTCTACGGTGCTTTACATTCCAAGATTTTCAGTTGGTCCCAACGATTGAAGAGTTTGAAAGGTTGTTGAATTGGCCTTTAAAAGATAATGATCCTTTTACTAAGCTGGGGGAAAAGATAGACACAGTTGACGTAGCAGCTTCCTTGTATCTACCAGTCCGAGAGATAGGGCCAATGTTAGTGGAAATAGGAATTCCCAAGAACTTCTTGGAGAAAAGAGCTGAAGAATTGGAAGTGGGGGAGGAAAATTGGATGTCATTTAGTGCTATTCTAGCTTTGCTGATCTTTGGAGTGGTAATGTTTCTGAGCCATGACGACGAATATATGAGTCAACATGCAATTAGTGTGTTTCTTTCAAAAAACCCTATACCTGCTTTGCTAGAAGATATGATTATCAACATTCATACTCGATACGCAAAAAGGAAAGGAGTGGTAATGTGTTGCTCCGCTTTACTCTACTTGTGGTTGAAGTCCCATATTCCTCAATGAGTACCTTGGGTTAAAATCTTGGAGAATTTGATTTGGTCTCAAAAGTTGGCTTCTCTCACTACTAATGATGTATTATGGTATTCACCAAGTTGGTACACTTGGGAGGTCATTAATCACTGTGGAGCGTTTCCTAACATTCCGTTAATCGGATCTCAAGGTTGTATAAATTATAACCCTCGATTAGTCCTCAAGCAGTTTGGTTGTCCCATGGAAACTGCAACAAAGGAAGAATTCTGAAAGAGCTTATTTTTCTAGACTTTGGAAAGGAAGATCCGGGTTTGTTGAAACAGATCCAGAAAGCTTGGACCCAAGTTCACAGGAAGGGTACAGAGCTCAGGAAAAGAGGAAATGGTGACGGAGAACCTTACGAACCATGGATACTTAGAAGAGTAACGGAAGTAAAATTGCCATTCACTGTGGAAGTTCCTTTTGATGTGCCAGAACCTGAACTCACTCAAGTCCCTATTGAGGAATTCAACAAGCTCAAGGTCACCATTACAGAGATGAAAGCTAAAGAGGAGCGACAACAGGAAGTCCTTACCCGTGTTGCCCGAGAGAGAGATGATTTGATGAAAAGCCTCAAAGAAAGAGATGCCGAGCTTCTAAAAATTCAAGAGCAAGTAGAAAAAGAGAGAAAAGCGAAGTTCCATGTGAAGGATAATCTGAATGCGACCAATTTTGAGTTAAGTGAATTACATCGTAGGTTGGCGGAAGTTGAACAACAAAGAGGACAAGCATACGCAGATGAAGAACTAGCTATTCAAATCAAAGGTTGACTTGAAGGCAACTCTTAATGCTCAAATCCAAGAGTTAAAGGCTGCACTAAGAAACATTGAAGCCATTTTGGCGCGTGAAACTCGCCTTAAGGAAGAAGCTCACATGGCATGTAGCGTAGACCCCGAGGATTTGGCCAGAAGATCCAAGAGTTGGATATTGCAATGCATCATGTAAGTCAATGGGAGACGGCATATTGAGAGTTAGAGATTCAATGTGAGGAGTGGAAAGAAGAAGCTCGACGTCAAAATGGACTTTGGGTAGATCGAGGAGAGACCATCTTCAACCTGGAAGATCAAAATAAGGATTTGTATGCAAAGTACTCAGGCTTGGTAGAATTCTGTAGACAATTAATGGTGGAAGTCCCATGGAGGCTTCAATCAGCTATAGAAGACCTAGAGGAAGACCTGGTGCCCCCGGCTGTGGAGTACTTCACTTTTCTCTGCAAAGGCATGGTAGAGCGATTCAAGAAGGAGATAAGGGAACTCAGGCCCCGTAGAGGATAATGTTTCTAAGTTATTACCTTTGTGTACTTTTTCAGCTTCATGTATCTGTTGAACTAAAAGAAGACCTACGAGTCTTGCTCTTTATTTTTCCTACAAAGAATGATGTTTGTATTCAACTTTTATGTTTGGAATGAAGGAGCTAATTATCCATTTATTGTGCTAGTTGCTTACAAGTGAACGAGTCTGATAAAGATCTTTGGAAATGGGAACATGATCATAAGCATTCTGCATTAATCATACATAATCATGCATTTTTTATATATAAAACAAAAGGACTCCAAGCTCATTACATTTCCTCTCGTCCAGATTCAAGATGACTACTCGACATCCGTACGGTACAAGGGCCAACACGAAAAAGCAATGGATCAATATGAAGCTAGACAAGATGCTATGTAAGGGGATATCAATGGGTTGAAGTACAAGATGAACCAACTTAGGGAAATGATGACTGCTCAACATAGGAGGGAAGAAGAACGAGCCGCCAATGAAGCCGCTACTATTGCTGCTACTGCTGCCGCTGCTGCAGTGAACAATGATGATGCTATTTTCAATGCTTCCACTATAACTCAAGCTGCTAACACTATTAGGACATCCTTCATCACCAATGCAGAAACTGCTTCCATTCCTCCTTTTGCTGTTGGCAATGCAAGAGTCACCGAAATGTCAACAACGCTCTGTCTCATTTGCTTGGTGTGCAAGTATCCAACCGGTTACTTTATGGGATGCCTGCTGATTTCTTCAATGGAGCCAACCAGCATGGTACTACTGCTACAACATATGTTGCTACACAGGTTGTGGGAAATAATGAGTAGAATCAGGATGAAGATGATCAAGAGAACAACTGGTTTGTGTCTCCTCAAGCTGATGAAGAGATGCAAGATGATTATATGAGGCAATATTACTAGAACACTGTACCTTTGGGCAGTCCTGTTCCTTTTCAAGATATGGCTACGCAGAAGATGTGCAAATATTTGGCTGAACAAATGAAAGAGTTGAGAGGGAAGAATACTGTTGGAATGAGCGCGTTGGAAATGTGTCTTGTACCCAATGTTGTGATCCCACCGAAATTCAAGGTTCCGGACTTTGAAAAATACAAAGGGGTAAGTTTTCCTGAGAACCATTTGAGGATGTATTTCCGCAAGATGGAGGCGCATATCAAAGATAGAAAACTGATGATACATTGTTTCTAAGACATCCTTTCAGAGGCATTTCTCGATTGGTATATGCAATTGGAGAAGTCTGACATCCATTCCTGGGATGATTTTTCTGCTGCCTTTTCTAAAAAATATCACTACAATACTATCATGGCTCCTAACCGTATGCAACTATAGAATATTTCCCAAAAGGAGAAAAAGTCCTTTAAGGAATATGCCCAGAGATGGAGAGAAGTTGTTACCAGAGTTCAACCTCCCGTAGTGGAAAGAGAATTGAATAATTTTTAATGGGAACGTTACCAGCTCAATAGTATGAAAGATTGCTAGGGAGTACTTTTTCTGATTTCTCTAACTTGGTGATGGTAGGTGAAAATATAGAAGAAGGTTTAAAAACTGGTAAGATATCAGGAGGAACTATTAGATCGCCTACTGCAAAGAAACCATTCAACGGTTTTAAGAGGAAAGAGGTTGAGGCCAATGCTGTCTATGAGCCAAAGGGTAGAGGAAGAGGACGACAGTCAAATAGACCTGCTCCTATTTAGGTTCCATACATGCCATACCCTTATGTTGCCACCATGCAATATCCTGGCATACCTTATCAACAACAGATGAAAATGCCAATGGCTTTTCCTGCCCAAATTTCCCCAAATCAAGCTCCTCAACATCAACAAAGCAAAATCCCTAGCAAAGGTCAGGTCCAACCTAAGGGTGTTAAGTACTGCAGATATACTAAGGAGGAAATCAAGCTGATTCCTATAACGTATACAAGTCTACTATTGTATCTAGTTCAAGATGGGAAGGTGGTGCCTAGAGATTTGAAGCCTATTCCTGGACCACCCAAGCCATAGTTCAATGAAAATGCAAGATGTGCTTACCATGCCAATTCTTCTGGTCATACTATTGAAGATTGTTTCGCATTCAAGTGTAGGGTTCAGGAGATTATCGATCAAAAATTGTTGAATTTCGCTGATGTTCCCAATATTGCTAGTAACCTTTGCCAAGACATGGGACATCATCGGTAAATGCTTTGGTTGAAGATAGAAGGAGCCTAGTTATGGATGTGAATGAATTGAAGACTTCATTGAAGGTGGTATTCACAGATTTGAGTAAAGCTAATTTTCTGAAAGATATCCATGATGATTGTCAAGTATTCCAGTTGGATCCACGACAATGTTCAGAGTTCAAAGTATATTTATAGAGGTTAGTAAGCCAAAACCAAATTCAGTTTGGTCGGGCTCATGTGGAGAACGAAGTGGATGTGGTGGTGCCATTGATCAACAATAGGAGAATCCATGTACCTCTGGTGGTTCCTGTCACAATGAAGGGCCAGTTACCACTATTGAACCAATGGTGGTTTACCCCCTGTTCGATTTCCTTATGAAAATACCAAGGCTGTACCATGGAATTATACACTTGAGGTTGTTGTGGGTGATAAGCCTGTGGTATTGGAAGAGCCTGTTGTTGAAAATATCGCTGGTACAAGTAGCATGACCCGTAGCGGTCGTATTTATCACCAAGATTTGACAAAAAGTAGGGTTGTAGAGAGAGTGTCAGAATCTCCCCAAAAGAAGAAGGCGGGTGTTGATTTAAGTGCAGAGGAGTTGAGGGATGTCTTTAGTCCAAATAATGAAACTCTGAAGATCATCAAGAGGAGTGATTACAAAGTGGTTGACCAACTTAGCCAAACCCCCGCGATGATTTCAATCTTATCCTTGCTGAAGAGTTCTGATGCCCACAAAATGGCCCTACTGATGTTCCTTGACAATGTGTATGTAGTGGAGGATATTACGGTTAATCAGTTGGATGTTGCCATTTCAGGCTTGAATGATAACAATTGCTTATTTTTCACGGATGCGGATCTCCCTTCGAATGGAGTTAATCACAATATGGATCTTCATATTTCTATTACTTGTGGTGAAACAACTCTTGCTAGAGTGTTAGTTGATACAGGTTCATCCTTGAATGTGAACCCAAAGATAACTTTGGCTCAACTACAGATAGAGGGAGCAGTTATGAAACCCAGTTCTATGATAATGAAAACTTTTGATGGCTCCCGAAGGATGGCGGTACGTTATATTGACCTCCCACTGCTCATAGGACCTCAGCTATTCAATATCACTTTTCAGGTGATGGACATTTTTCCAGCTTACAACTGTTTGTTGGGAAGACCCTGGATACATGGCGCCAAAGCTATTACTTCAACACTCCATCAGAAGTTGAAGTTCTTATTGCACAATCAGGTGGCAGAGGTCAGTGGTGCAGAGGACTACTTAGTTGGTCATTTGTCTAAATTCAGGTATGTTGATGTTGGTGATGAAGTGCACGAAACTCTTTTTCAAGCTCTGGAGATTGTGGGTACGGTGCAGAAAGAAACGAAAACTGCTGAGAAACCCAAGGGTAACATGGCCTACTGGAAGGATGCTAAGGCCCTCATTAATGCTGGAAACCCAGAAGGATGGGGAACAATGATAAAAGCGGTGGAAAAGAAAGACAAAGGTGGACTCAGATACCAACCCTCCTTCAAGGTCGGTGGAAAGTTAGAGGCAGGCAAAAAGGAGATCACTCTTTTTGAAGATACTTTTGTTGTAAAAGGTTTCCGTTCTGGAGAGGTTATCAACGCCATTGATGATGATGAGTACGCAGCTGAGTTCTCCAAGATGGTGTTCCGTACTCCCACTGATGTTGCTCCTAAAAACTGGATTGTTAGAGATGTTACCACGATCATTTCTTTTTCAAAGTAATTTCTTGTTTTTCAAAACAAAAATCATGTGCTCTGCCCAAGGCACGAAGGACCGCTTTGTAGGGCTTACCTCGTTTAATGAACAAGATTTTTATCTTTAATAAAAGTGCATTTTCTATTCAGTTTGAGATCTCTTTTTACTTTATTTTCGTTTTACTTCCACTTTCCAATGCATATGTGTGAAAACAACACCATTTTCATTTTATTTTTTTGTTGTTAAAATATACATACATAGCTGAAAAAGAAAAGAAATCATTTATGCAGATCACCTGAAACTGAACTCATTGAACATAACCATGTTGTAATTCCTTTTGACTTCGATTTCCCGATCAACCAAGCTGAAGATGATGGTGAGGAAGACCGTGAACTTCCTAAAGATTTGACGCGTCTGGTTGAGCATAAAGAAAAGATGATCCCACCTCATCAAGAAACAGTGGATGTGATCAATCTGGGGACTGAAGGGGATCGTAAGGAGGTCAAAGTTGGAGCTACTATCGAGCAAGGGATAAAAGATGAGCCGGTCCTTTTGTTGCGAGAGCATGTGGATATGTTTGCATGGTTGTACCAAGATATGCCTAGTCTTGACACTGATATCGTTATGCACGAGCTGTCGTTAAAGCCTGAATGTTTGCCTATAAAGCAGAAACCGAGGAGAACACGTCCAGAAATGGCCATGAAGATTCGAGATGAAGTCAAAAAACAATTTGAAGCTGGTTTCCTTGTTGTGTCAGTATATCCAGACTGGATTTCTAATATTGTACTTGTCCCCAAGAAGGATGGAAAAGTAAGGATGTGTGTGGACTATAGAGATCTGAACAAAGCTAGCCCGAAGGATGATTTCCCTCTACCTCACATTGATGTTTTAGTTGACAGCACAACTCAGTATTTTGTATTTTCATTCATGGATGGTTTCTCAGGATATAATCAGATTAAAATGGATCCTGTCGATATGTTGAAAATGACATTTACCACCCCTTGGGGAACTTTCTGCTACAAGGTCATGCCATTTGGATTAAAAAATGCAGGGGAAACTTATCAGAGAGCCATGGTAACCCTTTTCCACGACATGATGCATAAAGAAATATAAGTATATGTAGATGATATGATTGCTAAATCTCAGACTGAAGAAGAGCACATCGTTCATCTAAGAAAGTTGTTTGACAGACTGAGGGAAATTCCTTGGTTTCATAGTGAGCGCGAGGCATCGAAGTAGACCTTGATAAAGTGAAGGTTCTTCAGGATATGCCTACACCAAGAACATAGAAAGAGATTCGTGGTTTCTTGGGACGTTTGAACTACATTTCCAGATTTATCTCGCACTTGACAACCATTTGCGAACCCTTGTTCAAGTTATTAAAGAAAGACCAAGCTGTTGTGTGGAACGACGATTGTCAGCGGGCATTTGACAAGATTAAGGGGTACTTGCAAGAACCACCAATTTTAATACAACCTATGCCAGGAAAACCTCTTATAATGTACCTGACTGTGCTTGAGGGATCCATGGGTTGTGTCCTAGGACAACATGATGAAACGGGAAGAAAAGAGCATGCAATCAATTACTTGAGTAAAAAGTTCATAGATTGTGAGAGCCGATACTCTTTGTTGGAAAAAAATTGTTGTGCTTTGGCGTGGGATGCTCGCCGTTTGAGGCAGAACATGGTGTGTCATACCACGATGCTAATATCCAAGATGGATCCCACTAAGTATATCTTTGAGAAACCAGCTTTGGTGGGCAGGATTGCGCGTTGGCAAATGTTGCTGTCAGAATATGACATCCAGTACGTGACGCAGAAGGCTATTAAAGAAAGTGTTTTATCAGAATAATTTGCTCACCAGCCCATGAAACATTACCAGCCAATGGCATTTGATTTCCCAGATGAAGATGTTATGTCTATCAGAGAATGTAATATTCCCGGCCCGAAAGAAGGACCTGAACCCGGATCTCGGTGGGTGCTTGTATTCGATGGTGCGTCTAATGCGGTAGGTCATGGAATTGGGGAAATCATTACTTCTCCAACAGGATATCACATTCACTTTACTGCCAGAATTTGTTTCAACTGTACAAACAATATGGCAGAATATGAAGCTTGTATCTTTAGGATTGAGGCAGCCATTGACTTAAGGATCAAAACCCTTGAAGTTTATGGGGACTCAGCACTTGTCATTTTCCAGGTCAAAGGAGAATAGGAAACTCGTAATGAAAAGTTGATTCCGTATAGGGATCATGTTTTGAAGTTGATACCGTATTTTGATGAGATCACTTTCCATCATATTCCTAGAGAGGAAAATCAGATATCGTATTTTTTCTTCAATGTTCAAGGTCAAGTGGGCTAATGAAGCACCTTCTATCATTATTGAGCGTCTGGATGAATTTGATTATTGTATGACGGTTGATGAGGAGACTGATGGTAAACCCTGGTTTTATGACATCAAACAATACATAGAGAAAAACGAATACCCAGAAGGGGCATCTATCACTGATAAGAAGACTTGAGGAAGTTGTCTGCTAACTTTTTCTTAAGTAGCAGAGTGTTGTACAAGCGGAATTTTGATTTGGTCTTTCTCAGATGCATGGATAGACACGAAGAAGATCAAATTATCAAAGAAATTCATGAAGGTTCTTTCGGTATTCATGCAAATGGGCATGCAATGGCAAAACAGATTCTTAGAGCTGGTTTTTACTGGATGACCATGGAAATGGATTGTGGTGTCTATGCAATGAGGTGTCATAAGTGTCAAATTCATGTTGATAAAGTGCACATGCCACCCTCCCGTCTAAATGTCCTGAATTCACCATGGTCGTACGCTATGTGGGGAATATATATGATTGGAATGATTGAGCCGAAAGCTTCTAATGGACATCATTTCATACGGGTTGATATACACTATTTCACCAAGTGAGTTGAGGCTGCTTCGTATGCTAATGTGACACGGCAAGTGGTTACCCGGTTCATCAAGAATGATATAATTTGCCGCTATGGTACTCCCAGCAAGATTATTACCGGCAATGGGACAAATCTGAACAATAAGATCATGAAGGAGTTGTGCAACAACTTCAAGATAGAACATCATAACTCGTCACCTTACAGGCCAAAGATGAATGGCGCTGTTGAAGCAGCTAACAATAACATTAAGAAAATTCTTCAGAAAATGGTAAAGACATATAAGGATTGGCACGAGATGTTGCCTTTCGCTTTGCACGGATACAAAACATCTATTCGCACTTCGACAGGGGCAACACCCTATTCTCTCATCTACAGTATGGAGGCAGTACTTCCCATAGAAGTTGAGATTCCTTTCCTCAGAGTTCTGATGGAAACAAAATTAGAAGAAGCAGAATGGATTTGAAATAGGTACGACCAGCTCAATCTGATTGAGGAAAAGAGGTTGACAACACTTTGTCACGGCCAGCTTTACCAGAAGAGAATCAAGAGAGCTTTTGACAAGAAGTTACACCCTCAGGTGTTCAAAGTGGGTGATTTGGTGTTGAAAAGGATAATCTCTCCACATAAGGACCCTCACGGGAAATGGGTGCCGAACTATGAAGGACCATATATGGTGAAGAAGGTTTTCTCTAGAGGGGCTCTTATTCTCACCAATATGGATGGTGAAGATTTGGCACATACTGTAAAATCAGACGCGGTCAAGAAGTATTATGTCTAAAAAAAAGGAAAAAAGAAGAAAAAGAAAAGAGAAAAATTAAGCCCGGTAAGCTGAAAACCCGAAAGGGCGGCTTAAGCAAAAGAGGGTATGTATCCTGGTGAATCAAAATCTGAAGAAAGGGTGGTTCACGAAAAAGTTAAGGAATATATAAAGACATAATGCTGCAGTTTGTGTTTCCATGTCATGACAAAAGCTTAGATGGAAAGGATCAGTTCAATCACCATCTCTAGAAGTGAAGTGATGAAGAATATCAGTCAGGAGGGAGAATAACATGTTTATGGTTCAATGAAGTTCAATTTCAATTTTGTTGTTTTTTTAAGAAAATGTGTATAGACTTACTCTCTCCTGTATGTTCCTCCCAAGGGAATGTGCATGTTTATGTACAAACTCCTCATATATGAGTTATTCTTCTTATATTTTTAAATAAAAGGATTGTTCAGTTGAACATTGTTCCTTCTCCTATGATTTTTATTTTTTCTGCCTATTTAGCTTAATGTCGCTTCTATTTTAGATAAGAAATTGGAAATCATTAAAAAAAATGGTGAAACAATAAAGCTTTTGAAAAACTTGAAATTGTTTTGATCTACGGAATGTAGGGGAATGATTGACCTTCTAAATATTGTGTCTGTTTCTCTGAATTGAAAGTAAATCTGTAATCATCATGGTGACGATCTAGAACTAATTTTTATCTCTTCCTCGAGGGATGGGTGTGTCCTACCAGTAGCAACTGTGGTTTGTTTGGTGTATCTTCGGTTTTGGGCTTTACTCTTCGTTCGATGACCAACAGTATCGGGAATTCAATTTGATAACCAATGCATTAACCAGTATATTTATGTATTCATTCATTCATGTCATACTCATGCATAAACCCTAGCCAAGACTCGGGATATTCCAAGATCAGCTAGTGATTCTCCTCAGCAGAATCAGACTTTGAAGACTATAATGACAAACTTAGTTCTTCCTTCCACAAGTTTGAAGGCTTGTCCATAATTTGATCTACAGCGGCGATGATTCTCAAATCGAATATCCTCTAAAGTGATTGATCTTCCCCAAGTTAACTCTTGTATCAACGAAATTTCCTACTAGGGTTTTCCCCAGTGATCTTTCCCCATAGAGTTTCTTTCGAAGTTCCCCATTGAAGCTTCAAGTTTTCCCAAGAGGACCTGTTGCAACAGGTTTGCAACAACTTTAAATCCATTTTTGTTATTCTCTCCAGATACCGACTTCCCAAGAAAGTCTTAGTGGCGACAGTCCATTATAGACCCGATTCTCTGAGCTGTTCTTAGTTAATCCCCTATGAATCTCTGGTGTGTTTACTTCCCCATTGTATTCCTCACTTTTTCAACAGAAATATGCATCTACCAGGTGGGATGACTAAAATATTTCATAAGATCTGTAGTGACATCAAATTGTTTGAACATTTCAGTACATGTTATCTCTATGCATCGTCAGCACGACGCTAGCAAATGGAAGATTTATCCACGGTGGAAGTGTTTATTCCCCTCAAATAGTGTTGAAATTGATTCCTCTACCCCCAGTGGAGTTATTTATTGCTTATTGCAATTCACTATCTGCTCAGCACCTACAAGACGAAGATTTTTTTCCAACGATAAAGTTGTTCAACATATCTGCATATGTTTGATACGACCCTCTGTTATCAAGATGTCAACTTGTCAGTTGATGAAACATTCATGTCATATTTGTATGCTAAACATGAATTATTTTATCCCCGCAGAAGTCCAGTTTCGGTCCAAGAATTACTGAACCTGTTCTCTTTGCACCCCAATTCATCCATCTTGGGGCATTCTGTTAAAGTAGTTTATAAATTGCTATATTTCCTTCTATAAGGATTACCGTGGAGCCTTTCAAGTGACACATCGACATCCAGGATCTAGTGCATCATCCTTATGGTGCATTTGAAATTTTCTCTTCCAAGTGTGTCAGAGAGTTAATTTGATTTCTTTAGCATTAAATCATTAAAACTCATGCATATCTTATTCATGCATTGGCTTCGGCTAATTATTTTTGCAGGATTTTCTCTAGCTGAAATATTAAATATCCTCATAAGGATCAAAATTGGAAGATCATGTCTCAGATGACATAGTTATTCTCTTCTCCCCAGAACAAGTTCTATACTTGTTCGGATCTTAATAATTGACGGGTTTCTCTGGTTGAGATTTCTTCCCCAGCAAAACAATTGTCAATTTCCAAGTGAAATATAATTTCAACAAAATTTTTCTACTTGGAATCCCCAGTGGCAATCTCCTATGGTTTTCTTATGAAGTTTTCCCAGTAAAGTTTCATTTTAATCCCAGGCGAGTCTCCTTCAGAAAGGATTACTACAACATTATTCAGGGTATTTTCCAAGGTTCTTTCAGACAAGAATCTTCTTAGCAAATTCTAGTGGCAGTGGCTTCTGCAAATTTGTTTCTCTGAGTTGTTCTTAGAAGACTACGTTGAACTTCTGGTGTGTTTATTTCCCCAGTAAGTCCTCAATCACTCAGCAGATAAATATCCACCAGGTAGGATGTTTATTCATTCTCAAGATATTTCTCCCACTCAGAAGTTGAGCCACATATCCGCTTGCTACAATGCATTGTTTGTACGATGCCAGCAAATTGAAGCTCATTACCATAGAATTTTTTCAGTCACAGGTGCTGAACTTAATTCTTCTATCCCCGGTAAAGCTATCTGGATACAAATTGAAGATTTTGTCAACTCAGAAGTTTTTCAACATGTCTGTACATGTTCATTAAAATCTTTTATTAGCAGGAATGTCAGAAGCAGGATTTACCGACTTCATAAACATCTATATCACACCAGTGTGCTGGATATTGATTTGTTTATCCCTAGATAAGTGTATTCTCGGTTGTGCTACTGAATTTGTTCTGCTGGTAACTCGGAAATTACACAGTCAAGACATTCAGCATGCCATGGATCATTGCACCCTCGTGCACAACAATTCTAATATTGTTCTAGCCATATATTTTCGTTAAGGTTTGCGGGTATTCCTTACCTCTTTGGGATTTTTCTGACAATTTCTCAATTATATCTTCGTTAAGGTTTGCGGGTATTCCTTAACTCTTTGGGATTTTTCTGACAATTTCTCAATTATATATTCGTTAAGGTTTGCGGGTATTCCTGAATCTTTGGGATTTTTTTGACAATTTCTCAATTATATCTTCTTTAAGGTTTGCGGGTATTCCTTAACTCTTTGGGATTTTTTTGACAATTTCTCAATTATATCTTCGTTGAGGTCTGCGGGTATTCCTTAACTCTTTGGGATTTTTCTGACAATTTCTCAATCATATATTCGTTAAGGTCTGCGGGTATTCCTTAACTCTTTGGGATTTTTCTGACAATTTCTCAATTATACCTTCGTTAAGTTCTGCGGGTATTCCTTAACTCTTT